>CM056835.1:14249836-14689836 GCA_029853015.1 Chelidonichthys spinosus
AGGTGTTTGTCTTCTGTCACGTGTGTGCGTGCAGCTCAGCTCGCCAGTTCACCAGATAAGAGGAGCAGTGGGATGCCTATGAAAAGCTTAATGTGCAGCTTCATATTTAAAAGGAAGTGCATTAGAGGGGTTCTGTGCCCCCATCAGTCCTCTCCTGCCTGCAGCCCTGCTGAAAATCCCCTCTCCAAGCCAGCGACCACGGCACCCCCCCCCCCCCTTCCGTCGCAGCGGCGGAATGCAGTCACGAATGAACGAGTGCACATTTAGTTGGAAATTCCCCTCTCGATAGCTCAGTTCAAGTTAGCAAATGCAGCACAAGCGAGTCGATATGTTGCCGACAGTGAGCCGAGGAATTGGCAGACAATCGTGTTTTTGTTGGAACTGCATTTGATGTATCTTTAGGTGTTGAATTGAAAGATGGTAATCACAAAAGCTCAGAGAATCAAACCAAATACATATCGATGGTTCATTTGAAAGGATGGTGTTAGCTAATGGATGGGGGTTGAGCATTTTGCACTGCAGTGGTGCTCTGTTTAAAGTACCTCTAGCTCGTTTGCAGAATAGTCTGAACAATATCTAGCTAAATGTTAGCCAGAAGAAGCTATTGGTCATACCAACTTCTAGCTAAATGTTAGCCAGAAGAAGCTATTGGTCATACCAACTTCTAGCTAAATGTTAGCCAGAAGAAGCTATTGGTCATACCAAAATAATTGAGGAATTAAGAGGAAGACTGTTATTTTGTTTCTTCCAAAAGATACATCATCTCACTTTAAGCTCAAACAGACCATTCACGTTTAAGTTTTCACCTTGAACCTGTGTTTAGGTCTCTCTTCCCGGTTCTTGAGCAAACTTCACTGCCCTTTACAGCAGTAATGAGTGAGCCACAGAGAGTTTTTCATACCAAATGTCCCAGAAATCAATTTTGCTAACACCTTCACAGTAACTTGATGTTACATTCGGTGTTAATGGACAGAGCAACAATCAAGGTGATTGTGCCGTTAATAGCGGGAGGCTACGTCTCCCGGTAGAAGGAACAGCGTGAGATCCTTTGGCAGCATTGGATTATTGGATCGTAGCCTACCGAGACTTTAATTACAGATATTTCCGTCCCTGAAGCCTCTAAGGCAAATTTATTCCTGCGTTAATGTTGAATCGGAGCAAATGTGTGGAGAAAAAAAAGGCCATTGCACTTTGATTTTGAAGTTTGACATTAGAGGTTTGGCAAAGTGACTGAGGTTGAATGTTTTATATGCATGTGCATCTCTATAAATGCATAGATATGCATAATGTTGGAGTCCCCCACTCTCTGACAGCCAATTTCTACCTAGATAGATATGCATTATACATGTGTTTTAAGCTCTGCAGCTGCTGCTCGGTCGTTAACTGCTATCCTGTACATGTATTTAAGGGGCTGTTACTGCAAAAAATGTTGAAAGATAATTTTCTTTCTTAAAACCCACAACTCTAAATAGGGTTTTATTCACATTACTGCAGAAAGCGGTGTAGAAAAAGTGCACCAAATTCATCTGTTGATATTCTCTACAGTGGAGTACCGTGGATGGCAGAAAGTCAGCGGTAACTTCCCCACTATAAAGGATGATAAAGTAGCTCCGTCTCATGTTGTGATCCATTCCCCCGTGTTGGTCCGCGCTTCGTTTTGGGTATTGTTGCCGATTTGATAAAAGCCCAGTAGGCGTAACAGCGGGATGCCAAAGCCCCATTTGATGTGACTGTGTTCCCCTGTCGTCCGATCCCTTTTGTAGACACTTTATCCACCTGGTGGTGGAAGGTCTGGATTCCCTCTCGGCTTTTGTTCCAGCGGACAGTTCGAGCCAAAAAAAAAGAGCGTTGCACCCGTTTGCATTTGTTTCTTGTGCAGCTTGATGTCAGGTTTATCTTGTTCTTTTAGAGCAGAATTCAGAAAAGGTCAGCTTGTTGTTTCACGACTCCTCTCTATGTGATGTCATACTGGGGCATGCTGGGAGCACATCTGTTGTAGCCAAGTAAAGCCAAATCTAAGCCCGAATGGAGAAGCACTGTATTTTCGTTAAAAGCAACAACTTTTACACCGATGTCAGTAAACAGCCCGAGTGTATGAAGCGGCATAGAAGTGCCAACCCCTCAGGTCAAGACTCGGTAATTCACACACCCGCAGGACTACAAACACAGCTTTGAGCTTCACAACGTGCACATAATAGTTTGAAAGAAAAAATGCATCTCTTACTGAACAGACGGGGAGGTAACTGCCACATCGCCTGTCGGCAAACATCTTTATCTTTGAAGTTCTCCGGCAGCGTAGTCCCATTCATAGCTTTGAAGACGTGACATCACGGCGCCGTTCGCCCACATGGGTCAAAGCTGGTGAATCCCGCGGTTTGCATGGATGCCTGTCAGCTGTGTGGTGCAACATTTTGAACTCCAAACCTGAGCCAGTGAGTCTAGTTAAAGACCTGTTCAAGTTGAAACGATCCTCCTAGAGAGGTCAACCGTTTGTGCTTGTAGAATGTTTGTATTTTTTATGTTTTGCTGCATCCTTGGCATCCTGCGAGCATATCTGATCCGTGTTGTTTCCGTGTGCTTTTTAAATTTTTGATCTCTCTTTTTTTCTGTGAATAGGTTATGCAGAGTTGACCTGTGCTGTTTTTTTTTTTGTAATTGTTTTTTTCATGATGGCCCACCGGCTCCTTTTAGTAGATCAAATCAGTGTCTTTGCAATAGGAACCTCGTACTAAAGAGGCAGAGTTTCATGATGCGAGACGTGAAAAGCTTGTGACCGACTCTGTTTTGACAATGGCGTTGACAAAATACACAGATCTGCATATCTCTGATAAAAGCTCAACATATACAACATTTGCCGCCATTCAGCTTCTTGTTTCACCGTTAATTGGTATTAATTCTGTTAATGATGGCAAGAAAAGAAAAACTCCCACATCTCTCTAGCATATCATGTCACATCAATACATGTTCATTCATATCATATCAATAATTTAAGCTAGTCAGCTTTCTAGTTTTGATTAAGGACCCTCAGTATTTGGATCAAGTGAAACATAAGGTGGGCTGAATTTAGAAGACTGTACAGCTGTTATTTCAGTGTGTCTGGTACATATTTAATCATCATTAATAACATTATTGAAGATGAAACGAAAAACTCTCATTTGGCTCACATCCCCATATTTACAGTATACGTTTTGTTATGTCTGCATTCTTTTGTAATAATTGCATTTGGGAAATGGCTTTTGGTTGCAATTTGTACTGTATAATATCTCCGTTCATATCTACGAGCACGATGTTTAGTAATCACCCACTGCATCACACTCTCTTCTCCATCCCGGCCCCGTTCCCTTCTTCGTTGCACATTGAGGTGAAGAAAGAACTAATTGCATTGCTTAAATATGAATAACACACCATTTTTCTGTGTATTTTTCCTGCAATTATCAGCTTAATTCATGTTTTAATGTGTGTGTTTACACTGAACATGTCTCTCTGAAACCAAATATATTTTTTAACATGGTGCTTAAGACCCATAATGCGGATCCCCCCCCCTCTCTCTGGCTCACACGTGCCGTATTAGCCTCACGCTCATCACTTCCCTCGTCCTGCATCATAGTCCCCCAATTACTCAGAGTCAGTGTGGTTCAACGCAGAACAAAGGCTTATTTGAGGCATGTCACCAGCTAATTTGTGACATGTGGGTAGCTCTTTGAAACGATATCACACATAGGCTGTTGGGTGTTGTGAACGAATCAGGCTGGGAGGAAACAGCTCTCCACTTTGATCTCATTAGCAGCCTTTGTTCCACTTTGCTTCCAGTTGCACTTTGGAGCCGGACACGCTGTTTACCAGCCGGTTAAAGGGGGTCATTTAAAGGGAGAGGATGCAGCGCAAAATTCCGTGTGCCTGCGATTAATATTAATGCAAATTTCCACACGGGGGTCACGTTATTTACGTAAACGGAAGAGGTTTTAAAGTAAAACAGCCAATAACAACAGACATGCCTTTATTTGTAATTTCCCCAGTATTATGAGTGTGTTTTATGGTAACAACAACCTCGCCTTTGCATTGCATGGAAGGTTTCTACTGTGGAGTCTCTGCAGGAAACCTGATAATCAGTGATCGCAGCAACAGTGGGGGACTTTCTCTTTAGTTTTTAAAGTAGAAGCCACAAGCAGGAGCCAGTCTTTGGTACATCAATTGCTCTTAAACCTTTCCTGTCGTCACTTTTGGAAGGAGAAAATAAAGAACGACCCCAAGATCACTGCTCATTGAAAACGAGCTTCATTTGAATAGCATGATTTGATTCCTTAATTAATGGATACCTTTAATGACTCGCCAACTACTTGAACTTTGAAAACTTTTCTAATCAGTGATAAGTTGCATATTTGGCCCACATGTTGTTGTCGGTGTGCGTTGAGCGTAGGTGGCTTATAAATGTCTGCAGCCAGACGTGACAGGTTTTGTTCTTCCCCCTCGATCAGCTCAATAGGCTCTATAATTAACTTGAGTGTGTCTGGCTGTGGAAGAACACAGAGGCCCGGTACCCTGACGTGACCATGAAAAGCATTTTCTTGTTGGGGCTCTAAACATTAAATGATATCTCCATTGCGGGGGCGTGGAGGCCTTGTGATCGACCCATTAAAAGGCTTTGATCTTTCATAATTCCCCAGTACGTCTCGCCTCTGAAGGGGAGATAAGAGGGCCTTGCAAGGAAAAAAGATATGAAAAGTTCTTCGTAAGCAGCACTGTTTAGTTTAATGCAGGTTTTTGCAGCCTGCCCCTTTCAGTTTGAGATAAACACTTGATTATAAAACATGGAAATGCATTTGTGATATCCTGCGGAGTTTAATCATTTAATCTGTAAAATCTGTCTGCAGGGACGCTGAAAATACTTCAATATAGTATTTGTTTCTCTTAAAATTGATGGTTCAGACTTTGTTATACTCCATGTAAACATTAAAATTTAAAAATGAAATAATGTCAATTTCTTGTAAAAAAAAACCAACAAACAAAAAACCCAACAACAGTTCAGTCAGTGGTTCCAGTCGTGCGACATGAATGGTGAGTTTAGTCATTTGTTTACACTTGAATCTGAATGAAAGGGCACTTACACAATAGATAATCCTGAAGAAGACGGGGTCACCATTCCTCTATGTCTCTCCTGCTGCGTATTTACCTCCGTCTGCCTGCTACCCATCCTCTCTTGACCTTTCCAGAGTCATCCTTTCAATCTGCTACAAACAGTTCCCACTCCTCCTGCCCCCTGAAACCCTGCGATGCTGTTTTCAGTGAGATTCATCACATTTGAATCGTTGCCTCCTGAATCTTTTTGATAAACTTTTTTTTGTCTGTGTCGCGCTGCCGCTTTTCACAGCCTCGGGGGTTAGTGCCCATTGTGCTGCCGTAACGATGGTGACAAACGTGGTGATTTCACAGAATAAAACTAATGTCACTCTTTCTTTGTCGGGAAGGTGCCATTTACTTTAAATGCTGCCGATTACCCGGAAATGTCTGTGTCTCTCTGACATGCTTCAACTGATAATTCCCAACTGGCAGACACATGATGAACTGAGATTCCCAGATACTCGTTATATAAATAGGAGAGGGGAGTATTACAACAGTGGGAATTAATTATCCTAAAAGCTCCAGAACTGTCCGTTTGTTATCACTCTCATCAATAAGCGGGGCCTTTGGTGTCCCCATTCTCCCATGTGATTTGTAAAAGCATTTCCTGTTCGGCTAATTGCGATGTTGTTTGACTTCGACCTCTCCATACATGCACGTACGCAGCCACCCCGGCGTCCCGCTGCTCCTCTCTTCCTACTTTGGATCTCCTGGCTGTGACCCCTCGACCTCTGCTCCCCAGCTACTGTATTGTTCGGTGCCTCTCTGTCGTGAGCGGCTCGCTGCAGGTGTCCAGGGCATGGTAAATAAAACATCCTCCCACCAGCGATGAAATATTGAACAGACAAGGCACTGAGATGCTTGTCTTGTCTGAGGTTAAGGGGGAGGGGAGCCAGAGGGCTTGTGAATGCAGAAAATGGAGAGGAAGCAACACTATGGTGAGGGTGAAACGGAGTGAACATACGGCTGCACATCCTACAGTTGGGGGAAATGGTACTAAAAGAGAAGAAGGATGGGAATGAGATGGAAACGGATAATGGACTGTTTCCTTTTTTGGCCCCTCGCACTCAAAGATTCATGCATGTGTCGAACAGAGAACAGAGGTGAATGCAGGTTGGAGGTCACTTTTCGGTTCGAGATGGTCTCTTCTTTATTCCTTCATTACTCTCTCGCTGAGGCACTCTCCAGAAGCTGCACATAGGCTCGCACTGTCGCAAACCCTTTGTCACATCAACAGTAGTACATGTCTGGGAGGCGCGACGCAGCTCTCTCTTCTCTTTTTCACACATGCAAAAGAAAAAGGCGGGGTGTGGGGGGGCTGTTATCCATGCTGTAAACACAGGGCACTTTTAGCCACTCGCTTGTGTGCTCATGTATTTCATGTCCATTAAACGTGGTTGTCAGGAGGAGGCGGTATCGATCGTACACAATCTTCTGGACAGTTTAAAACGTTCCCTGGTCTCTTTTGGACGAATGGAGTGAATGAATGTGAGAAAATATGGAAGAAGTCTAAATTTGAAGCCGTTTCTTTATCCTCACCACCTTTAATTACCAATACGTGTCGTATCAGGCATATGTGTACAGAAATATCCCTTTGTCGGAAAATCTTGTACTCAACAATTACAGTACGTTTCCATAATGTGTTCTGAAGTGAGCGCTTTAACTGATTCACCATTCATTCTCAACGTACTCTGCTTCCACCTTTCACTGCGGCAAAAACTTCTCAAATATTGCGACAAAAGATTGCGTTGTGGGAACGCCAACAGCCGATAGTGTGAAGATGAAAGAGTAACTGCCGCATGAGCGTGGACACAAACAGTCCAAAAGTGTTCAAGAAAAAGAGAAATGTAATGCGGTGGGAGTCTCCTGCTGTGACTAAATATGTTATTTTACCAGCCCCCTTCCTGTGTACCACGACAGCACCACTGACACTAATTAGTACTTTTCAGCATGGAATCACAAATGGGAATAAAGCACCTATGACAAACCTTAAATCAAATGCCTCGATTATTTCTGACTGGCGTTTGTATGGTCCAAATGGGTATGATAAAACATTTTCTCTGTGTCTGGCGTATTTTTTAGTTGTCACTTTGGATTTTTGGGGTGGACACAATGAATGCAATGGGAAAGAAAAGAAGCTCTTATGTGTGAGTATACAGAGGTATGAAGACACGTGTCAGGAGAGTGCTATTTACCTGCTGAGATAAATGAAGGTCATACACTGAAAAAAAAAACACCACAGTGTAACTAGGGTTGCAAAGGGGCGGAAAATTCACGGTAAATTTCCGGAAAGTTTCCGGTAAATTTCCACGGGAACTTAAGCTTGTGAATTTTGGAAATATTCCATATTTGGAAACCCTCCATGGGAATAATGGGAATTATGGGAATTAATGGGAATTTAGGGGAACTAACTGGGAATATATTATATCCAAGCATAAATATGAACAGAAGTCATAAGAAAACATCCATACAAAATGTTTTCAACAGATATTTCAACAGATTTATTGTTTATTTGTTTTTTATTGTATAACATGTTTTCAGAAACACATTTCAGTGAACTATTTTCGTAAAATGAGAGGGAGATGGGAGGCTGCGAGGGGAGAACGATACGAGCTCGGAGGAGCACAGAGGGGAGGGGTGTGTGTGTGTTGGGGGTGGGGGGGGGATGCGTTTCAAACCTTTCAAATCGTAGACTAGAGCTGTAATAAATATATTTCCCCATAATAGCATCAAAACTTACTTCACTTTGTTTAGTCCAGAAGCTCAAATGTGTGCCTTCAATAGTCTTTGTGCTTCAGGCTCAAAAGTGTGGTCCAGTCTTCTAGTGATCTTCTGTACATGTGATGGAGGCATGCACAGTGCCAGTAGGGGGTGTGGTCTCAATAGCCTGCAATAAGCAGAGTGCTCTGTGCATGTGGTTGAGGAATGGCATGGATATTCAAGTGTATTTGAATGGCATCTGTTTGTTTTAGTCAAGATTATGCTACAAAATAACTCCTCAGCTATATTTTTTGTCCCCGTTGAAGAGCCAATCATTAATTTTAAAAATGTCCAGTTTATTCCCGTTTATTCCCGTTTATTCCCATAAATTCCCATGGAAAGTTTCCACTTTTGAAAATTCCCGGAATTTTGCAACCCTAAGTGTAACTGTGCACATGCAATGTAGCGCTCCCTCACTGATCAAAGTGAAAGAAGCCGTCCGAAGCAAATGGCAAACAAACAAATGTCCGGCATGAACTGTTGTTCCGAAGCCTTGGACGCCTTCAATCTGGTGAGAAGCGAAGCCTCCACTGCAGATAATGTGGGCAGATGTCTGACATTTGTTGAACCAGCAAACCAGTAAATACATATTTAATTGGCTGTCAATATGGTCGGCAATTACCTTGACTAATCGATTATCGTTTCCGACATCGGGCGTTCTTCTCTGTCCCAACACGCCAGCTGTTTGCCTCTGCGTCAGCTGTTCTAAATGTCCCTGTAACAGAAGTAGAATCCGTTACATTCATAACCTTACATTTGTCACTGTGTATCATTCTCTCTAATCTAACAAACCAGAGCAGAGCAGCAGAGTGCAATAGGAAGAATATCTTAGATTAATGTTATTTTCTTTCACGTTGTATCTAATATTTAGCAACGGTAGCAAACACTAGCAGCAGGGCATGAAATCAAAGAAAGGAGTCTTCTGGACAACCCAAGGCAAAGAGCTACAGTATAAATCATTTCCACGGATGGAAATCAATAATTATGAATCTTTAAGAGAAAAACACTTCGACTTGATGTCTTTTTCTTTTTTCAGTTGTTTTATTTTCTCTTCCCTCTCAAACAAACAAGCAACGAGCTAATAGGTGGTCAAGGCTCACTGAGATCATAGCCCGTAGCAAAAGGTGCTGTATTGTGCTATCCTTCTCGAGCTTCGATTCATTTCTCGCGTCTAAAGGATTCTGTGGGAAAGCGACGTACATCAAGATGGAAAGTCCAACCTTTGCAAATATCAATTGTTCTCTGTTTCCCACAAATGACTTTGAAAGTTGCAGCACGCATCTTTTACTGCCGCGAATCACGTTTCCCCCACGCCTTCGTTCCATCCAGTCTTTTAGGGTTGTAATTACATGAACTCTTAATGTGATTAGATAGCAGCCGTACAGTACACCAGCAACTAATGTCAGCACTGGCTGTAATGAGAGGTAATGATGCTGGATTTGATGCTGCCAGACAGAAGGACATGAATCAGGATTAATGGATCCATTCAAGCCATTAAGCATTAGGAGTAGTTAACTGAGGGGAATCGATGGGCGCGGCCCAACAAAAGGAAAAACGCCATCCGAATTGAAGCGGATTTTAATCATCTTTAAGATCTCAAAAAAATGAAATATGTAATTGCCAATATTTGAGTAATTTCAGCCTTGCAAAAAAAAAATACATGGACTTAATTTTGTGAAAATTGGCGTAGATGTTGGCACATTCCGCTTTTGAAAGCCACCGCAATTATGAATGAGACTTCCAACAGGCAGGCCATCTGTAGACCGAACCCAAGTCCAAGAATGAAAAAATGCTCATCAAATCCAAAGCGATCTTTGTTGGTACACATTTTGCCCACTAACGCAGCATCCCACACGTCGGCGGAGAAATCCGTCTTC
Organism: Chelidonichthys spinosus; assembly: GCA_029853015.1. NCBI lineage: Eukaryota > Metazoa > Chordata > Actinopteri > Perciformes > Triglidae > Chelidonichthys > Chelidonichthys spinosus. The sequence goes on from CM056835.1 coordinate 14,259,592, forward strand.
ATCACGGCCAGGGATCGCCTCCATGACTCGCCTGGCTCTCGTTTGTCAGAGACGGGGAATTGATTGGTTGATTTGTGTAGCCGGTGTAATGTGCGTCTCCTGCTGCCGCGCTGCGTGCGCGTTGATAGATGAATGGAGATATTAAAATTGCTATTATTCTTGAAAGTAAGTAAATGTGAGACATGCAGTGTTTCATAGCCGACGTCAGACCACCGCCTCTTCAATCAATTATCAACAAACTTGCTGTAGAAGTCAGTGTTCTGTTTCTTCCCCAGATTCAGTTTTCACAACACACCTCTGTTTTTAGAAACTCCAGAAACACATCAGCCTATTTAAGCAACAACATTTCCTTCTCTGTGTGAACGGATGTATCTATGCGCCGGTGTGTGTGTGTGTGTGTGTGTGTGTGTGAAGTCCTATATTTGTGCGAAATCAACCACATTTATATAAAATGACTAATTTAGTTGAGCAGAAGAATCTGGACCTGATGAGGTTTTTTTTTTATTATTATTTCCTTAGCTGTCATTATCTCGGTGTTACACTTCTGGCAATCTTGCAACCTGGCAGATTTCCTTTTTGTTTTGCTGTGGCAGAGATATGATATTAAAGAAATAATCAGCCAAAGTCTAAGTTGTTGGCCAACATATTGTTTACTTGTTCTGTGCGGAGAGGCAATTAGATTGTGACGTTCTCATTTTGATTCCCTAAACGCTACCCGTCAGTGAATTAGACTCCACCGCTTGTAAAACCTCTAGTCGTGGGTGTCAACGTGTTCCAAAGCTCTGATTGTAATTCCTCACTTGAAGTGACTCAGTGACTCAGATCAGCACACAAAGAAATGTCCCTTCCTGCTCGTGACTCTGTGGTCCCTGTATAACTGACCGCATTGACCCTGCCCACAGAAGTAGGCGGAAAGACAAAGAACCTGCGTCAGCGTTTGCCTCCGGAGTGTGCAGCCTGCTTATTACCGGTGAGACGTTCTACCTGCATTTGAGACGCCGGCAAATTGTAGAAAAATCATAACGACGCGCCGACAAACAAAACCAAAAAATGACGATGCAGATGCTCTCTCTCTCTTTCTCTCTCGCACAGTAAAGCATCTGGTGGTTATATTGTATTTGCCTTTTAAGTGACTAGCAGCTGTCCCCTGGTTGATTTCTAATTAGAAAGCTATTGATTACACTCAATACCAAACTTCCAATTTAGGCCTGATGAGCAAACACAACAGATGTTTGAAAACATCAATATGGGAGTCATTATTTAATGAATAACATATATTCACTTAGCTTTAGTACCCCATTTCAAAACACAAGTACCAGCACTTTCCAATATTAATGAGTCGCTGGCGCCGGCACAGTTCCAGACCAGTTTTGCCATTTTATAACCAGGGTCTTCTTCTTCTATTAAATAGATCATTAGAAATGTAGCCAATTCCCAATCCTCCGGATGTGGCCGGATGTTGTCTGTACATTTGCATTATAATCGATTGGGAGTAAAATCCTCAGCTGATGTTGCGGTTGCTAAATCAATCAATGAGTCAATCAGCTGATTTTCATAATATTTAATCACGCCACAAAAAGGGTGTGAGAGTCCAAAAGCTCTTTTTCTTGGGTGAAGTAAGACCCGCTGTGAGAGTCTGCTTTTGATGTTGAATGTTGATGTAGGAGTTTTGAAAGCTATTAAACGTTCAAAGTCATGTTTCAGCCAAGGGTGCTTCACTCACGTCCTCGCCCCCTGGGGTTCACCCAGCAGAGGGTTCGCCCAGCAGAGGGTTCACCCTGCAGAGGGTTCGCCCTGCAGAGGGTTCGCCCTGCAGAGGGTCCCTAACGAGAGCTGGGTTTTTGGTTTGTTTTTTTCTACTTCGGGCAACCTGCCTCTCAGCTCTTCAGTGAGGAAGCAGGCAAACAGAGGGACAGTTGTAGCAAGAAGAAAAGGTTCCAATCTAAAGTTCTGGGTCCGCTGCTCCAGTTACTTTCGGTTGTTTTTGGAGGCAATGTCCGGCTTCATTTCATTAGTCCGGCCTTTGTCGATAGGCAATCGGTCCTCTTTCCCCTCAGCTGATCATGACAGCTGGTGTATTGACGAGTTGTGTCGGACGTGTGCTGCACTCTGTCAGACACAAACCCACCACATTACACCTTTGACAAGTAAGTGATGCTGGTTTAAAAAGCACACATGGGCAAAATGACATTGTCCGTTAGGCGGGACTATTTCTTGTCCAGAGGAAATAGAATTGAGGCGTGCTGTCATAGGTGTGTATGTGTGTTGTTAACCAGATGTTTGTTAATTGCCTTCACCTGTCGTGAAAATACCTGTAAAAATATTTTCAGAAAACTAATTTGTTTCCTTTCATTTGTTTTAATTACTGTATATTAACGTAATCATTCATTCTCTTCAATGAATGTGTGTGTGTGTGTGTATCCAGGCCCATGCCTGTGTGACATCACACGCTAAACCCTCTTATCCTTCCTCCGGGGGCACAGCTTAGTGTAAACAAAGGGAGAGAGTGCGAAGAAAGGGAGAGGCGGAGTGGATTATCTTCCCGCTCCTCTTGAATCTGGGGGAGATCAGCCAGTCATTTACACAACGTAATTCATTTAAAATGTAATATTCCCCCAGAATCGAATGGACTTCAACGCAGCGGCTGTTGCACGGCTTATGGCACACTCAAGTCGGTGGAAGCTAACCAATCAAGGCAGTTTGGGGTCCCAGCATTTAAGCATTTTCCCTGTGGTGCCCCGGGAAGAATGAGTAGTACTGTTGCTCTAATGAGAGAAAGAAGGATTTCTATAAGGTTTCTACTTCTCTTGTACGTAAAAGCACCAAGGGGTGGCCAGAAAGGGCCAGATCCCTCACTCGGTATATCCGCTGTTACCTTCATGACTCATTTGTTGCAGGGCTAGGAAACACACACACACACACGCACACACACACACACACACACACACACACACAATTCTTAACACAGCCAAAATGATTGTCCTAGATGCTCTGTTGCAATGATGTTTTTATTTTATATTTTTGCTGGGCACATTTTGTAATATAATTGTATTACTATTGGCATGATTTGTCAACAATAATCCTAATTTCTCGTCTTCTTTTCTTTGATTTCCTGTCGCCGCTGGCCTGACCATTACCTGACTGCTGCTCTTCTATCAACAGGTAAGCACACAATTTCCCGTCCTCTGACAAAAAAAAAAAAATCTCTTATCTGACTTGGTCCTACTCCCCTTGAACACATCCGTTTGCCACCCCTCGCTTGATCAAAGCATTTTTCTGCCTGGCAGGTAATGAGACATTTCTGATGCTGCTAATATTACATTCAGTCCTCAAGTGAAAATTAAGCCCAAAATTATGTTTTCTTCTCACTGAATATCAAAGAAATTGAGTTTGTGGTGAAGAAATCCTGTTTTTCTTTCATCTGAGGATTTTGGCATCCGCTGTGACATTTATATGTAAATATCTTCCCCATCTCTCTCTGCCTCATCCTATTCAATAACTAAATGCCTTTTACAACAAGGCTTTTATTGTACCGAGATAAAATGATGAGGGTCAATCAATCTGGGACGTCCATGTATTACCAAGCAGCACATTAGTGACTGGTGCAGTGCTGACGAATAACATACAGAATCTTATTTAAGCAGCAGAATAATGAGGTTGGCATTGTTGATCCGGTTCCGGACAAACTAAACTATATATTTAAGTTAGCGCTAACCTGAATTCCCACTGAGCCTTGTATGTAGGGATGCTAAGTTTGATTTTTTATTTTTTTATTCCTGACCGATAGCTGACCCTCATTAACCGAGCATTATGCGTTAACTGACAAGATTAGTGCCACCGCCTTGCATGCAGGGCTTCTGTGGTTCCTGGTCCATCACTTCCCCCCATTGCTGCAGCATATGCACAGAAACAGCCGGCCGTGTCCCTGGTTCACCCCGTACGGATGAGTTAGCAGCCGTGATGTTGCATACATTGTCGAGGAAACATGGCGTTTGCCAGTAAGTCTTCACTGCATCAGTTAGTTTAGTTGCAAGGGTTGTCATGATGTGGATGAAGATGAAATGGTAACGTGACCTAAGCCGTGTTTCTGTGTCTCGCTTGCCACCTGCTGATTAATCCTCCTCTGAATTTGGCTCACCTTATTTAAAATCTTTAATATTTCTTTTAACCGTTTCACTGATAATCCGGCACAATACTTATTGTCAGTTGACAGCTGAACAGTTAATTATAGCAACCTCTTATTGTGCATGTTGAGTCGTTTGTCAGTTGAGTTAAACTTTCTTGGGTTGACCTATTTGCAGAGAGCGTCTTATTTAATTCCTTCTCCTATAAGAGTTTAGATAAAGAACAAAAATGTCTTGCTGATACATTTGAAAATACGCAATCTGAAAATGTAAATGCTATCTATGAATTTGAGATGTTTCCTTTTCATATTGATGAACATGAGGTGGTTCTATTTCTTTTAGGACTGAATATCTTTTAACCTGATAGCTCTGAATATAAACAAACACAAATCTGTTTGCTCATTATATCTAGCCTATTTAAGCTGTGTGCAAGTGCCAATAGGTTGCACCCACAGGCATGAAAATGAGCAAGGGAACAAATCAGTGCTAAATGTTTGATAGTGCCAAAAACTAAGCCTGCGAGTATGCTCAGAGTCTCAAGCACAAGCAATTAAAACTGTAGACCTTTAAGCAAAATGTGTCATTCCCCCAGTTCTTTGTGATGAGGCTAAGAGGAAAAGCCGAAAAGTCCTCGGCAGCGAGAACTCGAGCATCTGTTTAACGGTGGTGTCTTAAAACGAGGTGGAGACGGGGCCATAGTTAGTGACAAGTTAGAGGTTAGTGGCAAGCTTTCAGGGGTCAAGCCACTGATGGTGGCTGCAGTAAATATCTGTAATGGCCAATAATAAACAGAGAACATATAAGGTCCCTGCTATTGTCAGCAGAAAGCTCAATAGTACATCATTCTAACGGCATCCCAAATGGACAATGTCTGCCACTGTCTCTAAGCACCCACGGCAAGAACAGCCACCACCTCTTTATCTCTTTAACTACCCGACGCCCGGGGAAATACACCTTGTGGTACCTCATAAGATCTTACCAGCCACCACTATAAAATTCAGTCCAATGAAAAGGTCTAATATTAGTCCTGTGCTGCCAATTTAACTGGCTTGGTTTAGTGTTGGAGGGGACCAGCGTGTGAAGAGCTAAGCAGTGAATTTTCATTCCCACCTGTGCTTATCCCACCAACGGAGGCATTGATTCAAAATTGTTACATGTACGCGGGAGACGAGAAAACGTCATATCTGTCACGCACACAGAATTATCGGAATAATTGACACTTGTCATACACATGAAATCGACTCGAAATGAAAATACAACGGCATTCAAAATCTAGCGTAGCTTTTCGTTCTGACCCTAGATCAGCAAAACATCGTATGCTTGGGAGAGATCGAGTTCAGTGAGAGGACACGCATGCAGACACATGCAGTTTGCCTTCTCATACACAGCTATGCTCATAGAGCATGAGTCACAGAGAGCCATTTGTCATGGTGTAGAGCATAGGCCCACAGTCAATAATGTTAATATCCACTGTCTTCTCAGATGTGGTATATGCGGCGCTCTAAAAACAGTCCCAGTGCAACACACCGCCAAGAGGTAATGTTCCTACTTGACTCCTCTGTATGCCGGGCAGCCCGTGGAGGATACTGAACGTCTACAGTAGCAGTCAGCTAAAAGAGAATACCCCATACCCACGGGAGATGGTTAAGCGTAAAGGGCATTGTGTCGGGCCATCCTGCTGAACCAGCAAAAAAAAACCTGTGACCACTACTCAAAGGTGTACATAAAAGAACACAAGGCATTAAAGTATTGAAGCCAAAAAAATCCAGTGCCGTCTTATTGTTCAAACCATTTTATGGTTTTAAATTTGTTTTCTGTGTTTTGTTGCTCAAAGAAAGCAGCAGCAGCCCAAATCAATGGCAATCAGGGGAATGGAACTGTTTTTGTTGTTGATGACAGACAGTTGACACAGTAAACAAAAAAGGCCAGCGTATACCACTCGTGGAAATTTGCTTTAAAAACTCATTCTCATTCTCAGATCATTATTGTATTAAAAAAGAAAAAGGTACGGGCAAATAGATCAGACAAACCAGGTATCTATTACCTTTGCTGCAAGTTCAATTTGCATCGCCTCGTCTGCAGCACTGCCACAGCTGTTGGTTTTCAAAGCCACGAGTATTGGAGCTGATTGTACGGATCGAGTCAGAATATGAAATGGCCTGCATGGAAACAAGCAAAAAAGAGATCGCGTTACTGTAAGAATAGTGTGATGCTGATGGACCATTCATATAATACAACAATATGACGGGTAAGCGAGGAAGTTAGGTTGATGTCCCAGGTTTCACTGTGTTGACATTTAGAGGATGGCATATTGAATGTATGGTTAGCAAACAGTAGACGCTGTTTAATTCAGCATCTAACCATCGGCTGCCAGCCCCGGGTCCCTCATTACCCATCAGACCATTTGCCAGCTGCCTCATCATTACCCATCTCCCCTGGCGGCCCCTGTCACTCAAAATGCCTGGGAAGAAGCTGGAAAGTCAATTAATGTGTGTTGTATGCAAGCATGTCTCGCTGCCTGTCTTTCACCCCTGCATCTGTCTGTGTGCATGAGAGAGATACAGCAAGAAGGCGGGCATGTGTCGAGTAAACAGCATCCGGTTGAATGGTATGCATTCAGGACTGAATGGATTCCTGATCTGTGCCATTTTCTGATTCCAACACATTAAGGCACACTTGCTATTTCCGTTCCTGTACGCGTAGCATATGAAGGGGGTGTGGGATCTAATTCATTTTTTTTTTATTTAAATAAGGAAATTCACACATTTAGAAATAGTTTTGAGGAATTTGTTGACCATTTAAAGGACATTTAAAGGATTTAAGCTCAAACTCACCTCGTCATTCAAATCCTCCTTCTAGCTCAAATTAGAGCCCGACGGCTCTCTTTGCTCTGTTGTGATTGACAGCTCAGTGGGCGGATCCAAAGTATAAAGAAGCTCAACGATTGGCTGAAAGTTACAGCTCGGGGCTTGTGTGAATTTTGTACTGATACGGCTCAACATAAAATGAAATGAAATGAGACTCTCTTGAACTTGATATTACCGGCTAGCTCCACCCGGGCCACTTACGGAAAGTGGAAGCAGCCGGACAATTAATAACAAGTGCACCCGGGACTGCTTCTAGCTTTGGACACAGAGGGGATCAATGCTTATATTTAAAGGGCTTTTATTAGAGTAATACAGTCATTTAGATCAAATAAACAATACGGTGATTTGGGTTGAATTACCTTTTAATGAGTGACTTAACAGTCTTGTAGAGTGTTTTCACACACCATTTCAACATGAGTGGCAGTGAGCAGCGGTTAGAACAGGAAGGCTGAGCTCTGCTAAAGTAAACACTGCATACACTGATGCACACAGAAGTCGTTGAAGACTGGGGAAGTCTCTGCTAATGGAGAGATGTCAGAATCGTCATGTTGCGGTCCTTTAATTAGCCTGCTGTCTGCTTTCCTGTGTGTTGTAGCACAGCTTTTCCCAAGGATAATGAGTAGACAGTCAATACGCCCGCATCCAATGCATTTGTGTCCAGTAAGCCAGAGCACAGAGCAATCAGCATCATGTGAGGAGCTACTAGCAGCTACAGAGAGTACTTAGATGTGTGCAAAACAACATGTGGAGACAACCGTCCGTTCAAAACAACTATGGTGGCTCCTGAGGGGTTAACATAGAGGCTGCAAGAGCATCAGATCTATCAGAACCGGAGAGTATTTATTCAGTGAAGGAAGGGCAAAAAAAACTGCAGGCTTCTCTGTATGGAAAAGATGTCTCTGCTCAGTTTCAATGATGGCTTCTCAGATGTCTCTGTGTAACAAGCAATATGGTGGGTCCGATTTTGGGGAGAGAACCTACACTCCCTATAGGTTGTGTATTGTGTAAACTAGACAACAATACTGATTTAGCAGGATGTTTGTGCATTTTGTTTGTAGCTGCTTGGTTCTGTTTGTGCACGATTCCAACAAATATGCTGTGATCCCCGTGCATCAGCATGCAAAGTGATGCTTCGCTGCAGTGCTTTTGTCGAGGCTGCAGATGAACCAGCATTCAGTGGGCTGCAGGAAGTCAACGATCTGAAAGGGAAAGCCTTTCTCCTGCCTAAGGGCAGTCTTGGTTTAGCTGCTGTAATATAAACCATTAACCTTAAGTACCATTATGTAGTGGGGTTCTCTCTATAATCACAGTGAACTTGTGATTTAATGTTAGTTTCTACGAAGAACTGTCTAAACGAAATAACGATGCCTCTATCTACATCTGTAAACACAAACATCAGCGAGAATGATTGGCAAGTTTCATGAAGTCATTTTTTTCATTCGTGCCAATGAGTCATATGTCATGCAAAATCGGATAAAATCATGCAGGATAGCAGTAGTGAAATATAAGGAATGTGATTGCCTTACCAGAGAAAGTTTCACTTAGTTTGTTTAAGTGCGTAAAACACATAATTCTTCTTGAATTTAGTTAAGAATATTGAGGCTCGAGGCGTGCGGAGCAAATTCCTAACCACAACATCAGTACAGTACAGTACATTTAAGCCGTATGTATTTCGTAACCAGATGTTTTCTGCCAACTGGCTCCATCCGTAAGTAGCCGGTGTGCCCGATTTTTCAAATTCAGTGGGAGGTGTAGCTTGAATTTCTCAGGTCTAATGTGTTGGACTGGGATGAAATGCGTGTGGGTAGTCATGTGTTTACATCATCTGAAAATGTCAAAATGGATGATACTGAAGTCGAACCAAATGAACAGATGATGAGAAGTGTAGGGGGTGAGAAGAGAAAGAGAGTTTTTTTTTCAATGCCAGATGGAAGAGCAGTTGGCACCTCTCTCATTACTGTGGGGATGGATTTTCCTCCATCGCACCACACACACACACACACATACAATCATGCAAAAACAAACATGCACACACACACACACACACACAAGGGTGCAAAGCCACCTCCTGCCACTCCACGCCACCTGCCCAGCACCTGGTCATCAAAGCAAGACCAAGGATTGCTCTCATCTTTAGCGGTGGAGGGGTGGGGGGGGAGTTAGAGCAACGGACGAAGGAGTGGAAAGACGCCCGCGCCATATGCTTTCACCTTAGGTTGTCTTATCCTCCGCATGATGCCTGATTCTTCTCTCTGCTAATCATCGATTTACCTGAATCAGCTCTCTAGCATCAGCCCTATTGCATCACCTTGTTTCCCCCTCTCTGCTGTGTGTGCGTTTGCTGCTGGGCAGACATGTGTGTCCGTGTCACGCCCTCGCCATCAAGGCAAGCGAGGCCTGTCGGGCCTGCAATAAATTAAATGTGACACAGATGGGTGGAGTAGCGTCCCCCCTTTGATCCAAACAGTGCAACAGAAGGACAGACCCTGACCAACACATGTCAGACAAAACTGTTGGGCACCGCCAAAGATAGCTTTATGGTCCCATTGGACGTGGGCCAGGGGGGGCGAAACCAGAGGGAGTCAGGGACACACACACACACACGCTTTTACAGGACAGAAACACCGCTGCAATTATTGAATTTGAAGAGGCACAAATTCTTCGGTGTCAACAAAAGTAAGAGATAAGATCTGCGATAGTGATACAATGCATCATTGTGTTGGAGATACGCGCGCGCTACGTTTTGAATAAATCATCTCCGTAAGTGTGAACTCGCGTCGCTCTGCCTGTCAGGCTGGATCTCCTTCTCCAGATGTAGCCGGAAGGTGACAGTCTGACGGCGAGCCGAACAATGTGCTCCAATCAAAATTCACTCGGTTTCATTGTCTGGCAGATATGTCACTCAAATGGGAGCAGACAGCAGCATTACGTTGCTAAGTGAGAATTATCTGATGTACAACAACATAGTAAACATGCTTGAACTGGTGGCTTGCTTTGTCATTTGGTTTTTACTTTAAAACTCATTTGTAAGTGTCAAACTTGTCTGAACATAAACATACATACGCATATATATATATATATATATATATATATATATACATATTCCTCGGCTGTAAGATAGATGTGTCGTATGTTGAAGGGCATTAGTGCAACACGATGAATTCATGCAGGTGGCAAAGGTTTAAGTTCCATTGAAAGTATGCATCACATGTATCACACCTGCTGTAATGTTAATAATAGAAATGCATATTAATTTAAATGCTGTAAATTAATTCACACTCGCATTTATTCATACCATAAAGCTCACTTATTGACAGACCTGAGAAGTAAGTCATCTATGAATTAAGCTTAATCAGTCAGTTGATAATAAAAACGGCTGATTTGATTGTAAGGTGATACATGCGTCTACGAATACAAGTGCCCCACTCAGAGCTATTTTTAATGCTGTCATAGACTTGAAATATAATAGTTACTATGAGATATAATACCGCCGTTGCTTCTAAATTGGGTAGAGGGTGAAGGAAAATCATTTTGCTACCACCCTAATGTCTTATTGGATATAATAGTCTATTAGGTTCCTGCTTTATGGCATGGATACTGCAGTGCTTACACCAAAATGTCTCCAACTCAGCCTAGGCTATTCAGGCTTGGAAACCTAATGAGAACAATGACCTTGTGTTCCATTTGGATGGGTGGATACTGTCTATCTCTGCATCCCCACAAACCCCCCCTCTCCCTCTCCAGACGTCCATCTTTAAGAATTTCCCTCCTTTCGTCATTCTTTTTCTTTCTATATTTAATTTCCACCGTCACGCTTAGTCATCCGTTCAACTCTCCTTCTATTTCTCTTTGTCTCTCTCTCTCTGTCTGCTCGCGTTGTATTCCAGTGGGCTCTGCGCAGGCATCCTAAATACAATTACAGTCCACAGCTGAATGGAGAGGAAGGGTCCTCTGGGATCCCTCGAAACAGGAAATGGTCAGAAGGGTTGGACTGAGGAGGGAACAGCAAATCCCTAATTCAATTGGCTGAACCTTGGCAACAAGCCCCTGGCGGCTCTTACTGTGGAATCAGTGGAATCAAACAATGCAGCTCAAACCGCAGGAGAGTTTTCATCCACACTAGCAAACACACGCTGACAAATTGACACAAACGCATCTCATTTTACCTTTCCTTAGTGATAGACCCTCCCGTCGTATTCCCCTATATAAATACAGCCTCCTTCATAGGTCGCACAATGCCTAATATTGGCCTACGAGTAGTAATGATTTAATTTAAGATGCTCACAGAATCTCCATATCAACGCTTGTTGTTCTAAACTGTTAAGATAACCAGAAAGGCGATCGATACTTGTTTTATATGTCCGTGACAATGACCTCCGACCCAGGGTTTATGGGTCACAATTGATCACTGAGGAGCTGCGCACTCACAAATATACAGACGAGTGTGCGTGTGCAGAGTGAGAATAAGACAATCAATCTGTAACGGCTTGATTAAAATCTTTTAATCCACACTGTGGGTGTCCATTTGAAACCCAGAGAGAAGGTCCAGTCAGCATGCACAAGTAGCATTAATAATTAATGTCTCGTGGCGTGAATGTAGAAGTGACTGGAAAGAAAATCTTAGTTGTGTCACATTATAAATAATGGGTGTTCCTCTTTGGAAGGAGTTTCTCCCTCTAAATTCGCTCTCAGCTAATAACCGTGAGAGCCCTGTAACCTGAGAACACAGGGTTTTGAAATAAGAACTGCGACCGCTGCTGTCTCTTACTGCGTTTACAAATGTCCTCATCACGCAGTCATAACCCACTTCTTTCATTAATGCCGCGTCATGTGCCCTGCAGATTATAAATTGAAGTCATTAGTCAGTTTGATGACAAATTACTGGAGGAAAATACTTTTTATTTTTGTTTTTTATACATAATGGCTGGATTTTTCTGGGGGGGGGGAGGTCATTCACACTATAGAATATGTCCTCTAACCTTACAGAAAAGGTGCATGAAAATAACCTCTTATCTATGTATTTATTGCATCATATAGCGTTATTTTCCTCCCCTTCCTTCGTCTCCTCCTCCTCTCACTTCCTCCCACTCTCCTACAGTAAGCCTCCTTTCTTAGAAGCAGTTGCCTCTGTTGCTCTAACGCTTGTGTGAATAGCAGCATTAGGCCCCATACCCCTGATAATTGGAACAAAGTGGGGGATCGATGCAGAGGGCACACACACACACACACACACACACATGCACAACAATATAAACAATCACATTTCCACACAAACACACGCCGACGCGTTGCGTTCACACACCGTGGACCGGTGCACTCGCAATCAATACGACTCAGCAGCAGGATTTTCCTCTGCATTTACAATGCATGCTCCAGACGATCCCGCATTGAACATTTTGTGCAGCAGATAAACCAATGACTGAAATGTTTGAGGTTGTTTGTTGTCCGTTACTTTTTTTTTTGTATGGTTGGTGCCATGAGGTCTCCTTTATCTCTGGCCAGTAACTTGCAGCAAACCAGTGCAGCTAACCGCCGGGTCAGAAAACAGACAAGCTAAACACCAAAGATGTTTGTGCTGTATTTTCCTAACTGAAATGTATTGTTTTGACAAAGTGTGGGTATTATATCCAATCATAACCATCTTGCTGACAAGGCTTACCTGATATGTTACCCCATAGCTGCCTATTACAGCCTCACTGTCCAGCGTAAACACACGTAATCAAATCTTATTTTACCGGAACCTGGCACAACACAATGTCAGCTTTCCTGATGGACAGACAGATAAGAGATCCTGATAGATCCTCGCATCGTATTTCCCTATATACATCCTCTCTGATATATATATATATATATATATATATATATATATATATATATATATATCAGATGTGTCCGCATCTCCTCCTATAAAGGCCCGTCCACATTGTGTGTGCATTTGGCATGCACGGATGCATATGCACGCATGTTTTCCACGAAATAAGTGTCTCGTCTTTTTACAGAGTTTCTCCTATGGGAGGAAAGAGCAGTCGAGTGAGACTAACTGGCGGGTCTAAGTGGAAGTGTGCTGATGGGTCTAAGTGGAAGTGTGCTGATGTAGGATGCTGGTGTACATCCTATTAAAGAAGGGAAGATATTTGAGCATGGCCTCCTGTTGTCCTTCTCTCAGGACAGCACTATAAACGTCTGTTTGCAGACAGTCGGCGTTTGTCTCTCCGCGGGTAGCCTATTTGTCTGTTCTGCACTGAAGGACCGAGATGACTTGTGCTCTCCCTGAAATATGTGAAAGCCATATTAAATGGCACAGAGTATAACAACTTGCAGCAGATCCAAACAAAACGATTACTGTTCGTTAAGTATAATGCGCACCTTTGTCTAGACCTCCCTTTAAGTGAGCGAACCCAAATTGAGCCATGGTCAGCTGCTGGATATTTCAATTGGTTGTTGATCTGTTGTAATGGTCCCGCATGGTGTGGACTCTGTGAAGTTGACTGTGAAAGAAGAAAGGCAAACAAAGGATATTAACTGTGTAATTGATTTCTCTGAAGTTAACTTTTCAAATTGATACTCTTACAGGGGAAATATTACCCTGCCAATTAGCGGTTAAATCAAATTGCCGTCAGCTGGCAAAATGTAACTGAATTAATTAACAGATTATTGCTCGTATGGAAAGACCTTGCTTTAAAGGTATAATATGCCACAGTTTTCACAACAAACAAAAAAAAAACAATGTATAGATCGATACAACTAGAATCCCTCTCAATGACTTACACAGAGACTTATGACCTACTAAAAGTGTGTGCTGGTGTCTGCATCTGCCCTCTGTCTGTTTTCTCTTTTCTTATTATTTTGCTGTGTTCAGGACTCTTCAGGGCTTTAGCGGAGAGAATTTGGACCCCACGTGGGGGTGTAACTCCCAGCCAATTAGCAGGGTGTGCAGCCCGTTGAAGCTCACAGACCTCGCAGGCCTGACACGGGCACAGAGAGAGCAGACAGGCCACAGCAGGATGAAGCGTGCCTTGGGCTGCATTCATGTGAGGAGGTGTGGACGTGTTTATTTGTGCTTTAGAAGGTCAGAATGTCAATCAGAAAATAACGTTGTATTCTTCTAATTCACCCTTTTCTTCTCACTAACACTCCCTCTCTCCCTTCACTCTCTAACTCACCATTAGTTACCATTTCCCCCCTACTCCTTGTGTTTTGCATCATGAAAGAAAATGTCGTGAAACTTTTGTCATGTTTCTATTTCACAGCTCATTTAATCACAGATTGACCATGTACACAATTTTCTCTGCCCTTTGTTTTCTTGGTATTACAAAGTAGTTTGGATATTTCCAAGACATTTTAGAGACGTGCAGGGCAAATGTCCTCAAAAATCCCACATTTAACCACATTATTATGATTTCCTGCCTATTTTCCTCCATTTGGTCAGAAGTCAAAACATTAGTTTAGGTTGACGGGGTAATAGCCCCATTTTAGAAGATGTTTTATGCTCACCTAAAAAATGGCAGATGTTAAAAGGGCATTACGCCAAACGGTTCTGAATCGTCAGAACCGTTTGGCGTTAACAGCTGCCGGTGTAAATAATAATAATCATGCCTGCTTATGATTTTTGCTCATAACAAAAGTCTGCCCCCACACATTATTGTGCAAAGCCTGAATATTGTGATTGTGTGTATATATATATGTCCATGTGTGAGGAAGAAACCAAAGGAGAAAATAATATGTGAGCTTAGTTGTTCACATTAATCTGTTCATCATTAATCTGTTTGCGTCGGATCTACATCACTGATAATTGAAACTGACTTCCATTTCTTATAGCTGAAATTAGTTATTTCCCCGTTCACACGCAATTACTTTGTATTTTATTTGACACAACAGGCATCATAAGGTGTCAAAAAGTATCTGCATGGCCATCATGTCGGCATAAGGCCTTTTCTTCATCTTAACACACATTAACACTCACGGTAGTTCTTTGAACAAATAAGCAATTATTAGCGTGTCTCAAGTCTTGTCATATTAACACATGTCCAATCAAATCACACCCTGGTTCAAGTTACTTAAAGTGCTGTGTGTATGTCTTTGATTAATCAATCCGCCTGCTTTATGTTGTCTCAAGTTTGTGAAACTGAAAGGGAGCGGCTGATTTCTTGCCTTCAGCAGGAATACAATCTGATACATTATACAGAAAAGCCTAAAAGTTACAGAAAGGTGGAAGAAAAGCGGAGAAGGATATTATTATTGACGTGGAACGGTGGGAACTAAAAATGGTGAGCTGGAGAGAAAAAAAATAACTTAAGTGATGGGAAAATTTTAAACTTGAGCAAGGTTGTGTTTGTGTACTTGGCCAGTGTTAACAAGAGAGACCCGTCGAAGGATAAAGAGAGCAAGATGTCTGTAAATTATAATTATTGTACGCTACAGAAGTGTAATTGCGGCCATATGTTACAGCTATCACTTTTTATTAAATGTTTTCTCATACTGGCATGACTGAAATGTATCCATTTGTTTATTCAGTTTGGCGTTGCTTATATTTTGTAAACCATATATTTATCTTTATAGGCATTCTCAATTGAGTCTTTCTACACTGTCAAAATTGAAATTGAGTGTCATATAGTGTTCAATTGTTTATTTAATATCACAGAGAACGGCAAAAATGGGCATTTTGAAGCCAATTTCCATTTTCAGTCTATAATATGCTATATGCAAAATAAATAACATTTAAATTACAATCTAGGAACGTTTTCTGATCAGTATGGCAACTACAAAGTAAAATAAGCTCATCTTAAAACATCAGACTAAATGTCGATGAACAAGAATCAGGGAAGAGACATAATCTGTAATGAAAAAAGACCCAATAAGGAAGATATGAATATGTGAAGAAACTTTTGCAGGTTGAAGTAAATCAAAGAATATGGGGAACCAGAGATATAATATATTGGAGAACATGATTCAAGTGGGGGCAGGATAACATATTTCCTGGAGACATTCATTTTATTTTATGATGGAAGACAGAAATTGCCTTGGAGGCAGTGTTAGAGCTGAAGAAATTCCTTCAAGAGCCTGGAATGAAAGTAGCTGCACTATTAGATAGAAGACAAATAACAAGACCTGGGCAGTCCCCTGTCCCTAAGTCGCGGAGAGCCCACCAAAAGTTGCCTGTGGGCTCTACAGGATTTATGGTAGTCTGGTTTGCAGTCGCTCTGATGTCAACAGTCACTGGATTGTATTTGGCCGGTAAATGATGCCGCACAGTCTTGTTAAAGTTGAGGTGGAGGCCAGATATGTGATGAGATAGATGTCAGCTAGACAGCCGACATCTTAAGGATTTGCCCTAATCGGAGTGTCAGAAAATTGAGAATTTAGTATTGTTGGAATAACAGTGGAAGAGACAACAATTCGTTTCATGTGGAGACAAAATAGGATGGGGCCCAGGACAGCATCCTGAGGAGCCTCACGAGCAATACAGCCAAGGGAGGCTTGTGGTCTACAATACTTTACATTTTTGTATATTTTTGATATTTCCAAAGCGTGTTCTCCCTCTGTGCAGAGGTCTCATGAAGGCCTGAAGCCTGAGGGCTTTAAAGTAAGTAGATTCAAAATCATGTTTACATATCTATGTCTTAAGCTACACTTTCAGGAGTTTGTTTCTCCTATACTTTTAACCCATAACTGTCAGATATATCTAAAACTGTATTGGGTTTTCACTTCACTGGTTGTAGAAGGATCAGACACCCAAACTCTATTACTTGACATCGTCCGGGCTGTGGGTCAGTTTTATAGGAGTGCTATCTATAGGGAGACTGATACTTGCGAAATGTCATTTTTCAGATTTTCGGACAAAAGTAAATGGTTTCAGCATTCAGTTCAGTGAATGACTTTACACCAGCCTCTAAACCCTGATGCAAAGACAACAATGAATGTAGGAGCAAAGGAGTTTGCTGTTTTCGTGAGTTTGCTGCAGATGGTGTCTGCCAAAGCCTATTTTTCTGACAGTCTCTTGCTGGTACTGAAGCCATTAAAAAGGTAGAAAGGAAACGGCTATTTTGTGGTTCCCTAAATGCTGGAGTGCTGCACTCAGTCCAGTGCTGAAATAATACGCGGTATCATCCAATTATCGGTTTGTCAATACGTCCATTCCGGCAAGATGCTATTTGGTACATAGAAAAACGTCAAAAATGAGTTGTCAGTGGTAACCGGGACAAGGAATCTGAATTTAATCAAAGCCAGAGTTGCGTAGTGTGTCTGATTAGAAGGATTTTAGCCTTTGCTGGAGATGGAAGTCAGCAAAGTCAAGGAACAGTAACAACTCCCAATAAAACCTATCAAGTAAATCTTTTAAGTTCCTTTAACAGAGCGCTCTAGTGTATGTCCTTTTCTTTTTCAAGTTAGTATCAGAGGTCACCTTGTCTGTGGTCTCTGGTGTTCCTGCCAGTGTGTCCACACCAACTCACTTTATTTGACTTGAGGCAATTGAAAGGCTCCAGAGATATCCCGAGATACCAAACCCCTACTGATGGACAAACAAACCAACTCTAGTTCATGCTTACGGTTTGAATTAAGCCTCAAACAAGCATTACTTTTATTTATTGTAAGCTTTTCCATTTATGATCATTAACACAGCCATACATGTGTACATGTAGGCAATCACATGTTTCCAATGTTAGTTTACGTTACCAGTATTTAAAAGTGGTTTTCCTACTCAATAAGTGCAGAATCTTTACATTCCCCCCATGCATTTGTGGCAATGAGATGCTGTATTGTTCTTTCTTTAATAATGCCAAGAGCATTTGTGAGAGTTGTGTGAAATGTTGCAGGTACGGTGTGAAAAGCTTGGCTTCTTAAAATTCTCTCAACAATAGAGCTGAAGTTGAACTTTTATTAGATACCGCAAACGGTGGCGCTGTCTGACAGCCTCACACCTGACTGAGCAGTCTTGAATGTGTCTCCTGATGACGAGGGCACTTCGGTGATAGCCGCCTCATTTCCATAAGTGCTGATTCGCCAGAGTTGACAGGTGTGATTGTACCAACTGAATACTTGCCTCGGAGGATTAAAACATACCCATTCATTGAATCCCAGCGGATTGTTCCTCTTGAGCCTTATTTATGCAGTGGCCTTTTTCCTGAGTTACCAACTGACAATCACCGGTTACCACTCGTCTATGAGAGCATGGCTGTGTGTCAGGTAACTGACATTTGAATGGCCTCCTCACTCACCGTGTGGTGTTGAGGTGTCAACACCTTTGTCTGGCCCTGACAGAAAGTCCGCTCTGATGGATATGACATTGCAGCTCCTTGACATTATTGCTCCCATTGAGAGCTCTGTAGGAGTCCACACCTACAGGATACAGGATGTCTCTGTCCGTCTGTCTGGCGCTCTCAAGCATCCACGCGCACGCGAGAAGCGAGCATGAAGCCAAATGGCATTATCCTTCAATGATCCATCAACTGTTTGAGGAGCCATTGTGTCCCGACCATTAACTAGGCGAGGAGAGCATCTTTGAGATGGTAATGTTGCCGCTCTCATTTAGCGCATAGCCCAGACAAAATGCCAACTGCTAATCAGCCATGTGTGTAAGAGAGAGAGAGAGAGAAGGGGGGGGGGGGGGCATTAAGGCTTTTCAACAATCACATAGGCATTCTTCTTCTGTTTGTGTGGATAACCAATCATCATCCAGCCAGAGCCAATAATTAGGGTTTTTTTTGTTGGGAATCTTATGGAATGCAGTGTCTGCTTTGTATTTATGTAAACCAGCTACGATCTAGGAACAATGTCAGCCATCAGACAGCAATTGGAGGACAATTATTGGGTAACTTGTGACAGTAAGTTTCAGCCAAAATGTCCATCTTTTTGTGTAAATGTTTGACCATTTCCCATACTCCCAGACATAGTATTTATTTTATTTCATACCCCTGTTGGTTTAGAATTGCTTTAATCATTTGGTGCTAAACTAAGACGGAGGGATACATCTTACATTGTCTTGTTAAATTGCTTTTTTTTTTTTTTAAAGATGAGTCAATAATAAAACATCAAAGGGCTGTCCAAACTAGTTTGAAGCTTTGAAACATAACACGGACATCCAGATTGTAAGCCATTGTTTTCTTAATTCATTATTTATTAAGTAAAGATTACTAATCAGTGGTTATCCGCAGTTAATTCTGCAGGGGTGCAACACGGAAATTTCAAGTGGCAATGTCATCTGCTCTCATGCTTTTATTCAAATAGAGGACTTTTGATTTTATTACAGAACTCGCCCCTGTACTGTAATGCAGCAGCTGTTTGTTAGTTGGAGGTTTCCACTTATCTGATACTTTATTGTATCATAAAGTAATTTACATTAATATAATTATAATAGATGCTACTCCAAATCATCTACATCTAATGTTACTGGATCTATGGATTTGCGAATAATTCCCTCCTACACATCCACAAGAGCGGCGAGAAAACGTGTGACACACGGCGTATTCTGGGTCGATGCATCGCAGGCAAAAGGACGTCTCTACCCCCAAACACAGGGCTACATGTGCATGCCCACACAAATGGTGCATTGGGAAGTTTCGGCGCATTGTGTGGTGCGCTGTGATGTTGGGGGCGGACATTTAACAGATGGCGCCAGCTACCTCCCAGGATAGTAATGTTCAATTATCTGTGTCCAATTTACACCTTTGTAATGGGTGAGAAAGACTGGAAGAAAGGAAGGAGAGAGAGAAAGAGAGAGAGAGAGTTGGTTTAAATGAAAGCTAGGATGGACAGGATTCTTGGTATGGGGTGTAACAATGACAGGGATATGGAGTTATTTTTATAATAATAAGCTGGGTTATGTGCATTCTCCTGCAGAGGCTGCATCGCAGTTGAGCGCCGCTGTGTCCACCTCCCCCCCCCCCCCCCCCCCCTCTTTACACAGCTCCCAAGGGCTTGTGCCTGTGGGTAGCTGTAATAGGAGCATGTTGAGGTCAACTTTAATTTGATGGGGGGGAGGGGGGGAGCAAACAAGTCACCATTTTATTTATTTATTTAGTTCAATTGTAGCACTCTGAAGGAATTAGTTCCAGCTCAATTTGTGCAAAATGACCCGGATGAGTTCAAATTTGTCTTTGGTAATTGGACATGGTTTTTCTTTTGTTCTTCTGTAAATATAAGCGTAGGCATGAAATAGAATTTATTCATGTCTTCCAGCATTTCAAAGCTAACTACAGGGGTGAAGTGAGGTGAGGTGTGTGTATATATACATGCAGTAATCATGGCTGCACAAGAACAGGCGCTGAGCACAAGTTCAACAGAGGCCGGGGGTCTGCCACACCAGACAGGACCCCAGGTGCAGGCTTTGCACATGTGCACCTGAGACAGTCCAGCTCATAGCAGCAGGGTGTTGAGAACGAGAACGGTTGACCAGGCTGAGATCCTGTGGGACTTCCAGATCCAGACTGATAAACTGGTGGTGGCTACCCAAACGGACATCGAGATGGTGGACAAACAGAGGGCAGCTGTAGTGACAGATATAGCTATCCCAGCAGTTATATACAAATCCTGTTAATTCAATAAGTGAAAATGTCTGAAAAATCGTAATCAATAAGAAATCGTCCAAACATATAAAATCTTCTTATTCTTATAAATGAAACAGGCTTTGTCACCAGATGAAAATAACATTAACATGAAAGCAACATGTCTAGTGAATGAGATGATAAAACAGACAGGATAAAAAGATGCTTAACTCAAAATGCAGTTGTTTTTTATTTAACATTTAACATTGTGTTCGATTGGTTGGGTGGTCGAAAACAAATGCAGCATTTAACCCGGCGGGTCGCTTCCAAACAAATTCTAATTACAAGGACGACCTAGCGGGACGTTGGCCAGGCTACCTATCAGGAAGCAAGCACACCCACACACTCACACAAAATAGGACAAAACAGATGGAGTGGGAGGAGGAGAGGAAAAAGAAAACCACCGACCAACATCAGCAATGTATACAGGTAAAAGCAATAAAATAGAAGCAATGCCAGGAGTCCATATGCAGGAAGTATAAACAATGAAATACATGCATTTATGTGGGAGAAATATGTTCCCCTTAGAGTTTGAATGAATCAAAATGTCCACTTGACACAGGACATTGTGAAATAGCAGTTATTGCAATGCGCGTCGCTATTCCACAGGGCCGCCACCTTCTCAGCTCCCAGATGCTCTCCCATACATTAGTCGACTCACTGGTGAATATAATTACCGCAAGTGACAGCTTTCCCTGCAGAATAACACTTTTAAAATAGCACAGGAATGAGAAATGAATGATCTATGGACTTGCAGCACATTTACCAATTCCGGATTGGTGAGGGGGAGGGGGTATCTTTGGTGTTTATGTAGTGAAGGAGAAGGGAGGACCATAAACAACACGGCAACGTTACTTGTCAGATTGTTTGAAGTTATTGTAGAGGATGTGTATTTAGTGGAGAAGCAGGATCCTTGCAGGAGGCCTGGCTGACCTGGTTAGCCGGAGCTGGTCCAACTCCCATGGGAAACCTGTGTGTTGCAGCTCACCTCACCACAGCAGCTTCATTAGAAACTCTACTGCACTTCCCCATCTCTCTCGCCTGTGTGTGTGTGTGTGTGTGTCGGGATGTTGTGTATATTCTAGTGAATTCACCTCACCCACACACGTTCGCTTGAGTTTTTCTTAAGAAACATGAATAATGCATGCTTTTGAAGTAGAACGGATGTACTAACACACACACAGGCCACAGACAAACATGCGAGGTTAGCCGTCGTCTTTTTTTTTTTTTCCTCTCTCTCTCCACTTTCCTTCACTTGCTCTCATCTTCTCAACTCGCCCGTCCGTGGATGGAGAAGCACACGGTTTATTGTTGATTGTTTAAAAAAAAAAAATGCCATTAAAGTAGGAAGCTGCGGGCATACGGATAAAAGGGAAGAGAATGCAAGACAAAGGAGAGAAGGCTATAGTCATGGACTTGAAAGCCAGATCCATCCACATGTGTTTTTTTTCAGCTCTTTCTTCTCCCCTTCATTCTTTTATAGCTGCAGTCTCCAGTGAGCTGCTGCCGAATGAGACCCGCTGCAGCCCCGATGCCCTACAGATTCCCATCATTTCAAAAGACCACTTGCGCTGCAGTAGTCCACACTCATGCAAATGTCCAAAAGGGCGCACAGTATTTTGCTTCTAAACTCACTCGTAAGAATCCTAACACACACACACCTGCACCCTTAATGAGGGGTCGCACAGCCCCCGCAGGCCGCTCCTGTAGGCAGTCTATTCTCTGTTTTCGACCCGCTGGGAAAATCCACAGAAAACACAATGCCCTAAATAGAATGGGGTATGAAAGGTGATGGTTTTAAAAATATGAGGCAACAGCCTGGTGACGACTGAAACAGCAACAATCACAGGGAGCTTGCACCGTTTGATGCCAAACGGTCTCTTGAGTGTGAAGCTCACCGGTCAGCTCCCCACAGAGACGCCGGCTAACGCTGTGCCAATTTACCATTATTCTAGCCTTTGTAATGCAACGCAGCACAAACACGCCTTTGTTCGCTGACCTTTGAATAATTCAGCTGGAGCAAAATGCTATGACACATTTTTGATCAAAGTCTCACGATCGAGGGGAGGAGGCATTTTTCCCAGCGCCGTGTTCCTCTCCGCCGAGGATAAAAGTCTCCCCTCCTCAACACGATCTCAGACGAACAGTAAGGATAAGGCCGCATAGTAGGAAATCCCTTTGAAATAAAGGACAATCCATGTGTTTGTATGAAAAAGAGCTCCTGATGCGGAATGAAGCATTACCGGCACACATTTCCCTTATCCTGTAGGGATTTGACCTCTGCAACGGGGTAAAAGTATTATGTGGACGGTTTCCTTGGAAAACCTTCCTCTCCCTTCACCCAGTGACAAATGGCTGGAGATTACAGGTTGGTGACCAGGTATACACATCCACTTCAAAGCTTTGTCTGGAGAAGCCATTTGTTACCCCAGAGGCATCTATCACAATATAACTTCACCTTCTAAACTATTCATTTGAAGAAGCAGTGGAAACAAAAAGCATCTGCTGAGTTATAGGCTGCACCCAGACTGTCCATCATCCAATGGCACTACCTGTTTGACAGTGTGTGTGTGTGTCGTGTGTCTGTCCATCATCCTTTAGCAATTCCTGTTTGACTTTTCTTGTTGGGGAGATTCATGATTTCGATATCACCCGGGTGTTTTGTGGAAATTGAAATGTGCCTCCGGAGCCCTGGGGGAATTTCTTTAATGCTTTAAATGGCAAAATTTTATGGGCTGTGTGTGCGGGCGTAGGCGCACGTATTTGCTTTCTGCGGTCAAAGGGCAGTTTTTATGAGTTGACCATAGTCACGCCTACACTTCTAAGCCTTTTATCTTCTAGCCTCTTGTCTGATCCTCATTCCTCCTCACATCTCTCTCTCTCTTTTACACCATCCGCTGCACCATGATGGATAAAAATGATGCATACTATATTACCCACAGTAACATGATAAGAGTGGATTGAAGATTTCTGCGATTGGGCGCTGCCATAGTGACGGTCCAGAGGGTGTCTTAGACGGATTAATGAGATGAGTTTGGTGCTCCTGTCTTGTCAGGTTTTTTAAGAACATACTCATTAAGAATGCATCGAATGGAAAAGGAACATTTTGAGAATTAGCTCATAGACTCCTGCAAAAAAAATAGTCCCAAGGTTAATCATTTATGTTGCTTTTTTTATGTATTGTGTGTGGTTTGGGTTTTTTTTTTTGTCAGGCATCTGCTCATAATGAGATAAACCCATGGCTCTGTGCTTTCCTTAGGGCTTCTATACCTGATAGAGATGGCTGCTACTGCAGATATACAGTACCTGTCAGTAAACCAAGGTAGCCATTGGTTTACAGCTCTAAACAGCCACCGAGCAGACCGACTTACAACATAAGCTTCCACATGTTATCCTGGCTTTCTGGCATTTGAGCACAATCACAAAAATCAGACCGTTACTTTTAGTCACACACAGTCAACAAATGTTGCTTTAAAAACATGGTGTGAACAAACGAGTAGCTGGCTGAAAATTGTGGTTATAAGTCCAAATCCGAGTGAGACGGATGCCATTTGTTTCTCTATGTACTCTATATATTCACATCTTATGAAAGCTGCACAGACAAAGGCTACGCTTGCAATCTTCTGGGTATGGTTTGATTTTTGAGTCATTCGCATATCTGTGAAAAAGTAGAACTGGATCTAAAATCGCTCATCCTTCAGTACATTGTGTCAAAGTGCAAGTTTTAATGTTTAGTCATTATCGAATGGCCTCACAGGTGTTACCAACATAAATACAACATGTTATTTTAGCTGTAAAGCCTACACATTTAAAAGCAAAGTACACTTTGTGGGTTTAATTCAAGAAGTGTATTTTTATACCAGCTGGGATGTCAAATCTTTGAACTGTGCTCCATCCAGGGCTGTAGACAACCATAATAGACCATTTTTTCAATGCTAGTCCTCTGCTCTGCGGCTTAAACGCAGCTTGGATGCAAAATAAAAAAACACAAAACTTTTAGAAGTAAAACAAAAAAAGGCCTTGAGACCCAGACTGCAGAGCTACGTCCCTGGCCTTGTCCTTTTTAAAGCTTAAAACGTGGGGGTGCATTTTTGTGAAAAACCAGAAGAGGTAATTTGGTCGAATGACATGTTTTGATACATAGACACTGTCTGCTGTGTGAGTGCGAATATCCAAGAATCTGTGTGTAGTTGTAGTGAGCGGTGTACACATGTTGTGTGTTTTTGTGTAGCTGTGCATGCTGTGACCTTTCTTATAGAACAGCTGTGAAGTCAAGTGACAGAGGAGCTGTAACCGAAAATATCCTGACATTAAAACCACCAGGCTACTGTCACCGAGCCTTGCTGCACTACCCGCGGACTGTTTTCAGACCGGAGAACATGCGCTTTTTCAGTTTCAGTTCCGCAATAATTATTCATCTCTTCACTTTGGAACCAGAATTAAGACAGATGTGAGAAGAAAAGAAGAATGCAGATTTGTTGTGTTTTTAATTTTAAAGTCATACCATGCAACATTACAAACACGTTTCTAATTGTGTTAGATGCTCTCACAGTAGAAACATCGTTGGAGTCAACCGTTTAATAGCCACTCTAAATCAGTACCACTCTAAATCAGTTAGGACGTAACCATAGCAACAATTTTTTTTTACGTTATGCCAGTTCTTACTCTTTTAAATTGGTTCAGCTTATTTATGCTCATTGGTGGGCACGAGTGCCTTTTTCATGCACTGTAATCTGGACACATTATTATTAATCACTGACATTACATTATCATAACTTCTGCATCAGAAACATTGAAATATTACAAAATCATTATCACTGAGAAAGAAGAGAATCAATACTGCATTCCTGCCTCAATTGCATCTACTGTACTTGCTTAAAAAAATCATTAGGTTGATTTTTTTACTTAAGTAATCTTAATAAAAACATGACATAATAGGAAACATTTCTCTGCATAAAATGTGATCTGAAAGGAATTACTCCCTTATGCAGCATTTCTGTTGTATCACATGATGTCTGGTGTTGCACTGACTATAAATTGTTATATTCGCGAGGAGTCCTTCATTTCCAGAGGGTCTGACATGAAAGAAAGTGCTTATATTTGTCTGTGTATTAATGCACAAGTGTGGTATTGGCCACTCAACTTCCCTCCAATCCATTCTCAATGTCACCACAACACAGGTTTTATAAAAGGGTAAAAATAGCATTGCTTTACATCTCAATAATTATCCAAATATCCTTCAAACTCTTAAAATGGCACTTTAAAAATCCTGGAGTCACTGTACATTGAGATAAGAAACAAATAATTGTATTGCGTCACAGACATGACACACATTTTTGTTGTTGTAAAAAACAATCAAATAATCTTAAATAAAATGTTAATAAATCATTAGAAACAATATTTAACAATATTCACTATTATCCCGATAATTGAAATTCACCACGAACAGTGTTTTTATCCTGACCTGCGATACATATATGTATAAAATAGGCCCTACACTGTTCATGCTGTGTTGTTAATGAAAAATATCCAAAAGAAGCTGTGGGGTCCAGATTGCTTGGTGTCATTTGCACAAGGTCTGGCGATGGTGATTCACCAGATTTGACTCGCTTAAGCATGAAAAAATAAAATCTGGAAGGCGTTCATTCTGAAACCATAAACACGGCTGCAGACCATCTTTAGCGTGGATGAAACAAATGGTAAAAAAGAGTGCGTTGCCAACACATGTGTCTCTGTGCATGTACATGTGCATGTGCACATGTTGGGGAGATGAATCTGCCATGGACAGGGTTTGCATGTGTAATTGTGTTAAGGAGTGGAAATCAAATATGCTAGATTAAATGACAAAAACAAACAGATGCGTGTCTTCCTGTAATGTGAGAAAACAAGGACGAGGTAGACAGATCTAATAAAGCGGGCAGTATGGTGGCAATAAGCTGCGTTAAGTAAGCTTGATTTCATCTATTAGCACTGTTTACCATCTCTTTTATTACCCTGAGATGAATTGCGGCCCTTAGCTAAAGCTGTGCTGAATCAAATACGATTAAAATACATTTGTTGCTGAATCAAATAAGATTTAAATGCATTTGCTTATATTTATTCAGAGCTTCGTTTTGTCTTTTTTTTTTTTTTGCTGAATATGTGTCACATGTATGTTCCGCAATGTTTTTTTATGCTCTTGTGTACGAGTTGGTGGATGGCTCCAGGTACATGCCACATCACGAGGTTTAGAAGAGCGTGTTCAGGTTTTACACCGATCCTCTCACCGGTGGAATATTGGTTGTATTCCAAGGGCCCAGAGTACATCAAACATATTGCAAAACAGCTGCTTCTGTTCAAAAGATCAGCTAAACGCTCCATCATGCCATGTGACAGCTCAGGTAGCCATGCCGCACACATCTATCTCCATAGGCTTTTCACTGCCTTTCAGACTGAATATATCTGCCACTGTGAAAACCTAGCCTGAGGGCAGGGAAGGGAAGAGGGGAAGATATGGGTGAGGAAAGGGTTAAAGTCCTGAATGAGCATAAGAATGGAGAAGGAAGAGGAAAACAGGAAGGATGTGGATGGCATTGAATACATGTTTTCCCAGGAGACTTATACCCTAAGGGAATACTACGATCACTGCTGTGTGTGTGTGTGTGTGTGTGTGTGTTTGTTTGTGTGTGTGTGTGTGTGCATGCTTGTGTGTCACAGTAGGTGGTGCCTGTATGAACTATCACACAGTTTATTTATGACGGCGCCCCGCTGACAGAGAACAACCTGCTCCCAACTCTGTGAGATTCTGTGTTGCACCACCTTCCACCATACATCTACTGTTCACTCTCAGATAAGTGCATGTGTTTACGTGCCGAACACATATAGTACCTACAATATTTCTGAGCCCGATTCAGGCTAGCACTTGGAAAAAAAGCAGTTTACGCGCACCTTCCATGTTCACATCACAGTTATTCCTTCAAAGAAATCGATACACTGAAATGTTGAACGAATTTAAAATGTGAGGGGTTATATACCGGGTATTTGGGATGATCGGTTGTAAAAAATCGATGAGGCGAGAGTGTGTTTAAGCTTCTGTCATGATGTCTTCAGGTCATAACAGATGGAACTTATATAAATCAGTCAGTGGGCTTTCACCACTATAACATAAGTCAAGGAACTGTGCAACATTCACACACTATTATTTGTACACTCAAGACACCGTGAAATACAGTTAAAGTCATAGGTTTTTGACCACTAGGGGGCAGGGCATTTGTAATTAACAGCAACTAAGACTCAAAGAAACTGTCTGATTGCACAGCAAACAATCGTGGAGCAACTTTCAAATCTTGAGTGTACCAGTGAATCCAGGATAGTTGCTGTTGTACTGCTCTGGCCCCAGTTTTGTCCACCTATCACAGTTATTGGAACAGCGGTCCAATGAACCAAAGAATAAAAATAAAAGTAGTGCAGTCAGCACTAGCTGCTT
Organism: Chelidonichthys spinosus; assembly: GCA_029853015.1. Lineage (NCBI taxonomy): Eukaryota > Metazoa > Chordata > Actinopteri > Perciformes > Triglidae > Chelidonichthys > Chelidonichthys spinosus. The sequence goes on from CM056835.1 coordinate 14,287,589, forward strand.
CACTTTGACATCATATTTATTTAAAATAGGACTGATAAAGCTTGAAATATTAAAATTAAGAATCCCATATTGCAGTATTTCCCTGAATGCTGAACATTGCTCCTAATTTAAAAATGGTGGACATGATACTCTGAGACTTTACTAGACACAAGGCAATGGAAACGGTGGAATCAAAAGATTTTATATTGGGTTAAAATGAAGCTCTCCTTGGAAAAATAGCCAAATTTGATCCCATTCAGGTGGCAGTTTCTTCAGTACCCTTAGTGTATTCTGTCCAATTGGAAGTACTAAGAGCATGGGAGAGGTAACCATTGTGTAATCAATTTGGAGTTCTCTGCTCATGGAATGGTAAAACGGGGGAATGAGAGAGTGGAATGGAAAGTGTTTTGTTCAATTTCTGCTTGCCAGGACTTGCCGAACTGTTGCGTTGGTTGCCTGGTAACAGGATGTAGTCAATAAGACTCCCACCATAACTCTTTTTCTTCTCTCTCTCTCTCTCTCTCTCTCTCTCTCTTATATTATATATATATATATATATATATATAGAGAGAGAGAGAGAGAGAGAGAGAGATATATAGAATATATATATATATATATATATATATATATATATATATAGAGAGAGAGAGAGAGAGAGAGAGAGAGATGCAGTGCACAGTGTGCATTGAGCATCATAACCAAGTGGCTGGCATAGTGTACAGGAACATTTGTGTGCCACAGTATTATGGGCTGGAAGTCCCGAGGTCAAAATGGAAGACCCCTCCAAAGTTGGTTGAGAATGGCTAAGATTCCAGATCCAGACTGAAGAAGGAACATGATAAGCTTGAAAAATACCAACCACTTAAAGAGGAGCTAGAAAAGATGTGGGGTATAAAGGCCTCAGTGGTTCCCGTTGTAGGAGCACTCGGGGCTGTAACCCCAAAACTAGGGCGGTGGCTCCAGCAGGATCCAGAAACAGCATCAGAGATCTCCGTCCAGAGGAGTGAAGTCTTTGGAACAGCTAAGATACTATGCAGAACCCTGAGGCTCCCAGGCCTCAGGGTTCTGCGTAGGACTCGAACTTGAAGGAGGAAACACAAGACTGGCCATTGGGGCAGTGTGGAATATATATATATATATATATTCTGCCTTCCTTCTTTTTTTCCTGGGAGAGATCACAGAGCTACAGTTGTGACAGGGAACTCATACCTTGACAGCAGGGATGAAAGGCAGGAATAGAGCGAGGTCAGACTTTGCTGAGGGAATATTTCACAAAGACATCAGTCTCATGGCAGTGTTGGCGGACATGTGAACTCTGCTGGCCCGCTCTCTGTCAGTCCCTCTCCCCTCTTGACCGATGACACAGCAACAAGGTGGGAAATGTTCACCTGCTGCGTGAATAAAGCGATCGTGTTTTCCCCTGAATGAAGACTGCATTTCCCATAAGCACCACCTTGTGTCATCGACGTCTTGATCCGGCTAGCGCGTGGATTTGTTTTTGAAGCAAGCGAAAGAAAGAATCTCGTATTGGATACTTAAAATAGGTATATATCATACCCTTCTAGGAGGTGTGGAAGAAAAACTCTTCAGGTCCAATTCTGTAGCTGGTTCAGATGAGATTTAATCACCGTCAGTGGAGAAAGAAGTTCACAAGAAGCTGGAGAAACCTTTCTGACTAGAAAGGGTCTCTGGCAGAATTATATGCAGAGTTACAGGAAGCAAGCAGAGACAGGTGTGATGAATGGATCTGTTGCCCAAAGAAAGAGGCTTCCTGAGAAGTCGAAAGTGTGACTTCTCTCAGAGCAAGGCTGGCTCCTCTTCACATTGTGACAACAGGGTCCACTCATCAGGCTTCGGTTGACCAAAGTGAGAAAGCTGAGTTGTGACGTTACTCGGAGTCAGGTTGAAACCAAAAAGTCTCGCTCAGGATCAAAGTTAAATGTTCCCTCCAATCATCAGGCTAACGACACAATCAAACCAGATATCAGCAGGGAACTTGATCTATGGACAAGAAAAATGAATATTAGGATGAGATGAAATTAAAACTGAGGTAATTCATTCATTCTTCTCCAGAGGGAGGGGTCATTTCAGGATCAGCTGTGAATCCTTTCAAATCCCACAATTCTCTCTATCTGTTAAATGACCGCCCACGGTTGATTCGTGTTTTCTCCCATGCTCTATCACTGTCCCTTTCAGCATTTTATTGTTCTTTGCCCAGTTATTTTCTTTTTTCTCTCTCTCTCTGCTGATCCTCCACCAGTATCAGCCATAACCACAAAAACATAGGCTCTTCCAGTCTGTGGTCCTGAGATTGCTTCTGATCCGGCGACACGCATTAAGGAAAACTCTAGAGAAATAACCGTTCTTCTCGCTGATGATCTCATTCGCTTATTTAAGTCATAAAGAGGCTTCTATATTAAATTGAGATGCTTTCAAAACCAGTTAAAACGTGTGATAGCTTTAAATGAAATACAAATTCTTGAGAATATCAAAGGAAATGAACAGTCTCTCTTTTACCTCCTCACTCCGTCTACTTTGCACCCTGACATCTGTGAAATATTACTTACAAAACATAATCACCTTCACCACCCACTGGAAATTGGCTATTAGGATTTGATGGCTCTCAAACACAAACAAAACAACGTGTATGTGAGAGTCTAAAAACTGTCCAGACTTTTATCTGTTGGCGTGCCTTCAGGGTTACTTTCCACTCCCTCTCTGACAATTAATTTCAATCCATTTTATTTACAGTATGTTTTACAGCCAAAATGAAAAATTATATCGTAATATACTTGTGTACAGGGAGAGTGATTTATTCATCAGTAATTGAAAAGAAAGCACCATATTTGTTTATAACCTTCAGACTCAGCACTTGTGGTTCTACTCTCTTTGTTCTTCCTCTCTAATGCCTCTCTGTCTCTGAGAGCCGTACAGGTTTATCAGACTCACTGGAGGCCTTCCAATAGATCCATCAATTTGGCAAAGCAGCGTGTGTGAAGCATAAGAGTCACCCCCTCGGGATACGTGCACAAATATACACAGACACACATGCAAGCTAATTCAAGCTGTGTTGTTTGTTTGGCTCTCTTGTGGGTTTTTTCACCTTCTGAGGTGACACTCCCGTTGTCGGTTAACGTCCCTTTTGTTTTCGTTCCCGACCATACATATGCTCGTATGGATTTCTCCTCCCGTATCGCGGCACATCCTCCGCCAGAGTCTTGTCCGTGTGCTCAGCCTCTCTGATTACAGTGCTGTCAATCACAAGCCAATACGACGGCGTGCCATGCTGTGCATGAGCACACTCGGCGAGAGACAAATCATTACTCGCCGTACGTCCGCGGGAAAAAAACGGAAGCCACGCGGGCATTCGCTGAAAACGATCATGTGTAAAATGTTCGTAAAAGACTCGTAATTTCCACTGGAAAATCAAACGGAGCCCGTCAGTCACTCAACGACGCAATATCTACAGTGTGCCCACATCCGTATGGACCTCGCCAGCTCATTAAAAGGCAACGAGCTTCCTTGCGTGATCCAGATGATGTGATGCGCCTAATTAAAAGGTGACACACTGTAAGATCTCAATTTGCTGATGAGTTAAATCGGGACGTTGTCTTTCAGGGTCGAGCGGTTTGTAAGGGTTCCAGCTCCGCTGATTGACATTCAAGATAAAGACAAATGCGCAACAGCTACAGCCACACTGTTCCTTCCTACAGTGATCTAATCGGTTGCTCTGTCTTCTGTCTTTGTTCTGTTTTTCCTCTGTTTTCTGGCGTCTACCTCTCTTGCTGTCCATCCGAACCCCCTCTTGTCTACTTGTGGACTCCAGTAATGGCTTCAAAAGGCAAAGCTCGAGGTGAGTTGTGGCTGCGTTTCCCTGCTCTGCCTCTAACTCAGCCTTACAAATATGTTATTTAGAAAAAAAAATACTGATTTTTTTTTCTCGCTTGCTTGCCTTCATTCCCTTGTTTTTTGTGTTGTTTGCTTACTTCCAGAACAATCCTATTGTTTGATGTGAGATGGTTTTTGAAGGGCCAGGGTGAATGACTTGTTTGTTTTACTGTTTTTAGTAAACACAATAAACTACTCTACATATTCTTTGCTTGCCACCAGCCAAACAGTGGAAATCATGACAAAATGGTAAGCTTTACATAAGAGTGGGTTTTGAAATGGCAGCACCACTACAACATAAAGCTCATCTTATATTCATGCATGTTTTTTTCCACATTTTCTAGTAAATTATTTAAGCTCCTGCTCCTGAATGCAGTCATATTGACCTTTACCACTGGAGAGGTGGCAGTAAATCGCAACGATCAGAGTCGTCTGCATTATTCCCCATGTCTGCTAGATGGCAGTTAGAGCGGATTATAGATCAGAGAGAGAGTGTTTATTTGAGAGGAGATAACCTGATTTCATTCAGCTGTGTGCTTCAGTAAATATCCCTCTGAAAACTAAGAATGTAGTCAACTGTGTCTATAATCTCATTCTGTTTAGTTACCATCTGATTATACAAGCAGAAGAGATGTGAGGATAAGTCAAATGAAAGGACAGACGTCACATTAGAGAGGCATAACAAATCTGACTTTAGTGAAAGTTGTAGTAGCAGCATTTTTATTTATAATTTAATTTTAATTATAAAATATGTGTTATAAAGTGTTTTCCTGAAAAAATCTGAATCTGATCCAGAGATTAAAATAAAGGTGGACAAATATGAAACCATATGTTCCTAAATGTATATGCATAATAATCCTTTGAGTATAAAAACACCCCATGTAACCACCTTGATCTGAATCAAGTGGCCCATCTTTTTCAGTTTCCAGTTACTTTCTGTTTTCAGAAAATCTCTTTTCGCTCAAAAGCATTCCACTGGGAAGAAGCTCCACACTCAATTGTTTGTTTTCCATGTGTCTTTATAGAAGAAGTGTTTACTAGGGAGATTCTGAATCTCAGTGAGTTGCTGGCCTTTTCTTATTATTAATAACTGCATTGGTGGGCTCTGATAAACTGGTGCTTTTGTGTGAGGATCAGTAAATCCATCATACTGCATTTCAAGTGCTCGAAGCAAGGTTTGAGCATTTTCAAAAGATTGCCTGTTGTGGAGCGGTAGATTCGGCATAATGCTCACATCAACAGCCTTTTCCTCTTCCTCCTCCTCCTCCTCAGCATCATCCCCAATAGGAGCAACGGCACAAGCAGCATCAACATCGTATGTTCCCTCTAACACTTCGTTGCACAGGGTTTCTTTGTTTACCCGCTGCGTCCGGATGCGTAATTTATTTAAACTGCCTCTCCAGGCCGACATCCAGCCGCATGTGTTTGACTGAAAGATCTCATTCACTCCTGACCCTCCTCTATTTAAAGGCCACCCCTACCTGGCTATCATCCTTCACTATCTTACTGAGACATTATAGGAAATCCATTGCTCTCTTAATAGGGGGAACAGAGACTGTGTAGATCAGAGTCGAGCACATGTCTCCCTCCTGCCTCTCCCAACATTATAATGAGGCTGTTGGTAGTAAAACATAACAAGCCAGATAAGATTCATGCTGATCAGTGGGCAGATAAAGCACCGGTTCATCAGCGTGTGTCCCTGAGAGAGACATCTGGATGTGACTGAAAGGCCGTGCCACTGGTTAAGGGTGGGGGGCTTTTACACACACGCACACACACACACACACACACACACACACACACACACACATAGGTGTCAATCTCAGAGATCCAGATGAGCATGAAAAGAGATCTAATTAAACACTAATCTGATGTATGGTACCTGTACAGTGTGTGTGTGTGTGTGTGTGTGTGTGTGTGTGATAGTTCCTAATATCAGCTGAAGATTGTATAGCAGAAATACTTCTAAACAGGGGTTTTCAAAGGTCTCAGACTGTTCTGAAGCCCCAGCTCTTTATCTTATTCTTTGCCATATGAATATTGTATAAGCTTGCATTTCGGCAAATTGCTTGTATACAGATTATGCCAAATGAGGTATTAGCAATGCAACGATTCTCAAGCAAGTTCTGGAGTTATAAGGAGTGTCTATTTCCGATGTCACGGACATCGAAGATATTTAAATTGTCACAAGAGTTTCCTCAAACGATGTCCTCAGATGTGGTGAGACCAGTCTGAGCCTTGCTTTGCTTTGAGACGAGATCTTCAGCGTCAACTCTGCCCCGACTGAGCGCTTGGGTAAAAGAGCTTTGCCGCGTGACACGCAAGCCAAATGATAAGAGCTGTTTTTAAAACGAGCACTTTCTGTTCACCGAATCTTGCAGATCTCCCCCGGGGGCGAGAAGCGTTTCCCCCGGATCACTCTTAGATGAACAGTATCTGTCAACACATCAACAGACATTAGAAAATCACACCGCTGCATGTTGATTCGGGGAATTGGGGAGTTTTTGGTGGCAGCAGTGATTAGTCTGATTTCCCTCATGGATGCCACTAGTCTGCGATCATTCTGCCCTCACCCCGTTTGAAAGCATCAAAACCCAATTGCTTCCTTAGATAAAAAGGAGTCAAGTGCAATTTCCCTCCAAATCAGTTCGAGAAGATTTGAAAATGTCCTTCACCACGATAAATCTGATTTGACCCAGCTGGTATCACCAAATGGTGTTTTCTTAAGTAATTTACCACATTCTTACTACATTTTTTTTGCTTTCAGTGTATCATTTCATGCTGCAATAGATGTTCAGAGCGTGTAGGCGGGAGGGAGGACGGGGCAGACGGATGACTTTCACCCAGGAGACCACTGTTTGTGTCTCATGAGAAACAAAAAAAGTCGACTTTTGACTATATATATATATATATATATATATATATATATACATATATAATACTTATCTTACGCTAACGTAGTAGTTGGGTTGGCTAAACATCACCAAGTGAGATGCTTTGATTCCACATGTTTAAAACTACAGCCCAGCATCCATATGTGACTAGTTTGTAATTCAGAAAAGGGACAATAAAAGCCACGTTAAAAGCTTCAAATGCATAGACAATAATAAGACTTAGCCAGCATCTTGTGTATGACTGCTAATATTGCTTTGCTATTGCTCGGCCTTATACTTAAAAAGGGAATAGCGTGGTATATCCGAGCCTATACTGTACTACATAGGCCATACGTTGATGTAGACTGGGGTTTTGCTTTTCTTTCCTGAAACAGATGACTTGAACTACAAGCACAGAGAAAGATGAACTTATACCTCCCTATGGTATTATGCATAAATTAGGGCAGCATGAAACGCGTGTTTCCCACATGTCTGCTTAACATCTCAGAGTGTGAGAGTGTGAGAACCAGGATCCCAGATATTATACATTTTTAGCACCTCAGTTGTTTATTCTGGTCCCTCCTTCCTTGCTGTCATAATATGTACTTTTGTCCTAACACTTACTTCTTCTGTTCACTTTTGCCAGCTGGAAGGAAGCTTTGTATGAAGTATTTATGAAGGCCAGGTTTACCTCATAAAACCATGAGATGTCTGCCCTTGGCTCAAAAGAGATGGTGAGATCTCTGGTCGTTCTGGACTGAGCAAGCTTGAACTCCAGCAGCTCACACACTGAGAATGGGCAGAGGTTTATATCTCTGCCCTTTAACTTGACCGGAAGATCGGAGCTGGAAGAACTGCCTGTGCATTAGCGATGGAGAAAAGATAAATAGTTATATAAGACAAGGATGTTGGTTATGGGAATGGAAACCCATCGAATGGGCTTTAATTTTCTGGCTGTGTGCTCTGGCATGCTTGTGTCCTGTCCATGCTTTGTGCACACAAGAAAGTGCTATCATGGGGGGAATTCTTCCTGGATGTTTTGTCATCACCACCGTCTGTTAACACCATTCACACCCCAGATATGACAGGAAATATCCCCCCCATAACAACAATGAGCCAAAAAGATCCCCTCTCCTCTCTGACAACTCCTGATTCCTACCAACCTGTCTTCTCGAGGTCACCGCCACGCCACGTGTAAACAACACCTCCTATCTCCACGGAGAAGGAGGGTTCAAATCCGGTGATCTGACTTCAGTCGTTGAGTCGGACGTCAACGTCGCGGTGGCAGAAAGACTCTAATTACTGCATGTAAATAGCAACAGCGCTGACATAGCCAGCCTCCCCGGTGCTGGATAATTAATTTCATATCTGCAGATCAAGAATGACTGTCCTGAGGTGGTTGTACAACAGCGTTGAATACAAAGGTAGCTCCACCCTCTGTAGGGGTTGCATTCAATTTGCACACAGCAGGAGTCTTATCTGTCAAAAGAGCGAGCTCGGATTGGAAATGTGAACACACACACACACACAGAAATTAACATGCGGTTCAGTCAGGAACACAAACGGAACAAAGCGGGGGGAAATGAAGGTTTTGAACCATGAATGTCTAATGACTATTTGTGTAATAATAATAATGTGATTTATATGAACATGTTTAACTCATAGAGTTTATTGAAGGTCATTTATCTTCATTATACATTACTATTAACGGTATTTATAACAATTGCATTTATGCTTCCTGTGTCGCAGCATTTTGCTATCCATGAATCGATATTCAGATACCATCTCCATACTTATTTAGGTTTGTCATGCTTATATCTTTAGATGTATAGAGAATAAATTCATCCTTTTTTGACTTGGGTTCTAGATGTTTTTAATTTAGATCTTAGTTTTTGCAGAAGACTCGTGTATAACAGCTGGCTTCACGCATAGCTTCACCTTCGCCTTTTCTTTAAGAGATTTCAAAGATAAATGACTTACAGAGCTGTAACCGCCCACCTTTCTTGTTTATAAAGACACACACGCATATATATATGTATATATATATATATATATATATATATATATATATATATATATATATATGTTCGTCATATTTATATTTCATGTGCAACAGTGACATGTTGATATATCATATTCGAGATGCAACAAGGATCAGCTTGTATGTTGATGGAAGGCGTGAAAAAGGTTACAGCAAAAGGGAAAGAAACAAGACGGTGTGCGTGTTTATTTCATGTTCCTGAGTTTGTGTGAAAATTGTCACAGTGGGAGAGCAGGGAGTGATGATGCACTTGTCTGATATGTGAGCTTCTGTTCCAGGAAGTGATAGGATAAAATTGGTTATTGCATTTGCGTTTTCCACATTTTCGATGATGCTCGAAACCGGCGAGAAGGTCGAGGGGATCTGTTTTCCTGCTCAAGGACGCCGTGACAGGAGACGTGGCCGGTTGATGAATTCACGCCGACGTTTTAGCTGATCAAACTCTCGACCTTGTATGGTCTCTCCAATCATCGGGCCACCCTGCTGCCTGACACTCTGAGAATCACTCAGTCTGAGAATCTCGGTATCCTGCTGTGTAGCCACCTGTGTAACCTTAAAGACACTAACTGCTCACGGTGAAGCTGCCATGTCCGTTGTAATCTTCTGCATCACACTCATCATCTTCTGAGTGGGATGCATTTGGAACGGTGAGCTGCTGAGGTCATTTTTAACCAAAAAAAACAGCGTGTGTTTTTTAAGTTACGTTTAAATTCATCAAGCTTGAGTATTAAAGGGATAATTCTGGTGTATTAAAAATTCTTAAACAAACCCAGAGGTTAGCCAAATGTATTCGTAAGAAAAAAAAACGAAATCCCATCCATAGGATTATGACTCAAACTGTCTTTTATAAATATCTGTCACAGCTTGCATCCGTCTCCGCTCGTGAACGTACACGTCCACAGTTCTTCTGTTCCAGTGATGGATTAATACCAACAGACCAACAGTACCAGGACGCTCATTTTCAGGATTACAGGATTACTGTTGACTTGTTTACAACCTGCCCCATTGTTTTAACACTCCGTTTCTTGCTTCATCGTAGCATCATCAACATGTTCCCAGATCTCAGAGATTACTTTGGTGTTTTTATGACGCCGCTGTGAAAACAAGCGTAATTCTTAGGATACAAATTTACAGTGATGAAATCCCGAGTCTGCATTTATAAGGTGTTTATTCTCGACCGGCTTTAAAGGTGAATCGGCTAATGAAAACGGGGGACCGCCTCTATCCATTTTGTAATCCTGTATTCCCGGCCCATACATTACAGCTCCACTGCTTAGTTGAGCTCCAGTCCTGGTGTAAAGGTCAGTAGCTCCAGGCTGTCCGTCTGTCTCCCCGCAGCTCTCTCTTTTTCTCTGCTTCTTGAATGCCTAAATAAGAAAGGTTAGTAGACTCAGCTGCTCTTGCTTGAAAGGTCACATCGGAGAGCAGACAGGAAGCATCAGGGATATTCTTATCATTATTATTTGTTCAGTAGTTTGCTTTGGCAACAGGTTGCTGTCCGTCTGAATGTGCTTTCGTGTCCTGTGAATAACTCTACTGGCCCACACCGGCATCTACTTTTGGCATAAGTAATGGTTTTGCCCGCTGAGAAATATTGGAGACTGCACTTTGTGTGGTGAGAAGTCCAAATTATCGTGTGGAAGCTTTGGCGCCAGCCTTGATTATTAGCCAGCTCAGTTGAGTACTGGAGGGTCCTGAGTGGTCCCATTAAATCTTAAGACTCAGATCATTTGGGGAGGACAGCTGTGTGGAGAGTAAAGTGTGAGAACTTAGAGGAAATAATGATTTGCTATTTGTTTAAAGGCAGCTGGAACCCACATTGGAACAGTCCAGCATATATGAATGAATCAGGGCACGGCCTCTATGCTATATGCCAGTCACACATATATTATCCAGTCGGAGCTAAATACAGCACAGCTAATTTCATTATGCCGTTACTTCATAATGTCATACATGTGAGGATGTTGTTGACCTGGCTTAGCCTCGGCATGTCAGTCAAAGTGGAGGGCAATTAAACTGACCCCCCGGCCTCCACCAGAGATAGAGCCCAATTGAGCTTAAGAATGGAGGCTGGATCAAGATAAATGTGAGAGACTGGGGAGCACCGGGAGACGGAGTGAATATGAAAATTAGAGACAAAGAATGTGGAAATGCCACCCTTTGGGGATCAACTGGAGGAGGAAACGTGACTCGCAGAGAGAGTGAGGGGGGGGGAATAGCGAGGAGGGAGTTGAGTGGAACGGATGTGAACTGGAAAAGAGAGAGCAACTGAAAGTAGGAGAACGCGTGGAGGTGAAGTGAGGGAAGGACCTAAATTTAGACATGGAAATCAGGAGAGAACAGCTGCCTCTTTCCCTCAGGAGATACATTTAAATCAGGTCTGGGTGGCCAGAGGGGGGAATGGAAGAACCTACTCCACTGGCCAATTAGGCACACAGAACACTGCACTGTTCTAATATAGCCATCATCGCGGCCCCGTTGGCCCTTTCGGTCCCGCCGGACGTGTTTCACCAGACACCGACGCAGGGCTTAGGCTGAGGGATCGGCGGACGGTTGTAACTCTGTATGGGCACTAGTGCCAGTGGAGAGGAGATAAGGGGAAAGAAATGCAAAGATGTGTTTGAATATATAAATAACATACATCTTCTGTCCTGATAAGCTGACGTATAGTACAGATAGATGCTGGGCCTCACACGCCTGCGATGTGGGGAAATCTCACTCCGTCCTGTTTTAGCACATCTGTGCAGGTGAAATATTGCGTCAAAACATATCTACAGTATATCACTGAATGTACTATATGTCTTCACATATATTTATTTCTCGCAGTAAAATGAAAATGATATGTTTCATAGTCTGCATTTCGGAAGCACCCATACTCCCAAAGGCACTTTTTGCCGTAACATTAAATCACCCAAAGTTTTCTCAGTTGTCGCAAACGGATAATTTGGACAAACTAGCAGATTATGAAATCCAGAGATGAGGACAGGGTTGACGATGCAACGAGCAAGTCTCCGTCTCCACATCCTTCTCGCAGTCACACATCCACCGCTGAAATCCACCGAAAATGTCGCACTACGTCACTCTGTGCGGAAGCTCACACAAAAGTCATCGTTGCCATCATTCGGCGTGGCAGTTAACCATTAACGCTCCTTTGTGGCCAGTACAAAAGAAATGAAATGTATCACATTGGGCTGCGTGTCGCCCAACTGCGTGAGTGAGAATAATGAGAAAAAAAGTAAGTGATTTAAAGAGAGGAAGTAATAAAGAGGGAGAGGGCAGGCGCAGGAGAACTTAAATCATTGGCAGATCATGCCTCATGCAAAACTTTCATGAATAAAACATATTCCTAGCCTCCAATAGCTCAGATCCATTCCCCCCCGTTCTCTGCTCTTCCCTCTCTATCTCTCATACGCATGATTAACCTCGGGAGGCCTTAATCAACACTGGAAATGACCCGTGCTCCTTGACTTACCTCCCTCTACCTCTCCCCCCCTCCTTCACCTCACACACTCTCCTCTCAACACATCCTTCACCACGGGGCCGCCAGTGATGGGGTTCACCTCACCTGCTAAACCCTGCATCCTATTTGGGGATTTGTTTATCTTACCTGTGCAGTCATTGGCCAAAGTAAGGGAAACTAAATTCTCTCCTGAATGAGAATAAAATGAACAGCTGATATATTAAAAGCATTTGAATGGAAAGGTAGCAAAAAAATCCACAATTCTAAATATTTCTTATTTCTTGAGATATGTTTTTTCTTTCTTTCTTTCTTTTTGCAGCTTCATGATCCGTTCCTGGGGGGCTGTGATGGTTTTAGATGGGAGAGTTAGCTGGGGATGAATAATCTTTCTTACCTAAGCCTTTAGTCACACAGTCTTTAAACCCTGTCCTCTGGGGATAGGGACAGGGATAGATTTATGGTTATTATTATTTACTTGCTTAAAACTCCCCTCCAGCACACACATACACACACTGAAGCTTATGCACACACACACACACACACACACACACACACACACACACACACACACACACGGCAGTGAGCTGTCCAGAGTTCTGAAAACTGGCAGGCAGCTATTGACAAACCAATTGCAAAAGGGACCTGTCCGTGGTGCTGAAAACTAGCTGGACAGAGAGGTCACACACAATTATATTTAACGCTGTTTATCTTTCTGCTGCTATTATTGGATGCAGGCATTAAACACACACACACACAAACACACACACACCAGCATCTACACACACACACTCAAGTCCACTGGGAATGTCTTTTAATTGGTCTTCCCTGTGCAGCCGAGGTTTTGGGTTTGTTACTGCAGGCTAAATGCCCCCTTTGTGTTCTACGTCACAGTCCAATTTAGCACACAGTAGTGACTGGCCGTCCTGGATGCACGTTTGCTTTTTTTAATTAGGCTGTGACAACAACAGTTTTTCAAAGACGTTTGTCCCGTAGTGTGAGGAGTTGATTTGCTCTTCCAGTGACGGAAAAGTGTTTTCTTTATTTAATGCTCATTTTTATGAAGAAACAAAATTCAAATCACATTACTTTCTACGTTCATAGTTTGAATTGTATATGACCAATTTGAGATTAAGACGAACAAAGCAACCTTTCAAATCAAGCAATCAAAACGGTACCATCTGTTTCACTCCATCTACCGCAGTTTTCTTTCGTTCTCTCCCTCCTGAAGCGCTCGCATCTCCTCTTACCTGCTTCTCTTGTTACAGGCATCAGCGGTCAGTACCCTCTGGTTCAGAATATGACGGTGACGGAGGGCGGGACCGCGAACATGACATGCCGTGTGGAGTATAATGACAACACCTCCCTCCAGTGGTCAAACCCAGCACAGCAGACCCTCTTCTTTGGGGACAAGAAAGGTGAGTTTGGGATTTTGACAGACAGCAGCTGCTGCACGACAGATGCAGTCTTACAGATCATTCCCTGTGTATAGCTTTCAGTGTTTGCCGGGGGTTTGGGAAAATACACAAAACACACAAAACTGTAATTTGTATAGGCTGGTGAGCAACCTGGAATAAGCTGTTGTTTTTTGTTTTGTCATAGCATCTGTCCCGCTATTTGTGTGTCTGTGTTTTTTTTTTCCTTTTGGTGCTGTTTTGCATTCACAGTACATAGAAAAAGATGCACACCTTTCCTCTTGGGGTGGTTTATATGTGGCTGTTAGTATTTACACTTATTCCATGGTTACACACACCCCTCTGTTAAGGAGAACAAATATGGCCACCTCTCTTTCTGACTTATTTTGCCAAGAACAAGAGACTAGTGGTGAGTCTGTCACAAACTACTTTGGGACTGTGTTACTGCTTATTTGTTTGTTTGCAGTATATTTTACTTCAGCATCATAGGTGTAGGATATTGTGCATATTTAATAGTTGGAACATGGATGAACAATGGTGTCATTTGGTTGGAATCTGAATAAAAAAAGAAAGTAGTTTAATATTGTTGTTTAAATCAAGTAAGACCATCAGAAACAGCCCACACACTCATGTTGACCCTGCTGTGTAAATGCCTTTCACTCTAACCCCGGAGCACTCGCACCGCCTCAAGCGCACACAGTGCAGTATGATTTTAAATCTGAGCTAAACGAACAAACCAAATCACCTGAGCCCCAGATGGTACAGCATTATGGTCTTGTGTGTAATTAGAGCATACATGTTTTCCCGTTTTGGAGCACAACAATGATTGGCAATGGATACAAACCTGCATTTGACCCGATCCGCTATTTTCAGGCTTAGTTTTCCAAGGTTCTGCGATGGGCTACAGAGCAGAATGAAGACGACATAATATGATACACACAAATGTTTTCAGTATAATTGAAGTGGAACATTTGCAGCATTCACCTATAAACACTGAAGGTTAGATTTGAATAGAATGGACACAAAAGTGGACCTAGACCCGGAGGCCGATAACGTTGACTGCACTTGAAAATATGTAATTGTAACAAGCCTCACTTGTTAAAACGTGTTTACTCAAACGAAAAGTTGAAACGTGTGACTCCAGAGCCGTTTTCCAACATTTAACAACGCAACACAGATTAAGTTAAAATGACCATGACCTAAATATTGTCTTAGTATAAAGTATATTACATAAACTGAAGAAAGTGTTATCTTTTCAAGCCTCATCAACCTCACTTCTTGAGAGAAAATGGACTGCGAATAATGTGATCTGCAGAAGAGCTCCGTATAATAAACACTTTATATACCGGAGACCCGCGCGGTGCTGCAGAGGCATTCCTTCCAATAAATGGATGCAAACCCCCGTTATCTTTAGCACGCGCTCACAGACCTGGCATTACACACACACACTCTGACAAATGCATGCGCGCAGATTGTGGGTGTGGCACAAAGCCTTCGCTGTTTTAATGGCTAATAAGTACAAAGGCTTTATTCCTGACCTTTCACACCGCCTTCAGTGACGTCCCCATAAAGAGGATTCATGGGTGTTATTTTCTTGGTTCCTGCCAGCTGAAATGATTGTGCCCTGTGCGTC
Organism: Chelidonichthys spinosus; assembly: GCA_029853015.1. NCBI lineage: Eukaryota > Metazoa > Chordata > Actinopteri > Perciformes > Triglidae > Chelidonichthys > Chelidonichthys spinosus. The sequence goes on from CM056835.1 coordinate 14,302,875, forward strand.
TCTCAGCTGTATTAGTCAAGTGTAATAGAGTATGAATCACACTCTCTTGTAAGTGTCTGGATTAAGCACATGTGGGATTTACACAGTCGTCTTCCATTATCCGTCGGCCCAATGGGCTGCCGTGGATTTCTGCGCGTTCACACACACACGCTGTATTCGTGCAGGTGTGTGTTTGTTTGCGTGTGTGTTTGTAGGTATTTTTGCGGTGAGTGAATGCATGCAAAGCACTTCAAGTTTCATTCCGTTCAGTTTCACTTACCGGATATCGCAGCAGTAAAAAAAAAACTGCATTGAACATCAAATACAACAGTTGATGTTCTCTGCAGGTTATTCCATATCACACCAGGGATCGGTCTTGGGGGTCTATTTCATGGCATTTCCAGAGCAGAGCTCTGAGATTGGAAATGGAAAAAGCAGCCAAGGACTCCGTTATTATCAGAAAAGCAAAGGGATACTACTGAGGCCTCAGAATTGCATTGCTGTTTAGAATTTGTGTGTGTGTGTGTGTGTGTGTGTGTGTGTGTGTGTTGTTTGTGTGTGTGCATGTTTGTGCTCTGGGAGTTGTCTTGCTGAACGTGGCAAATTCAGATGCACATGCTGATGGAAGCACTGAGATGGTGAGCATTTCCAAAGTGGCATTGTGAGAAAGGAAAGATGTCTCGGCTGCAAACGCCTTTGAGCACAGTAGGTTTCCCATTAATTGTCCCTCCTGCCTTGTTGGGGAAAAGAAGACGATGGAGATTAGGGCAAGCACACACTCAGCTCAAAAATACAAGCTCAACTATATGTGTGTTGGTTCTTTATACAAAATGTTTTCTATATGGCTCAACATCTACCTTCTTTAGGGTTACTGGTTGACTCCGCATTCAAAAACAAGTTCAAGTGATTCAAATTAAAACTTTTATTTATTTTTTTTGTCACAAAAACGAAGCCAGTGCTGAAATCCTAGTGGAAAATAATACGTTCATGTGACTTATTCATTGCAGCCTACCGGAAAAATGATTTAAAAAAAACGTACATTTTCAATAGATTAATATAAGACGTGTGTATACGGGGCAACCAGCCAATAAAATCAGCGAATGCTTGTCGTCATATTCAACAGATTGTTCTCTGTGCACATATGGCTGCATGTGCATGTGTTGCATCTCAAAGGGTGTCACGGTGTCACGTTCTCTTTTAAAGTCAGCGACGGAGCATTAGCATAAACTTTTTTTTTTTTTTCAAAGACAAATGCAGCAACTGACTCCAGTGCTGTCCTGTGAGTGGTGGCACCGCTGCTGCTCTTTAACGTCAAGGCCGAGGCTCACCTCCAAGACGTTTAGTCGGATGAAAGCGACTCCTTGTCTTACGTCCTCTCAAAGGTGCTCCGATGTCTGTGACGAGTTGTTTGAATTTCAAATAAGCCATTGTCCCGAAAGTACCACATTTTTGTCCTTTCTATCACTTACCACTGAGGGACTTAAGCCTCGACAGAAAGAGAGAGATGAGCACTGGGCGATGGGGATTCTCTCTTTTATAAGATTCAAAAGAGGCTAATATCTCTTTACAAATTGCTCTTTTGGTTTCGCAGTAATTCAAGAACTGATAATAGCTTTATTTCCTGGAATGAGAAATTTTGCAATGAGGCATAATTACAATGTATTGGTTATTCCCGTACGAGAAGGAACCAATGTGTAATTACTTTCCAGGCCTACTTCGTGGTCTCATCATGTGTGAGGACTGGCAGAGGTATGACATTGAAAATCATTTATTCAACACAGTTACTGTAATTTGCTAACTTTTTCAATCCCATTTCTTTTTCCAACACTCACATCATTATTTTCATTTTCCACCTGCAGTTCTCTCTTGATCCCCTTTAATTATCCCTCCCCCTTCCTCCCAAAGTCTGGCAGGATTTCAGTTTTACTGTCCTTCAAAGCTTCATAAATTGTTTGCCTTTACATCACACGGATCTGAATGCATTATAGCTTTGTGCAAAATGTGGTAATTGCAGCAAAACACATGTTCAGGCAGAAATGGAAATAAAAGATAAGGTATGTATCTCTGGAGGAAGGATGTCAAAGGACAATTAGTCGCAAGTTTAATTTTGGTTTGATTGCATTTTGATTGCATCAGCAATTTTGAACATTTTAATAATTTAACAGGCTGTTTCTGGTCTTGAATTAGATTGGTCCTCGCTCATGCTGTTTTGTGGAAAAGACAAACTGACTGGAAAAGTACACAATGACATCACACATATGTATCAGTACATTAGTACAATATCTGCAGCTTTAGGATGTATGAGTGGTAATATGTTGCCTGGTGTACTCGCAGTGTCATCTGCAGATTTATTGGATCTATTTAAACATTAAGATTGATGTTCTGGGTGAACAGTTACTGGCCAACTGCTCGTTTTCAGGCCCCCGAACAGCTAAATAAGAAGCCATTTGCTCCCTGAGGAGTCAAATATTCAAGTCAGAATCAATTTGCCGGCTGTTCGTGGTTGTGTGAGCTCGTGTTTGTGTGTGTATGTGCATGTGTGTGCGTGTGAAATGTCAAAATGTTTGCACCCATGAAAGCTTTGATGCATTCAGCATATCTGTGCCTGAGCAATTTAGCAAAATAAGAAATGCCCAACAGACTTTTTATTAAACAGATAGCAGGACTTTCTCTCAAAACTTAATCTTAGCAGGAAAGTTAAACTTTTGAGACAGCTGCCTTTTCCCCCCTTATTTCCTGGAAGAGTGCCTCTATGAAACATCCTTTCATACCGGCCTGAAGATTGATATGGTGTTCTCTCTGATAGGAAAAAAACTTGACTGTAAATCTCCAAAGATCCCTAACAAGTCCCCTCTCCCCAAGACAAGCACCATAAAACATGAGAGGAAGAAAGGGAGGGAAAAGGAGACGGAATATAGGCCTTGGTGGGATAAAGGGGAGGAATTAAGGAGGCATTTTATGAGAGCTTCCAGACGCAGTTATCACCTTCGAAAGACACAGGCAAAGTTTTCTTTGACCTTGAGCATTCTGCATCTTCTTTCTTTACACCTCTCTTTGCATACGTCTTTGTTAGACTATGGCATTCAGCTTTTGATTAAAAAAAAAAAGAAAAACGCTACCAAAATCCGCATTGTATTTAGAGGGTGCAGACGAGTATGATAATTAAAAGCAAAGATCTGTATAGTTATCGTTGACTGTGTGTCGCCTGCGGATCAGAGAAACTGGTGTCACATAAATGTCAGCTTTGTTTCCTCTGCTGTAGCGCTGTAAAGACGGTTGGAGCGAGAAGTGAAGCGACGGATCCCGTTATCACTGCCTTTATTAGTAGAGCCACTCATCATCTGCGAGGTGTAGAGAGAAATACCTGAGGCAAATGGGAATAATTAGCTCACACTTAGTGGCAGGCTTATTCTTGCTCTCCTCCAGGAGAAAGTTGTGGGAAAAGAAACCGTATTTTATAATGGAGTTTAATTTTTTTCTTCTTTCTTTTTTCCGATGCTATTAAAATGAAAATGTGGCTCTACATACACGGCCCGTTTTCTTTGAAATGCTTTTCAAAGTATTTTTTGAAGGATAGCTGTAATGGGTATTGTAGAAAAATATGAACCTCTTTATAGACCAAAGTATTTGTTCTTCGCTCGAGGGGGGGTTTGGGGGGGGGATACCTCTGCGAAACACATGGGGTTTACAGGCAAGAGCTGTCTCCTCGCTGACCCACTTCACACAGGGGCTTAATGAAGTGGGGTTGGTGGAGGTGTCCCACTGAACTTGTGGCAGGTAGAAAAACTGATGAAAAGAAAATCATATCTGTCACAGGAATTTCCACGTCTCCACAAGCCAATTACTATATGGAGTATGGCACATTTTGCATTTTAAGAAGCCAGTGTGTGTGTGGGGGGATACAGAATATACATTAAGCTGTTCAATAAACATTGCATTCTCTCTCTCTCTCTCTCTCTCTCTCTCTCTCTCTCTCTCTCTCTCTCTCTCTCTCTCTCTCTCTCTCTCTCTCTCACACACACACACACAGCTCAAGCCTGCAGATGGGCTGTTGACAGGGAAAAGAGAACAGTCACATGGAGACACAGGCAGCTGAATGTGTTTCCGAAATTTGCACTTTTCTCATTATAAAAGTGTGTCACATGAATGGGCGAACACATGCCAAGGTGCTACACTAATACATACTGTCCCTGGATAGACTGGGAGAGGGGGGGGGGACACTGGGAGATGAAAGGGCAGCCGAAGAGGAGAAGGGAAATAAAGGGATGAAGGGGAATGTGCAAACATGATTGGCTGAAGGTGAGTGAGTCATGACTGAGTCGTAACTTATGCATTCACTCTGCATGCCCAGACAATAAACGCATCCTTAATGTACAAATGTAATTATCTGCCATTCACACACACACACACGCTATGTTTACTCACCTGCTGATTTTAATGATGTGAAAGTGTGGAGCTGTGAAAAAGTGCTAGATATGCAGCCAATTTGTGTGCTGCATGCTTACAAAGCACATCATATTACATGCAGCCACACAGCGAGGTGTTGCAATTTATTGAGGCTCTGGCAACAGAGCGATGAGTCACAAAAACCGTCAGCTGTTCCGTGTGATAACAAGCCGAGGTTTCCCCATGTTGAGCTGGAAGAAAATCTTTTTGGGGCTCCAAAGTCGTTTTTCTTACACCTGTAGTTTGGTTCCCCTTGGTCTTTTATTTGTTGTGGGATTCACAAATCAAGTGGTGTAAAGGTTAATTTATTGAACAGTTTCGGGGCATTGTGCCATCTTGCACCATAATAGTGATTATAATACTAATTAATAGTGATCAAAATGAAAATTCACAGCATTCAACCAAAAGACCAACTCCCATAACTAGTATCTGTGTTAGTTTTATTGTGTTTTTATGACTTGTGGGCTATTCATGGACCGTCAAATAGCTACAAGTTACATAACAGTTGCTTGTGTAAATTTGGAATTTGGCATTTAATCAAGGGAGCCGGAATGCGTGGAAATTTCCATACACAATTTTCTTTCTTTTTTTTAATTATTAACCTGTAACTCATTAATGGTTCAAAGATTATGAGTGAATGTACCATCATACTTTCAATACGGCTTTTTTTTTACCGGCTGTCTTAATACCTTCCCTCAGAATAAAAATGTCACTTTTAATTTAAAAGAAACACAACCTCTTTGACCTTCTCTGTGTGCAGCCTCTCTCTGTCTCACTTCTCCTTTTCAAAGATGTTACCTTTCTTCTCATCCTGAGTTGTTGTTTTTTTAAGATGACTTATCCCCTCTCTGTTCTGTCCCTTTCTGAATGATACTCTTTAGAAACGGAGAGCCTTGCCACTCTGGTGTTGACGCCGTTATCTGCTGGTCATGGCTACATTCAGGGAAACCTCAGAACGGCCTCTGAGCCAACAGTCATCAGCCTTCATAATAAAATGAGCAATATTTCTCACGCTGCTGGGTTTTTGAATATCTAACTGCATCTGTGTTGGCTGGTACTCACTGTTAGTTTTGCTGGGATTGAGGAAATCGAATGTATGAGACACAACTCTCGCTCTCTCTCTCTAGCTCTGTGCACATCTGCAGCAAAATAGATGGAGGTGTATTGACCATTTGGTGCAGAAACAAATCAAACTTTGCTTTCTGTGTCTCTTGTCGTGTGCACTGAGATGCAGATTACGGCTAAATGAGCAAAACATACAGTCAAATATTCAGTAAGTAATTATTTTGTGATACAAATGCATCACCATTTGTTGCACATTCACTCATTCAGGGCTGTAATCGCCTCTAATGGCTGTCAGGCAGCTGCAGCAGCTTCACAGACAAATGGCAAAGGATTCCTCTCCTCTCTCCAGTGTCCAACCTTTCACTGGCCTGGAAGGAGAAACGGGAGGTTACATCACTAGGTAAAGAGGGGAAAGAGTCTTTGTTCATTTAATAGAGAAATCCTTTACATTATGTGTGTGTGTGTGTGTGTGTGTGTGTGTGTGCGTGCAATCCTTTAGTATTACATGGTCTACTATCAGCTCTATGCTCTATATTCACAAAATTATTTGTTATACAGGTTTTGTTCATTTGATTAGATAAACAAAATCTTTTTTGTATTTTGACTGTATTACAGCATCCTTACCAGTTATATCACAATTTCACGGTTATATACAACACCTTTCATGTTTTTTTTTATTTTTTATTTTTAAATCCACCCTTCCAGGGGGATCAGTATGATCCTACTTCCTGGCATCTAAACTATCCCAATCTCTGCCTCTAACTACTGGAGAATACCAAAATATGCAGAAACGATACTTAAGACGTGATTGGATTACTAAATCCAGATTCTAATCTGAATGATCGCAATGGGAAACCGTAAATCCTATGTTATTATCCGTGCAGATTGACAGAAAGTTTTGATATTATTATTTATTCAATCAACTTAATTCACATTTCAGTGAGGCCCTCTCATTCGAAAATGCAGATGCAATGTCGTCATAAGACCAAGAAGTCTCTCTCCACTCAAGTTAGTCTCACAGTGTTGCAGAGAGAGACGGGAGAAAGCTGCATCCCGACAGCCAGCAACAGTAAATGTTTTTCTCTGACTGCCTGCTCACACCTCCTTGCCCAAAGCAAATAAGACAACAGTTGAAAAGAAGCATTGTTTAACTTGTACACATTCACAGGTTAGTGGAGCTGCCTGTGTCGACAGAATGAGGTCTGCGAAGGGGGGAGGAGGAGGAGGAGGGAGAGCGACTGACAGACAGAAATAGCAAAGAGAATATATTCTCCATCTAGAACACTGCGAATTATCTATTCTCCGTCTTAGTTCATTCTTGTGTGTATTTGGGTGCATGCATACTGCACGAAGAGACCCATCTCCTCTGGACGGGTCTCACCATTAACCGAGCTGGCGGTGCGTTAAACTCTATCTCATTCGGTGGGTTTGCATTTGACGGCGACGTGCACTCGTACACACAGACACGCGTAGCAACAGGAATGGACTGTCACCGCCGCTGAGCCCAAAGATATGTCATGTGCTCATATCAACGCGTCGCGCCTGCTCAGGCTCGGTACACGGCCTGCAGAGATAACCGGCGTTGCGAGGGGAACGGCAGAGGGACAGAACAAATGCAATAATAAACGAGAGAGAGAGAGAGCAGCTGTCGTTTAGCCAAACTGATTACAACTCTACTGCCGTTTACTGTAGGTGTTTAGCGTGGAAGCGGCGGGGCTATCCATCCCTCGGCAGAGCAAATGGCATGAGATAGTGTGCTCGCTGACATTTCTCCACATTTGTCAGGTTTGTGGATCGTCGCAGCAATTGCAGGCACAGATGCCGTGGAAAAGGAATGCAGCTTACGTGCCAAACACCTCCTTTACAGTCACATCGAGGGCTACAGGCGTTTTACCAGTGACTGACAAATTACAGCCGTAAGTGGGGAGAAACAGTTGTACTGTTGCAGTCGCCATTGATTCAATCAATCAGATGTAGGACTCCAAGTCGGGGCAAAGCGTTGGATTTACAGTTACTGTGGATCTCTTTTCAGAGTTAAAGCTATGGTCTCCTCCATAGAAATTGACCAATGGGAGCCATTACTTCGGAAGGCTCCCATTGGCTCGTACCCTCCATCTGTCTCAGGGGGGGGTCTGTCTCAGAGGCTAAACTGATTTTCAGAATGTAGACCATAGCTTTAATTGACTTTTAATATCTATAAAGTTGGAATAATTTGTAAATGTCTTGTCTTTTATAATGCCAAAGAAATCTTATGCACGAATACATTTAATCACCTGGTTAATTGTGACACATAATGTAATTATTGAACCTGGTCTACTGATGCATTTAAATAGGAATAAACAGAGGATTGTGTCTGAAAACAAAATATTCCAAATTCATGGGCAACAGTTTATATAAATATTTATTTTTTATTTATTTTATAAATTGTTATATATATTTTTTTATATTTAAGGGTTTGGGAAAGAAACTCTGGAAAGGACTTTTTGTAATGCAGGTTTAAAGCTTTAAAAAGCTCTTGTAGCGTTTCTCACCGTTTAGCCAGGATGTTTTTAAAGTACTCTACAAACAGACTGTCTAATGGCCTTTACTCCTCAAATCTTTGTAGAGAGATTACAAAATGAGGGTGTTTCACTTTTGATATGATTATGAAATAACAATATTCTTTCATGTAGCGTCACATGAAAGAATATATAAACAAATTTTCCTCAAATAATCATCAATAATCTTTCAGTCTGAAACACACACACACACACACACACACACTGTTCTCCGAGTCACTTTGATGGAGAGCTGCTAGTAATCAAGGTTTGAAGAAAGGTGTTGAACTTGCATGAAGCTCCTGAGCAGCCATTGCCACGGAAACACAATGAAGAAATGTTTTTTGTGGGGTATCCTCTGGCCACGAATCACGTCGTGTTCGAGGTGTTACCTAATTCTCAAATATCGCTCCCACTGTGTCACAGATATGGAGTCGAAAGTCCACTTTGAAGACCACGAGTATGTTTCAAGAACCCATCCAATTTCAGCAAAATCCATTCTAACTCTCACATCTTGGCAAATTCTCATTACGCCTTTTTCTCAGCCTGTTATTGCAGTATTGATTTCCATTCCCGTTATGTCTTTTGGAAGATTACATTTTCATATAAGTAAAATATCTGCAAGCAGAGGAGACTGTATGAGAATGGTTCATCGTAGACGAGTGCTGATGTGCACAGATTCTCAGATTTTAAATTCAGTTTCGAGGCGATGCAATTTTTGATTGTTTGTGCATTTAAATCTGTTCATACATACTTTTACTTACACAACACCAATTTGTTTTTAATACATCAATGTAGCAATGAACAATGGAAATGAGCTTTAAACATTTTGGAATCCTGGCAGTAAATGCAGTAATTATACAATACCACCATTTTAGCATTTCAAAGTGAGTGGGCAAAATTGTATAATATGCCAAAATCTGAATCTTAATTGTTAAGCTTCATACAAAAGAGGGACAGAAAAATAATCACATTACACTGATCCCTCTTTTCCATTTTGCAGTTTCCTGCATTGGTTAATGTCTCTCAAAGTGCCTCCTCTGTCTCTCGATATCTCCATCTATTTAACTATGTGTGTAACGTTTCTATTTGGTCCTGTTCACTAACTCCCTTTCTCTGTCTGCCTCTTTTTTCCAGCTTTAAGGGACAACAGGATCGAGCTGGTGCATGCATCGTGGTCAGAGTTGACCATCAGCATCAGTGATGTCACGCTGACGGACGAAGGCATGTACACCTGTTCTCTCTTCACCATGCCTGTCAGAACAGCCAAAGCCTACCTTACTGTTCTAGGTAAGTACCTCTTTAAGACCTAGGGTGGTTTGATTCCTGCTTAAAGGCTTGTTAACGGTTACATCCGGGAAGAGCAGCCTGGAATAACGGAGTTTGTCGGTGCACACACCTTCCCAGAATAACTTTGAACATGTTACTTTCAGCTGTGGGAGAAACGAGCGATGAAAAAGGTGATCGATTTCCTGTGTCTGCATTGCATTATGGTCAATGAAGTTAATGTTTGTGGTATTGTGCATGTTGGCTTACTGAGCCTTCCTCCATGTTTCACCATGGGCTTTACCTTCCATGACAGGTTAAAATGTTTGTTGTCCTTTTTAGTGTATGGGTTTTAGACATTTAAAAAACAATACATCACCAAACATAAGATGGGTCCAAAAGTGTATAGTAGTACTACGATAGCTGTAGTTGGCAAAGAGGTTACAAGGTTTCAGTGAAATTAGGTGGACAGTTGGGTTGAGGGAAACATGATTTTTTTTTAACAATAAAACACTTTAAACATTTAGGCAATTCATTTATTATTATTATGTGTATTCAAACAACACCTCCCGACACATGTGCAACCTCGGTTTAGGTTAAGCTTTGAAGGGCTTCTTGTTCAGTTTTTTTGTTTTGTTTGTTTGTTTTTGTGTTTTTCTCAAAGACAAACAAAGATGAACAAATTGCCCATGGTTACAAATAGCCTGTTGATTATGCCAGCATCTGGAGAGAAATGAAAACGTTCTGTCGGGGCCCTCTAGTAATGTTTGTGTTGTGATCATCACCCCACAACAACATTGTCTCATTTCCTGCCACCGAGCTTATTATCTTGCCAATTAGTTTTCGCTAATGTTAATAGATGTCCTAGTGCACTTCAGGACCATTAGCTGGCTCTCCGTGTTAACTGGCATTCAGAGAATTAGAGACATTAAAGGCTACTGTCAATAAGGATATGGAGAAAATTATTTTGCAATACTGCACAATAGTTAATGGTGCAAGCAGTGAAAACAGTAGGGCAATTTAATAAACATACTAAATGTCTTGGGAATGGCCTGGTTTATCTGCCTCCGTTTCAGGACAGTGAGTGCTGTGATTGAAAACATTGAAGTGGGCTCATGACCACACACACACACACACACACAACCAAAAAAATACTTGTAGCTGATTGGATAAACCATATGTCAATTAAACTCTTCATGAAGCGATTCGGGAGCAGAGCAAAAACATCTTCTCCCCTTTGAGAAAAGCCTTCAGTAATGTTCTTTGCTCTTCTTTGAATGAAGAAATCCCCTCCAGCTCTGATATAAGCCGTCCACCAGCTTACTGGACACAAACGCATCACTTGAAGCCTGACAAAATGGATTTTTGTGTGATACGTGATCCTTCGATTCTCACACATTTCTTGACATGGCTAGAAACCAGCCGACGTGTACATTTGAACACAATCACTACGCTAACAGAGGGGAAGTTTAGCAGGTATATTTGGACTTCAGCATTTTAGTTTAGCATTCTAGCATGTGTTAATCAAACTAAGCAGAAAGTACACGTGAGAAATGTCATTAGTATTTCTGGTATTTGGTCATGATACAAATTATAATTTTGACATGATAATGGGGAAAGATGTAAAGGTTCAGAGGTCCCCAAAGTTATTACATTTCATCCTGAGAGCCACATGAACGTGTGAAACAAATTACTTTGAATGCATCCACTGATGCTCAATGTCTGTACACAATTGCATGGCAGTCCATCCAATATATATTTAATCTGGACCGATGAGGACAGACTGACAAGAGCCATGTCACTAGCTTGGCTCCATGACTTATTCAATTATAATGAATAAACGTTGTGCATACATGCTTTATAAAAATGTGTAGATTAGCATAAAGCAATGTGATCAAATTCGACCACAGGAATTCTCAGGAAGTTTTCACCACATGACCACTTCTTTTTCACTCATGCACACAAATCCATGACTCACATAGAACGCACACGTCCTCAACGCTCACACACACACAGACACAGACGGAGGGCGGGATTAGCCGCCTCTAGCCACCCAAGGGGAACGTGACTGCATAAGACGAACATTGTATTTGATCTGGTCTCATTCAAGTCTTAGAGGGAAAAAAACATCAAACGCTTCTCTGAGTTAAGCCACACTTACTCATTAACATGCACACATAACACAGTGCTTAGTTAGATGTAGAGGCACTTCACACGTTTGAAACCACAAATGGGCGTAGGAACACGTACGCAGACGTAGTGTATCTACCAAGCGGCAGCCATTGTTGGGACTGTGGATGTGGCCTGTTTGTTCTGAAGGATGGTGTGTACAGACAATAGGAGTCTGGTAATAAACCTGACAGAGGCTGATGAGACAGACAAGGTCAGAGTCAATGGCATTGACTGACAGACCTTTCAGACTTCCAGCCTGAGGCAGACTTATTGCTCATTGACATTAGAAGGGCAGACTCCACACACACTTAAAACACTCATTATGGGAAAGGCCAGTAATTAACATTTTCTGTACAACCTCGTGGTCTCCTCTGTGACCACAAGCCTTTTGCTTACTTACACCCACATACAAAAAAAAACAACATATTTTTCAATTTGCACCTTGGTCTTTTGAGCTGGGATATTTTTTAGTTTACCGTTGTCGTCCTGTTTCTATAGTAAAGAAAAATAGCAGTGAGATCTAAATCTTCAAATCTGTGAGCATCTCAAACAAAACCCTATTCACCCTATGCATCAGTCAAGATCTGTGGAGAGTTTTATGCTCTTGTATTTTTTTGTATATGAAAAAAATCACACCCACAAAGCATGGTAAACGAGGCAGGGTCCGTGATTCAAGTCGGGTTGGGTGGACTGTCGACGTTGCCACAGACCCGTGATGCACTGAGGATAGTCCACACACGTTGACAGTCAGGCTGGCAGCACAAGGCCCTGTCCCCGGCAGTGTGAACCGGGCCTAATACCTGGCTTAAACATAACCACTTTATTACCATAACACCTGAACGTCGGGGGAAAGAAAGTCTCCTTGTTCTGGCTGCTAGATGCCCTAGAGGCATGTTAGAAAATATGTTACTTTGTAATTTGGGAGAACCGACCCTTAAAGGCGAGGGCGGTTCAGTGGTTAGATAGACCATCCGCCGCTGTGTCAGCAAGAACCCTCCCTGATGTGTTCTCATGCAGGACACCGCTCAGCGAAGCCGCTCTGTAGTCTGCTCACTAAATCGCCCCGCAGGAGCACAAGCTGGAAGAGAATTTCCAATAAGGCATAACAATATTATTGTTCCGTAATGACATACTGCTGTGCGAGAATTGGTTCCATCGCTGTGGTTTCCCGTTGCATCCTTCAGGTGTGCCAGAGAAGCCGGAGATCGATGGCCTGACGAAGCCCGCCCTGGAGGGAGACCACATCACTCTGACCTGCATGACTCAGGGCAGCAAGCCTGCCGCAGACCTGCGCTGGTTCAGGAATGAAAAGGAGGTCAAAGGTACGTTCATCTGCATGTACGACTGCATCGCTACCGGTACACAAACACAATGTGTGTAATGATGTACAGATGTCAAGAGCTTCACCTTTTTGCTATTTCAAATGATTTTTAAGAACAAAATCATTAATTGCACTGTGTATTTACATACAATAAAGAAAGTTAAATACTCATGCTATTGGCGATGTTGCTATGGCGACAACTATTGATGGATTTGCTGATATTTCCAGTACAAAGCTATAGTTTCCCTTAAGGTTAAATTATAATTAGGTCCAACAATCTCCACTGTCTTGTCAGACACTAAAAAATATCGATTCTCACACCTCAGCGAGGCTCAGACCAAGCTTTGTAATAAACGGAAAGCAAATGTGCCAGAAAGTATAAATTTGTCTTTTAGAGTTTTGCTGCAAGTCTTTTTCCATAAAAACGGCACCATGAAGCTGCTGCAGCGGATCTCAACAGTGTATTTTTGTGCCGAACAAGTTGATTCTAATAGAGCAGATTCAGCGTGTGTCCTCTGGCCTGAGACCGATACATTAACCTCCCTTGTTATCAGAGGCCTGTTCTAAATCACACTGACTGGACTACACACCTCATTTCCACCCAGCCCCGGCTCGGTTCTACTTGGTGAACCATACACTTTGTAATTGTTTGAACAGAGGAGAGAGAGAGAGAGAGAGAGAGAGAGAGAGAGAGAGAGAGAGAGAAAATGAGGATAAAAGAATGACGAGATGAGGTTGTTGAGGAAGAGATGTGGCTCTGTATCAAATGAAATGCAGAACCCAGCGGGACGGACTGTCACAGATCATCAGCACAGTTCAGAACCTGTTATACAAAGGTCTTTATGCTGTAGATTAGAAGTAGATTAAAGGTAGATAACAACACATGCAAATCAGCTTCTTCTAATTTATATGACTGCGAGTGTAAACAAAGAGGTGGGATTGAGATTTACAGGTTTACGTTTCCTATTAGAGCTGCCAAAAACAATGCAGGTTTGAAACGACGCCGTCAACAGAATAACAAGCGGCTCCTAGAGATATTTAAAGTAAAAGATTTTTCCACAGAGATTTAAGAGTTAATTTCTATTCAAGCGTTAATTTCATTGCTTATACAAAGGATTAATAAACCATAAACATCCTTTTTTCTGCCAAAGCATGCATAATGTTTCTAATTAACTTATGCATATTAATACTTTGAACATACTTCTATCTGGCGCACATTTATTGCTGTTCTTGTTCTGTACAATATTTTAAAGAACTAAGCAAAGAATGAGCATGCTCCTGATGCTCATTGACACCGAAGAAACCTCACATTTAACTTACAGTACAATATTCCTTATTAGGAAACAGAATACTCAAAACTCTCTATGACAATTGTAACACTTTTATGTATCTTAAATACTAAGAAAAAGTAGTTCCTCCTTTTTTGATCAAACTCGCGCCTTGTTTTGGTGATGTATTATCGTAGTTCACTCCACTTTATATTTCCTTTTGTTGCCCCTTTGAGGAACATGAAGCTTATAGAAGAGGAATATTCACTAATTAGCTGAGTGAGTATTTTTTCCTTACAGGCTTATTGTGTCTCTACGGGTGATTATTGCTTCTCCCAGTGGCCCACTACAGAGAGAGGAGCTCCCGTAAGGCAAATGGAAAACGTAGCCAGGACATAATGTTCTTTTAATTTACCGCAGAAAGTTAACAGGTATTCAGGGGGATATCCTTGGTGGTTTGAAGTGAAGGTAGTCTCAGGGGGATACGCCCTCTCATTAAGGTCAGACGATTCTCCCCTCAACTTGGCACGCTGTTCCCTTTAATTTGGGTTCTCCTGCAATGTTATATCAGTGTGTTATGCACTGTGACAAGGTTGTAGTTGTGTCCAGAAAGGACAGGAATAATGGGTTGAGGTTTTCTCTCGTATTCTCTTCTGCATATTCCTTATAATACGGTTAAAAAAAATAATATATGAGGTGGTTTTTGAATATATCATTAAAGAAAATGTTGATGTCCCAAAACAGAAAGCAGAACCTCGAGACGTTAAACAACCGTCAGATTTTAAGATTCTACTCAGATCTGCTATTGGACTCGCAGAGAATTTCGATGAGTGACGTTTCGTCCCTCACTGAATTCACAGAACAGCTTGGTGTCTGCCATTACACCCTTTCTAGCCCAGCTTAAGCCCAGACAGCTCAGATTGCTATCTTGCATTAAGGTTTCCCAGGGTCCAGATAAGCAGGCAGATATGCTCCAAATCAATGCTGCTTCTGCACACCCTTTTAAACAGATTTCGTGGAATCTTTCCATTTCATTAACTGTAGTTGTGAGATGATATTGAATTTGTCTCATCACATTTATTCAGACTTTCTTCAGATCGTTGGCTGCACTATTAAACAAACAAACAAAAAAAAGCTGCGTTAATCTCACACACGATGAAGCTTGACAAGAGTGAAAACATAAATGATCGCCTCCAATCAAACCTTGTCACCGTGATAATTTCCATAACATCATAGACGTTGTTGGAGAAACACACATTCGTCCCTTGATTAACGCCCCGTCTTTCTTGTCGAGTAGGTGTCTGGTTTTAATTAGCAGCACGTTGCTCAGAGTGATGCATTCGACAAACCTATTCAGGACGTTATCAGTTCAGTTCTCCAGATTATGATTGATGCACATTTTACTTCTTTGTCACACCATCGGTGCATTTCTGCTGCTTCTTGGTCCGCATCCTTGTATTGATAACAAGGTGTGAATTATAATCCAGACACAGTCAGTGTAACTTGTTATATATCTCACTAATAGAGAGTTTGCTTGGGAGACGCTCTCCAATATTTTGACTTTTTTTTATGTTTTTCCACATTTAAAACCGCCAATATAAATAAACATGAGAAAAAAAAAAGACAAAAAGCGATGCAGGTTGACACACGATGTATAGACTAGTAGGTGTGTGTGTGTGCGAGTGCACTTGAAGTGTATCATCCTGACAGGATCAGGGTGTGTTCAATGTGAAAAAGCCATCTGATTGTGGGCGACCATGCTGGGAATAAATGACAATTGTGACATATTGGTGTGGGATCTGGGGGAATAGAGAAGATTATATTACCGGCAAAGCCACTGGAGCAGTCCATCACCCATTCGCATGCAGTTAACGGACACCCTATGCTAAGTGTGTGTGTGTGTGTATATGTGTGTGAGAGCAAAAAGGACAGATGGAGCAGACAGCATGCATGTAAGGACACAAGATTGTGTGTGTGTGTGTGTGTGTGTGTGTGTGTGGAGCAGAATCCAATATTCTTATTTCTCAGTCACTTTGTCCCTCAGATCCCCCCAGTCCCCACCCAGTAATGATATATTTCTATCTCAGTTACACACCCGAACCCAGAGAGACCTCTGCCAATATCACCACATGTAGCACTTGTTTACACACCACTGAACCAGAGGGAGCTGTGTGGAGACCGAGCGAGGAGGAGATGAAATGAATATTTATTTCAGATAAGGGTGGGGATGTTCGCTATCGGACTAGTAATATCGTACTCCCTGACCTAAACTGTAGAGGTTATTGCTTCATCATGTTACGCGATAACACTATTCCAACGGGGCTTAAGGAGGGAGAGAAAAAAAACACACAAAGATTTTGATTTAAGTTCACTCGCGGTCACATTTCCTATTCTGTTGTCAAACTTGTTCGTCAAGGACAGGGAACTATTGCCGCAGACACAAGTTGCACTATTTTAAGCCATTTCCTGCCAACTTAAGTCTGCCTGCACTGAAGAGTTGAACAGCGACTGAACAGCCTTTTTTTCAAATATAGCTGGCTATTTCTTCATTTATGAGGAACTGTCCTTGACGACTGTGAGATCAGAAGAAGGTGGCCATCATTATTCTAAGGTTTGCTCTGGGAAGAGTGAACAGGCGATAGCTCCTGGAGCTTATCCCAACCAAGACCAAGTTAAGTTGATGTGACTGTGACACTGTGAACACTAAAATATGAATGAAGTTCAGGTATTTAAAGTCAGTTTTCCGGTTTAAGGAAAACTACATTTTCACTCATTTCAGCACGCTTGGTCAACGTTGCGTGCTACTTAAAAAGTCTGTGTTTGGACTACATTTATGCCACCCGGCTCCCTGGGGTGCTGTGGATCAATGACCATTAAAGATGTAATTTCAAGATGGCTCCTGCAAGTCACCGTGGTATGAATAAAAGATGTCTCGGAAGAAGTCACACACACACACAAAAAAACCTATCTTCACCCTCTACATCCTGTATACATGCATATATGCAGTGCTTGAACACAGCCATGTTAGTGCCCAAAATGTGCTCTGCTGAAATGCGTTAGAATGCTATATAAATTCACATCGAGGCGCTGGGTGCAGATGAAGTAGTTTTATGTTGTTTTACATCTCTTTAAATAAATGCTTTTAAAATCTTTAACCACGAGATGGGCCGAGTGAAGAGCAGAAAACTAATGAGCAGTGAACATGAATATCTCATGCAACATCTCTACTCACTTTCTTTCTTTAAACTTGCATCACCTTGATTAAATATGCCTCCATATTTATATATGAGCACTGTGGTAACAGGAGAGAGTTTGAAAGGCCGAAGCACAAACACCTACAGACCTCTCCTTCAGAGCCATTGAAAACCTGTTCTCGAATCTGCAGTAGACGTTTCTTAGCTGTGACTGCTCAGGGGGTTTCATGTCAGAAAGGACATGATGACGGGTCTGCCAGGCACTGATGGAAACCCCACGGTACTCCCCGGTAAGAGTCACCCTTCAGTTAAGGGCAGGGTCGAGCTGGTAAGAAGTCTCGGCCAACGGGCCCGGCTCCCTGAACGCTGCACGGTAGCCAGAGTATGTGAGAAGAAGGTGGATCCCATCGCCGCGCCTCACTGGAGCTGCAGCCTGCCGTGTATTAGTGCACTTGTTTTAAAGTTGAACCTATTGCAGCTCATCTGACAGGCAAATGTCATGGTAATCTTTGAAAGCTTTATAGTAGGCAACTGGACTTGCTTCAGGCGTTTGGAGGCAAGTCTCTGAGGCTTCTGGCAGACTAGGTAGTTCTCTGGGAACATAATATTTTCTCATTTCTAATTTCTTAATTACATCACCCACATGCGATTCTACAGGCAAATTGTTTTAAATCTGAGATGGGATTCATTTCAGGGTGTGTTGAGTCAGCCTCCTGGACCCCCGCTGCCAGGATTAGTCAGCTCTGTTGCTGTTGTTGTTGATTTTTCCATCACCAAAAGCAGCCGCCTTCAGTGTCTCTCATGTGCCCCACCATCTTTATTACTCGGGTGTTCCCTCTCCCCCCCGGGAAACAGCATAAACAGGGTCAGATTCTCACACTTTTTTACGCTTGTCATTTCCATTTCTAATCCTCCGAGGATTCGTCTTGGCTCATGGCAACGATGCGGAGCGGCACTCGCCTCACAGCCAAATACTGCCAGCTCTACAGGTGAACGTGATAGGATGGTGTGCATTTAAAAAATATATAGCCACTTCAAATTGCACATGGTGAGAGAGACCACACGTTTTAAGTAATTTAGATTGGCTCAAAGTGTAAGAGAGCTGAAAGCCAAGGGATGTAATAACAGTATGATGTGAGAGGGCAGTGTTAGATAATACACATGGGCTGTGTATTTAATGATTAACTTCATGTATGTATATTCATGATGCTCAAGAGCTTAAAGGAGATGTATTATTTTTAATTTGCTTGCCCTGTTAAAAAGGCAATATAAAGAGAATTTAAGCTGGGGTTTCTCTCTTCTGTAGAAACTCTAATCAAAAGTCATTATATACGTATGAATGTGCTACACAGTGATGTGGCCGATATCCTGCAGATGTTGAATACATACATGACATATAAATATTACATGAAACTGTTGTTGGGATACGTTAGAAAGTACATAGACGGGCTGCAAAGTTGAAAGAACACGTTCCATTTTCCAGCATTTTTGAATATTTCCAACAACTCTCTCCTCCAAAAATATATATTTTTTTAACAGATTAGAGCAGCCAGATGACTTTTTTGATTGACAACGCTGAGCTGTAGCAGCTCGATGTCAGCTGCTCCTTTCAGCTGCACTTAAAATGTGCTAAGATATTTATAGACCAATTATATAGTCCCATCTCTAAGCCACACACACACACACACACACACATGCATAGACATACACTCACACAAGCAATGAGTGCATGCAGATTGACAGTTTAACAACGGGGTATTACTGTAAGACAACTGTCATTATGTTCTCAATGTGGAAGAAGACTTCGGACCGAATAATGATATTAATGAACTTGCGAGCGTGTTTTTGTAGTCGTCTTATCGTGAATCAGAAAGATGCCGTTCAGTCCGTTCAAATCGCCGTTAGACTCTAAATGGGTCTTGACACCAAAATCACAGCGGCATTCCTTTCTTTCAGAGCGGAGCTTCTTCTGTCTTAGAAATATTATGAACTAACTTTCAGAATGATCTTGTATGAACATTATGGTTAGTTGCTTCAGGGGCACTGATGAGTGTCAATCCCATTGATTGAAGTACTTAAGGCATAACATATGAGTACAATCCAACTGCACAATTTAGGCTGATTCGTTGAGTTTATTCAGACCAAGTATTTTTAATTGACATACTTTAAAAAAAAAAAAAAAAGCACACTGCAACTTATTATGTGCTTTTCAAACTGATGCCAAGACAAAAATATGTGATTGGAAACAGCTGTGAAATAAATACATATTTTCTTAGAAATTGAGTGATTATATTTTTTCAGTAACGTCCATGTGTAATTAAAGCACAAACTAGTCATGAATCGCAATACAAACCTAAACAATAACATACACAGAATAGAGGAAACAGCCGTAAAGAAAAATACGTTAACTTTGAAAACAGCATATCTGGGGGAGGACCCTCCTGGAGACAGAAGGAGAACGACGAGATGAACTGATAGAGAGACAAAGAGGCAGGGAGAACCAGTCTATGAGGACGTGGAATAACTAATAGAAACACTAGGAGAGTGTTTCCCATCTCTCCAGACCGCTACTCTTTCTTGCTCTCTCTTGTCTCCTTCTATTTGTTCTTTGTGAAGAAACCCTCCCCTCCCTTTCTCTATTTGTCTGGGTGGATGCTGCTAACACTGCAGACCTGTCAGTCATTTATCTTTTGGGGAAGGCGGGCTCATCGCCTCGGTTGGAGGGAAGTGACTGAGCGGGAATAGTTGATTGGCAGAATGGAGAGGGACAGGAGACATCGAGCAGGAATGCTTAGAAAGTGGAGAAGATGAACGCAGAGGAGGGAAGGATGTGGAGCGTAAACAGTCTCCTTAGGAGATACAAACAAAGGCAGCTACCATGAGAGAGGGGGGGAGAGAGGCTGCACATACGCTTTTTGAATTTGCTATGATGAGAAAAGAAAAAGGGACATGATTTCACAACACCTGAATGCAGAGATAAGCCTGGACAGCTGGATACAGTATTACAGTATTTGTTGTACTTATGAAGAAAAGAAAAAAACATCTTGTAGGAGTGTGGATGAAAAGCCTTGACATGATTTAAAAATACTGGCTGCTGTCATGATGCGAGCCGACCGGCCGCCCCCAAAAGACCCGTTGAACAGATGTGAGGAGAAGAATGGGTTTAAAAATACCTGCCTGGAGGTGGATCCATGTAAGACTTTTAAGATAAGTACCAGCATATTCTAGCAGTGGTGAGTTGTGAATGTTGGCTCGAGTGTGTAGTCTGGAGGAGGACGGTCACTTGTGTTACATCACGCATACTAACAGAATTTAGGAGAACATTCGTGTCATAGGCGTGGGCAGAGGCTCCGTCAAAAAAGAAAATTGGCACCATGGAATGTCATCTGGTACCTAAACGCACCCGCCGTTCTTAAAATATTTATATGTAATTTGTGCGGGATCACTCTCGGACATTGACGTTTCCCTAATCCAGAGGGTTATTCTTTCATTAACACCTAGAGATGTGTTAAACAGCACGCATTAATGAGGTGTTCTTTGGCATGCAGAGAGAATGTCAGTCTATTCCGCATGGCGTTAGAACGCTGTTCTTTTGGACTGTGCGGCGTTGAGCTAAAGGACAGTTTGATGCAGGTGGAGGGCGTGGAAGTCTGAACTCTGTGACCTCGTTTGAAGGGTCTCTCTACCTACTGGCCATCGCTGCTTTCAGGGATGGATCATGGTTTATTACCAGCCAATAAGATTAAAAGGACACTAATGTGGCGGTCAGAGATTGGTGTCATGTGGGCTGGATGTGAAACTTTAATCAAGCACTTTTGGCTTTTCTGAGATCCCTATCATTGGTGATGGCAAATGATGCAATAAGTGGAATGATGTGCTCAAGGAGCGAGCCAAATTTCAGGATATGGTGTGGATAATTTGAGGAAGCTGGGTTGAAGAAGTTCTCTCAGTGCTTGGCAACGATCGGGGTGTTGATGGGCACAGAGAGGTGGATCGGATGTTTGGTTGGTGTTACAAGGCAGGTGTTGATAGCTCCGAAAGCAAGTCGTACAGATGGAAATGCCTATGTGTAATGATTCTTTGCAACAAGGCTGATTGAGATTATTGCCAATCATCTGATTGGCCCTGATAATATTTTGTTTTTTTGTGTCCCATCTGGCCTGGAAACAGTGTTCAGGTTGACTGGAGGGAAAGGAAAGTGAAAGTGTTCTGTGGGATGTAGAAATTGTGTGGGAGCAGTGAAGCCCAGAAAGTCACAAGAAGAAATGGCAGTTGAGGCCAGAGGTGTTTAAAAAAGGAATGTGGTGTAAATATACACATTCCAGTCAAACAGTCCCTGACCTTGAAGAGGGGCAGGTGGGTAGACTTAAGAATCGGATGTCGTGGTGGAGATGCAGATATCATCTAGAGAGATGTGTCGTTTTATCATTTTTTTTTTGTGTGTGTAAAGCCTTTCAGGTGCAGAACTCTTACAAGAATAATGGTACGCATAATTTAAAAAAACTGATACTGTGAAATTTTCATTTAGGTGCTTTTTGCATTGTGTGATTGTGCGTCTATACGGAGAGAAGACCCCTGTTCAGATTGGTTGTGGTGGATGTGTGGCCCCTCCCTCCTTGCCAGATAAATGCGTCGCATCTGTGACAGTGAGCACATTTCTCCACAGGTGCCAAAGAGGTGAATGCGAGCGGGAAGACGTTTACAGTGCGGAGCTCTCTGCAGCTGCAAGTGGACAGAAACGATGACGGAGTGGCCTACACCTGCAAAGTGGACCACGTGGCGCTCACACAGACACCGCAGCAAGCCACTGAAGTACTGGAGGTCCACTGTGAGTGTACACACCAACGCATGCACATTCTCAAGACACACACATGGAGTGTATAGGAGCGGAATAGAAAATGACATGGTGACAGGACATAACTAAGAATGCTTTTACCTCTACGGGATCCTGTTGGCTGGCAAATCAAATGTAATTTATCAACCATGAAAAAAGCCATGTATCGGGTATGACTCACGTTCTTATAATGACATAAATGTTCATGTTATATTTTATCAGAAGCTCTCCTAGTTTACGTTTCTCAAATATATTCAGAGAACTAGAGATTATTATAATTAGATCCTACTTTTCACCATTTGATTTGAGCCTGTCTGTCCTAGATGCTCCTCGGGTGCAGATCATCCACTCCCTTGCAGTTCCCCAGGAGGGCCAGTACTTGAAGCTGGAGTGTGTGTCCAAGGGAAACCCATCGTAAGTCCCTCATATTCAGTGTTGGTTTGTGTCGGCCTTTTATACAACGCTTCAGACAGGAACATGAAACCCGCCTTGTGTCTCTCTCACATCCGCTAACCTCCCAGGCCAGATCCTGTGATGTGGACAAAGGACGGGGGCGAACTTCCTGACCTGGACAGGATGATTGTAGAGGGGAGGGAGCTCACCTTTACTTCACTCAACAAGACAGACAATGGCACCTACCGCTGCGAAGCCGGCAACCACCTGGGGACCAGCAGCGCTGAATATGTACTCTACGTCTATGGTGAGTTCAAGGCTGAAAGGCTGATGTGTGAGTCATTGTGTTTTGTGTTTTTGTCACGTCATAATCTTCACCAGTCACTCATTTGATGCCAGTTAGAGATGAGGAGAAAGGAGCTGCAACAGGATGCCTGGGACTCCAATGATGCTACATATAAACAGGGGAACGTGTGAAGCTCACAGGCACAAGCAACAAACTCCACTGCAAAAAAAGCAGGATTATAATACATCCTGATCTGCATACTGCATCAGTGCTAAGAGTGATTAGTGGTACCATCGCTCACAGGGAAAATAAGGGCCTAAGGTGACACAAATGCCACCAACGCCTTTCCTTAAATAAACCTGCGTCCCAGATCCTCCACACACACATATATACACACCAAAAGGGAAATGTCTGAGGGAGGCGCAATTTAGTGCTGCGTTGTCAGGAATATCACCAGGAAGGATAAGTAATTCCTAGCAACGCCAGAGGAGGTGGGGGATAAAGAGACTCGGCGTGAGAGAAAACAGATAGCTCGTCCTCGCTTCCGTTTCTCCACGGCCATTTTTCTGTTGGCATTAAGGAATAATGCTTAAAAAATGAGCAGAGATGCCTCTCTGTTTTTGGAACTTTGGTCGTGTTTGATGAGGGACAAAAAGGCTGGTAGTTTTTGGCTAGAGAGACCATACAACTGGAGGCACAAACGAATTTCCCTAAGTTGATCAATAATATATTACATTATTACCATTATGTGCTTCTAAGGGGGGGCATTTTCTTTCTTATTTAAAAACAGATCTCTTCTGATGACCATGAGAGAATGAACCATAGCCGATAGCTCTGCTTTGATTTCTATGACTGTCCTTGTTGGATGTACAGTAATAAACAGAGTGGATGAAGGATGAAACAAATGCCAAATTTAATATTCAGGATTTTAGCCCTGATTATCCACATGCCGACAGTTTTTGGAGACTGCAGACAAAAGCCCCCGATCAGAGGCAAATTGGCACTCGCTTCTGTGAACTACATTAATCCTGCAGTGTGAAATGTGTTTTTCTGGCCAATGGGAACGACACGATCCCAGGCGAGAAATATTTATTTACCTCCAAATCTCTCTGCAGAACGGACCTTTCTGCCCCCATCTTCCCAACCATTCTGTCCTCCAGTTCCAAGTGAACATCCTGCTGTATCAAAGAAGTGTTGAAAGACAATTCACTTACTGGGAAAATTTGGTTATTAATCAAGTGAGAATTAGGATAAAATTCTCATAGACTTCCATGCAATCTGACTTGATTTGTAACTAGAGGAGTCGCCCCCTGCAGGCCATAGAAAAAAACACAAATAACACATGAAGGTTAATTATTTCTCCTTGCTTCGGTACGTCTGCTGAGTGAAGTTAAGGTTGATAAAATCAAGGTAAGTACAATGTAAAATATAATGTTATACAACTCAAACTTGACTTCTAATAATAATGCTGTCGTCTCGCTATATTTATTTTAATTTTATACTCATCCTACACAGAAGCTACTGTGACAAAACAAATGTTAAGATATACATTTGATTAAATCTTTGTGTATACTGTGTGAAGCCCCCACTAATGTAGCAATAACAACGTTTCCAATTATATTACCAAGATAAGTATAAGAGTTCACATTCACGCAGGTAAGATGGCAAAGAAAAGATGAAAAGACGACACGGTATATAGCAGCATATTGCCAAGGCAAAACAAAAATAACATTATTGTCTCTTTTAATATTGTATTTTAATATTTGTCCAATCAAACTATATCAGAGCCCTTTATTTGCTTTAACTGTAAAAGTTGTATTTTCCCTATTTCTGTTCACATGCCATGGTGTTTGAGTCAACCTAACAATTCCTTCAAATTCCAGCTGAATGGAACAACCAGAACAACCAACGCACTTAATGACATTGATGTTATTAAACGGGCATTCTACGGTGAAAAAAAAAAAAGGCAATGGGTTGTGAGAGGGTGAAAGAGGCCTATTTATTACCCGTTCTTTTGGAATGGCACCCAGTCTGTTCCTATCCTTCATTAGTGATTAGCGCACCTTTTAGCCTTTCACAATTGCTGCCATAATTCTTTGAAAATACCTTTTTAATGGTTCCCCTCCGCCGGGGAGACGTTTTCCCCTCGACCCTTTTTGCCGAAGACATGCACTTAGCTGCTTAGTGATTCACGCTGGGGCTGAAATGTCACGGAGACATGCAGGACAGCCGGCCCTGAGAAAAGTACCACAGCCAATTAATAGCCTCGAGCTAACCATAAAAGCCGAGTGACACAAACATAAAAGCCAAGGTGGTAGTGTAACCTCATTAACTTTGTCACACAATGTGTCCGTCCCATTTTTCCTGTTGCTTTAACATGTGACCGGGAGAAACGCTGCCTCGGATGAAGCGCTGTTACCAAGCCAAAAAAAAAATGAGCCGCGAGAGCGTGGGGATGACGGCGTGGCCACCGTCTGCCGAAATCATAATTGCAAACCTGGTATAATTGGCAGCGATTCATTCGTGAAATGACTTTCTTCATTTGGTGGTGAGAGGTTCCCACTGTCCAGCCTCAAAGACATCAGCCAACATTAGCTTTCAAGGTTAATCCCATCCTGTTGCTACAGAAATTACCCTCACATTCCAAGACGGAGCGTATTAAATCATAATGATGATGAAAATATAGGGATCTGGTTCTCTACCTAATGTGAAATTGAGAAATGTTTCTCCCATTACAATATTATTGCATATTGCATCAGTCTTTTTATACCTCGGCTGCGGTGACAGCTGTGGCCGAAGACATGATGTTTTTTGGGTTGTCCGTCCAATCAGTCCATTCCGAAATTCATATCTCAGGACTTCCAGGAGGACATTTCTTCAAATTTGGCATTAACCTCAACCTGAATTCAAGGATGAACTGATTAGAATTTTAATGGTCACCGGTCAAGATCACTCTGACCTTATGTCCATCAACCTCATGGTATCTTAGGAACGCCTTTAACGCATTTCTTCTAAATTTGGCACACATGTCCTCTTAGACTTGGACTTAATGTTGTTTAGATGTTGCACTTTTCCCAAGATATACATACTACTCCCATCCATGCAGAAAATGTCTGAAAATAGCCAAAACCTACTAATCTTTTCCTTGATGCTCTATGCAGTGTATGCTAAACAGGTATAACACAGATGTGCACAGGAAACATTCAGCTATATTTCCGTGAGTTTCATTAAAAGTCAGTCATATAGGTTGAGAAATTTAGTGGTGCATCAACGGTGTCATCATTGCAATGTAAAATGTGCTTTATCGTTTTTAATTTTTTTCAGAATTTTGCCCTTTTTATGTTCTCCATGACTATATCATAGGTTTACCAGTTTATTATTTTATCTGCCCCTATGTGAATTCATTTTTTATTGTTGTTGTCGTATTGTTTTTGTGTGTACGTGTTTGTGTATCCCCTCCACCAGA
Source organism: Chelidonichthys spinosus (assembly GCA_029853015.1). Lineage (NCBI taxonomy): Eukaryota > Metazoa > Chordata > Actinopteri > Perciformes > Triglidae > Chelidonichthys > Chelidonichthys spinosus. The sequence continues at coordinate 14,329,102 of CM056835.1, forward strand.
CGTCCCCACAACCCAGCCTCCATCCACCACTCCCCCCCTACATCCCATCCCTCCAGATCCTACCGCTCTATTAGGCTCCCAAGCCTCAGACCCCACAGTCACTGGCAACAGAGGTACAGTACCACCCCACGCATCTCCACAGCCCCCTCAGCATGCTACTCTGTCGTCCCACTTCCCTCTTACTTTCATTCTTCTGTCCTATTACTTATCTCTCAGCCGTTTCGCTGCCTCAAGCGTCAGGACACCGAGACCTGGAAATCATCTGATGATAAACGTGCTTCCTAACCTTTTTTCTTTTTAACTCACTCTTTTAGGACCGTCAACAGAAACTGTATCTGTTTTGAAATCTACCTGTTTTATGTTTTGACATTGAGGACATTCAGAATTTGAAAGTCTCTAAGACACTCCAGGTCATTGTATTCAAGAAGAGTTTATGTTCAAATACCCCATCCTAATCTTTCCCCTTGGCATTTCAAAGACTACAGTACTCCTGTGCCCTGAAACCTCAAAGAAGCAAATGTCATGTCCTACTGAAAATGTCTAGCCTCTGGAGGTGTCTCATCAGGACTCCTAATGCTGCGTTCAAGCTCTGAGAATTCTGACTTGAAAAGCTCTTTTTCCAAAGAGATAACAGCCACGACATGGGCATATTACTGCTTGTTGGTTTTATTAGATAATCTATATCTGAAGAGTGTGCAGTATAAATTAAATAATCTCTCCGCACTAAAGCATTTTTTTCTGACACCAAAATCGGAGTTAATACCTCACCAAGTCTGGGACATCTGTCAACAAAATATTTCTTGGCTCAGAAACCTCACAATATGGGCCCAAAAGGTTAGGTGTGTCGGTCTGGTGTGTTGCCAATCAGGTGGATGTGTTGTTGACTCTGTGCTACAAGGACTAGCTGCTTAAATGTCAGTTTTCTCTGACGGTATTGTCGAATAGGGAACCCAGTGACATACAGTTTACCTCTGGAGGAATCTTTGTTGCATCTTGGGAAAGGTTGGGGGAGGAGGTGGTATTGAGTGGCCCATTGTGTAAACGACTGCTCCAAGTTGCATCCAGAAGGTCACCGGTGCCTGTCATGGCAGCAGCCCAAGAACCTGCTGGTGGTCTCTGGAAAAAAATGTTCTCAACGGGGGAGAAATACTGATGACCTGGGTGATAAAAGGAATAATTTGAGAAACTTGAGAATGCTGCCAACACAGTAGCGTTGAAAGAGTGAGGTGCCTCGTCCGTCCTTGTGGTGTAGGTCACTGAGGTGGTCAAAACGCCCTGGAGTCATAAATTGCCAGATTGAGGAAATTTACCCCAAGGTGGTAACATTTCTGAATATTGTTTTGCGGTTTTTGTTGACTTGTCTCTTCAGTCTGTCCGACTGGTCCGTTTTCATGAACGTGATATCTCAGGAACACCTGAACTCAAGGATGAAGGGATTCGATTTTGGAGGTCAAAAGTCAAGGTCTGTCCTGTCGTCTATCCGTTCGTTTCAATATCAGTATCACAGAATATCTCTAATATTTTAGTGGTCAAAGGCAGTGGTTTTGTTATCTCTTTGTCAAAGAGATAGAAATTCCATCATCATTACTTATTACTTATTCTTTAATTACTGTATAACATGTGGGTGTATTTAAAGGTGGAGTCTTAGTACAGTTATTGTCAAATTAGATTTTGGTGGTCAAGGTCACTGTGACCTCAACAAAAACTTGATTTGAACTTTACTCAGGAATGTATGTGCTAATGTGACAATTTCACACAATGATCTAAAATGATAACACGATGACATTTTGACAAACATGGATGTAATTCTAGTTTAAAATCAGGAATGGAAGTGTTCTCTGTTCTCAATGCAGATGTCTTTGTGGTTGTTGACCACTGATCCAGCTCTTTACATGTGCGAGAACTCTCCAACCTTTAATAATGTATGGAGGGGTGTGGCCTTCAAAACATCTTATGACCATATCTACATTGGTAGCTTCTCTTAATGCAGATGAGGTCGTTCTGTTGTCCTTTTTGTGCCGCTTTGGATTTCCTGGTCTGTCCATGTCCCAACCATCCTTCAAAATGACTAGATATAAGTTAGCAAATGACTGACACGATTCCCCTTTGCAGAGTTTAAGTTTGCTTTAAAAAGAGTCGGATGAGTTCATTCAACAATCCGATGGACATACCTCCCACTGGAGGTGTTCTGTGTCCGACTGAACCGACTCTGCATTTAAAAGAGACAGCTGGTTCGGGCATCTGACCAGGCTGCCTACTAGAAGCCTCTCTATGGAGGCTCTCTGGTACGACCAAGTGAGGAGACCCAGGGGCAGAATAAGAAGATACTGGAAGGGGGGGGGATTACACATCCCAGCAGGGCTTTGAGAGCCTTCAGAAGGAGCTGGAGACCCTGGCTGGGAAAAGGATGTTTTTGCATCGCAGATGAACAGATGGAGTGGATATCACAAACCTCTGGGAAAATATACTTGCTCTAGACTATTAATCTATTCCTCCAAAGGGTATCTGTGTAATCCAAACATTTATTCATGGTGAATGTAAGGATTATGTGATTTAACATAATTTATTTTAAGATTAACCTTCATAATTCAAAGTCAGCAGAGTTAGATTCTCTTTGTCTGACTAGTTTTCTCAGCAGCTGTAAAGGAAATGATTACTTTCACCCCCCCAAAAGCCCTCAAGTGGATCACTCAAACGTCTGTACAACCAACTAAGAACCGAGTTAAAATAGTTTTTTGTGACTTTCAAGTTCGTCTAGAGATTCTGTCTTGTTGCCCACTGCAACACAACAACAATAACGCTGACACAGCACCGTGTCTCCAACAGTAGAGCAATATGTCAATCAAAATTCTTGAGTGACGTTTCAATTTAAAAACTATTGTGCTGTGATAGGCTGTATGCAAAGGAGCCTGCTCACTCATATATCATCGTAATCACGGTTTCAAACTTATTTTTTCCTCCCTTAAAATATAAGCAAACAAAATTCTCATTGAATAATATTAACCGAAGATGCTGATCTCCTTTGTCCTAAATTCTCATCATTTCCCCTCCACTTCTCTCAAGCGGCGTCATTCATGTGCATTTTTCTGTGTCCGTTTTCCACAGATGTAACCGAGTTTACCTTGCCGCCGCCTTTCTCGCTCCCTCTCAACATCACGGTGCTTCACAGTCACATTCACTCAGGATGCGTTCCTCTTATCGCCGCTACTTCCTCTAAATTACCATCTTTAAAGTCCTTCAGCCGCCTCGACTCCTCGCTCTACCTTTTTTCCTGCGCCGCTTTGCTTTCTATCAAAGCGTTTGTTTCCCTTTCCGCTCTCACTTGCTTCTTCTCTTCTCCCCTCACATCTCTGTGAAGACCCTTTTAGATAACAGGCATCCACATGTTGTTGGATATTCCTCATCAGCGTGTCTCTATTCTTCTCTGATGTCTGTTTGTGCAGCACAGAGACACAAGAAAAGCTCAGCCTCTTAGTGTATCTTCAGGGAATCTAAATATCAGACTCCTTCTCTGTGTCCCTAGTCACAGGATACTACACTATCTGCTTTCATGTGTCTACTTGATTTATTACCAGGTCTTTTCTCAGGCTCTGGATGAAAGCAAACAACTGTGAAGCTGTACCAGCCCCGTGACGCTTTGTCTTTTTAATAAAGTTGTCTTCTTGAGATACGCATGTGTAGGTTCAGCGCTGCAGCCTGTAGTCACATTATTAGCATATCATATATCTGATGAGCTCTTTCAGGTGCACCTTTCTGTGTTCTGCTGTCTTCCCCTAAACTTGCCTCCTTCCTCTCTTGGCTCTTCATCAGCACCACAAACAGCACAGGATCACCAGCTGAGGCTTCGTTCAACAAGAAAGCTGGTTAAGAAAAATAAACAAATATACAAATACATTTTGTCACAGGAGGGACTGGTGTACAGTTTATTAGTTTTCTTTGAATGGATGACTTCAAATCTGCTAAAAATAAACTGTAAAGTTAGAATATCTGTAACATTTAATTGATGAGTTTTGCTTTGGGTGCATAATAATCCTTTTGTAGTGTGTGCCCTTAAAAAAAATCCCTGTTACTATGTCAGCCATTGATATTGGCAGTTTTAGATGGTCTAATACCGCGTGTCAATGTAGAAATAATTGGTTTTAGTGGAATAATTAATTCAGATGTGGGTTCTCATACCTTCTGGGGTCAGGGACCCCTTTAGAGAAAATTTTCCAAGGACCCCCTCTTAATCGTTACACTAATTAAGCATATGCTCATTAACATTTTGGCCTCTTAGAGGCCATTTGAACTATTTGATCTTTTAGCTTTTCAACCTAAATCCTTCAGATCCGTTTCATAGTCAGCAGTATTGCGTTGAGTTGTTGTTTAGCTTGTGTTTACAAAAATGTGTTGTGTGAGCTATGAAATGTGATGTTATTTTCCAGTAATAGCTCACTCAACTTTTGCTGACTTTGTGACGCCAAGTATTAGTGGCCGACACAATAATGCCCCAACGAGAGCATTTTTCGTCCTTGCAGGAATATTAGCTAATAAATATTTCATAGTGTAGACTGCTCTAATGGTAAATGCAAATTTGACAGTCACCCATGCCTTTAAAACTAACTGTCGTCGACCTTTGGGGTGAAGCCAGTGTAAAGGTACATAAGAGATTCCTCTTGTTTTTCATCCGGTATTGTATAATGCCAGGGCTGATGCATAACTGCAGTCTGTGATTCACATTATTAATGAAGTGCTGGCAGGTATGCTCAACACACACACAGTGATTCTGTGGCCCAGCCAGCCTTAATGGCTATAATAATTCTTTCGCTAAGTATCAGAGGTCTATGCAATGTCATCAGACCCCCTCTTTCACGAACGCACACACACACGCCGCCTCTCCCCCCACCACCACTGAGTTCTCTAAAATTTGCCAAATGCTTTTTCATGGCGTGCAAATTAGCTTTGACCTTCTGAAGGTTGAACCAAGCACAAGGGTTTCTTTGGTGTTTCAAATATTTACTATTCACATCTCATAATGAGTATTCGTGTGGCCGGCCACAGCCCCGTGTATCCGGATACCGCTGCAGAAAAATGGCCCACTGCAGAGAAAACAGCAATTATTCATGCCTAGTGTCTCTTCCTGCGGAGAGGACTGGGAAACTAAAATAATACCCATTCACTTCCTCGCAGAGTAAAAGTTCTCTTTTCTTTGGTCCATTAGTTGTTCCTTTAGAGGAACAGAGGAGAGAAGGAAGGATATCCACCTACAACCTTGAGCCTCTTAATCAAAGTGTGTACCATAATGTGGAATATATTCTTAAATTGCCTTAAATTGATACCAGAGGGCTAGCTGCTTTAACTGTCGGCGGGGAACATTGGAGGTTACCATGGCAATCCATAACCATCAAAGATTTTATCTTTGGTACTGTGAAGATAGATGGAAGGGATTTTTCTACTCTTGAAGTTAATAGCGCTGGCTGCACACTAGGGGGAGGGGAAGAGGGCGGGAGCGAGGGATTGGTCAGGTTTCAGAAGTCAGATTTCTCCCTTTTCAAGAGTGCGTTGGCCCAAACGCTGCATATGAATAGTCCCACATTAAAACAGAACCACACGTATCCTGTTCGGCCTCCTGAGGCTTGAGCCAGCTGATCTGCGGTCAGACCACTCAAATATCGATCCACTAATCTTACATTAGCTGCCTGTTTTAGGCAACATGACATCAGCTGATGACGTCCTTCTACCATGAACAACCACGTGCAAAATCATTTTCGTATGACCTCTGAAGATATTTTGAGATATGTCCTTTGTCATGTGTTGTTGTTGTATACCCATCAGTCAGAGGTGGTGTCTAAATGAGCTTAAGGGGGACGGGGACGGTTGGGATTAGTTCACCTAGTGTCCCGTGTTTCTGGTTCGTTCCGTTGATGAACCCTCTTGTTTTTAAGAATCAACGCTGAAAATAAGCAGCCCGTTGAATTTGAGGAGGTTGGCATAAACGTTTGCATTTGTTCAGCTCATTATTTGTTATTTTTTGACAGAAAATGCAAAAACACAAGCCAAGTACACAAGAAAGGTCATTTCGTAAAAGTAGAAGTACGAAATATTAAATATTAGCTATTCATTTTGACATCTACCTTTACCAAATTGCACATCCTTCACATTTTAAAAGGGTAAAAAAAAAACATTCATTCAATAATATACTTTTCAAATTTAGGAAGACTGTATTTCATTTCAGTGACTATTGTTGTAGCCCTTTTTGTAGTATTAAAAAGGGCAGTTCCACTTCACAGGCAATGTATTTCACCCCACATTCACCTATTCAAGCTGCTTTAGAGCAAGGACAAACCTTTTGTGAAAATTAAATTAGGGAAGGGATGGATTTCATTGCTTGGAGGGATTTCTAACTGCTTTATTCCATTGCTATTGATCGTGTTTCAAAAGGGGAGAACAGGTTAAGCCATATGATGAGCAAAATACATATATTCTACAGGGGTGGTGTCCGGGGCAGCTGGTTGGTTGATGTGTTTAAACCAGAAAGGCTAGTTTTCTGGTTACAGCATCCCCAGGGGGATGAAATGGTTAAATATCGAACAGCACCTCCTCTCATTTCCTCTTCCACTCTCCACCCTTTCCACCATAAAGCTGAGGAGCACAGGAGAAATTAAAACATAATGCAAAGGTCTTTCCACTTATTGCCGGGCAATTATTATTGATGGCCTGTCACATTAACTCGCTTTGGGGAAGAATTATAGCAACAATTTGGAACAAAGTGTAGAACGAAAAAAAATAGCAATCATTAGATCCTGGGGCTAGTGTTATGAATTACTTGTAATAGCCCTTCTATTCATTAAATCTCAATGGCAGGGGAAACATTCAGTAATCTTCAAGAGGCACTCACATGCACACACATGCATGCACACACACACAGGCGAGGTCGTCTTATTTTCATGTGTTGACATGAAGCTTTGTTTGGTCTTTTATTCGTAATTCTCTGCTCGCCTTCCTCGGGGGGATCGTTGGGCTTGTGGCGGCAACTTGCTTCCTCCGAGATCATGTCTGTGTGGGCTAGTGCTGCTAATGCTGTTGGCTAACGCAATGCAATTCTCCCCAAAGCAACCAGCAGCATAATGCTGTTTACGTATCTGAAACGCAGCAGCGATATATTCGATTATAAAGTTGCAACAGGTGCAACATTAGTGTCGGCCTTTTCCTTTATCCTATTTCACTGCTTGTGTTTTTTTGTTTTTTTTTTGGTTGTGGGTTCTGCTGAACATGGAGTTGCTTTTATAGATCGATTCTCGTGTTCAACTTAATGAATTTGTATGATTAATTATCTTGCTTTGCTTATAACTTCATGCTGTTACCCTGCTGACCACAATTTCTTTTCATTTCGAGAAGAGAGGAGGTTGTTGAATATTCAGTGTCCTGGTCCATGTGTGGGCTTTATTGAATGATTAGCAGAAGTAATTTGTTTTCAGAATCTAATTAATCCACTCTGACCCAGCAAGCAATAATGTGCAGAACACACACACACACACACACACGCTGTAATATAAGTTGGTAAGGTCTCCTTTTTGTCTCTCTACGTCTCTCTCTCTCATGCATGGCTGCATGCATTGAAAAGTGTATGCACATGTGTCTTTCAGCCCTTCGCTACAGCCTCCAGGGACTCTTTCATCTTGGCAGTAGAGCCAGCATTAGATGCAGATTGGTGAATTTCCAGCCTCAGCCAAAAAGTTGGGCATAATTGTCTCATCGAACAAGTGAAGTCTGCAGGCACTTTTCACCACTTTCTCTCTTTTACGTTCTCTCTGTTTGCAGGCATTTCTTTCTTTTTTCTCCAACTTCAACTTCCCATCACTATGGCAGAATTGATGCAGAGTAATACCTTTCTCTTAATGTCTCATAGCTAATGATGTAATGTGTGGTGTCGTGGCTTTATTTATTGGTTGGACTTTTTTGGTCCTAGTTTATGTCTGGTTATCAGACTGTATCTAGAAGAACAAATTCTCTATAATTTGTGTTCTTTTCTGGGAAAGAGATTTCGTTATTACGATATTGTTATTACGCTAATAATGAACAGACCACATGCCTCAGTAGATGTTGGAATGAGCGGATGTGGAGTTGACTTCCCTTATATTTTCTCTTAAAAGAAATAAGACAAAATATGAGAGAAATTTAGGAGAATGTTGCTGCATGAAGCCAATTATCTCAATAATGAAATGTCATATTAAGTGCAAAAGAACTAAAAGAAAATGTACTCTCTTTAACACACACACAAAGACGCACACACACACTCAAAGATTCCCTGCCCCTCACCACAAACACAAGGACACTGCAGCTCTATAAGCCCATGCTTAAGGTAGCTGCTGCTTTATTGATCTGAGCAACTGAAACCACTGCTTTGCAAAGATGGAGGGAAACAAGTGTAATCCAAATGAAGAAGAAAAAAGATGCCTGTGGGGTGCAAGAAATATGTCTAATAATGACCAACTCAATACCAAAGGGGATGTGGGTGGGATGTATGTTAAGCTGCAGTATAAAGCAATTTGTGTTGCGGATATGATTCAAGGACGCTGCATCTGATCAGTTGAGATTGTTCATTTAAAGGGCTTTAGATGAAAGGCAGTGCAGGGAACGGTGCAGCATCGGGCCCGAGAGACACTATAAGAAAACTTTACAGACCGGCAAAAATCTCCCGTGAAGTTCTGCAGACATCCACATTGGAGTGTTCGAAGAATGAGATACGGACACACGCTACATACAGACATGCAATTATTTCACAAAGTGAAGCCACGGTCGGAGAGATCTCGCCTGTTTGTTATCTGTTGGTTTGGCATCCAGTAGTAAAGTTAAGTTGTGTATACTTTGCTGAACCTACAATATTGCAATTCTGACCAGATTCATCTGTTTATGTTTGTGTGTTTTTGTCGTTTTCTTTGAGTCATCTTCAACTAATCAAACCAAACAACAAGTCAAAATGTATTATTGTAATACTGAATAAAAAAAATATCTATGTATGTTTGTTAAGTTAGGAAAGCAACTTCCATCTAGCCTGATGTTGCCTTAGACGTAAAAGGAGGATCCCTGTGACACTGCATCAATACTCTACTGTATCAGCCTCAACCAAAACCCGATTATGACCTGATTGAAGAAGGCTGTCGGCAGGTTCTTCTTGTCAACTCATCATTTCTCTCCAGCAGAGCTTTCACTTGAACAATAATATTCCTTCGCACATCATTTCGCAAGCCTTATACCACCTTTTTGGAACCAATCTAGGTTCTAACAATCTAACAATAAATGCTTTTATTTTGCTGTTTGACATCCTTTTCAGAAAAGTCATAATATGATTAATGTAATTTAATCTGACCAGATAACATAACCCCATGTTTCCATTTCCAACCTTCACACATCCTCTTGAAAACCCCACACTGTATCACGGTCACATATCCTCTTTCAGTGACCCCATCAGTGAGAAGCTAGTGGGGCAGTTTAACACCAACACTCCTGGTTTAGTCTGGCCAAGCAGTGGCTCACAGAAGCCATGAACCCCCTTCATTTATTAAACAAGCCCCAACTCGCAAAGCCAGGTGACAAGGAGAGTGTTATAAATATTAAAAGAGGCGTTTGCTCTTCCACGCTCCCATATTAAATCGCACGGAGAAGAATGTATGTGCCCTTATTAAAAGATAATGTGTTCTGGACCCATAAAAATGTATAACCCTCCCCTCTAGATCCCTCTCCTCCTTGTCTTCTTCCCTTGCCGTATTGCTCCAATTGAAATGTCTGCTTTTTCCCATGCATCAACTTTTTCATTTCCTTTGGTACGGCCTCACTGTATTTTTCTCTTTCCATGAGTGGCAGTGGACTACAACAGAATACAAAACATCACTTTAGATGAACCACAGCACTCGTATCAAAAGTATTTACACGTAATAAGTTGGCTTCTGTTCTGGAAGTCTAACCTTCTATAATAAGTACTCACCCCTAGTCAGCTTGACAGATGTCCTAATCGATTTTGAATTGCTCCCCTATGACCGTGTTGATGAGCCTCCGTGATGGTACGCTACCATCATTTTTAATAATTTTATTTAACATTCATCTCTTTTTGTTAAAAAACAAAAGTTACCCATAAACCACGGTCCAAATCGATGTTGGCTTCGTTGGTAACAGCGAGCTACAGTGTAAAGGTCGAGTAAGCTCATTTCTTTTAAACTCCCCCACATTTTTTTTTTTTTTCATTTGCAATCTTGAAGTCTTCGGCCCCCACTGACACTGACTCGAGTGACATCACTCGAGGCGATTTTTTTTTAGACTTTGTACTGCCCTCTCTCTCTACAAAATACAACTTCTGTGGCATCACAACGCATGAAAACACCCTAGAAACCTCTGAAACCACAGCTGTAGCATTACAGAAAATGTACTTCTGGCAGAGCTTTAGTGCTATGCATGATTCAGTAGTGCTTCAGTCCAAACTGACTTCAGGGGAAGCTGCTGTCTTTTCAAAGCAACCTTTCAATCCTCCTGAGAAGATAGATTTTGGGTCGAGTATAACTTTAACATGACAACGTGTTCTGGAAGCATCGAGGGCTTTGACTTCCAGCCCGGCCTCTTGGACGCGACATCATATCGCGTGGCCACACCGCGTAGAACTCCATAGGCAGACATACGACTTTCATGGCTTGTCCGTCATGAAGCGCAGAAGTAGAACAGTCGGTATGATGGTTTTAAAAAAATCCCTCGTTGTCCTGACAGATAGAGGTGAAGAGACACAACCATGTGTGTAACTAAACGGCCGAGTCCTCGCCCTGCTGGGCCGAGCCGGGGGAACATTCCTCCACTCTCCGCTCCACCGACCAAGCAGAGCTGCAGCACAGTGAAACCTCGCCACACGCCTCCGTGTGTCTGAGCGCGCGCGTCGCCACCAGCGTGCGCCCGTCCGATCGGGAGGCAGCGGAGCGCGACGGCCTGGTCACTCAGACCATGGAGAGTTATGGAGCGAGAGCGAGCCAGCTGTTCAATTTGGCCACATGGGCGGACACGGGAAAGAAGAGGGAGAATACTGAAGGGAAACGGTGTCGATATACAACGTGCGCTGTATGTCTAACCTCGTATCGATGCTTAGCCTGCTCATATTCCAGCTAACACACACACACACAAGCACAGAGTGACAGGGTGGTATATGGCATGTCCTAGCACTCGGAGGAGGATAATGAGATGAGTGTTAATTTCTCAGGTGTCATGGACTGATATGAATAATACAGACAATTCCATTACCCATCTCCCCCACTGCTGTCACTGTTTTTTCCCCTCCATTTGTCTACAGTGGACACCCTCAGTATGCACTCTTAACTTAAATAACCTGCAAGTTAGAAAAAGGAAGTGAGGTGAATGAAAGACATTTCTAAATCAAAGGAGGACTTTGATTGTTTTTGCATGGCGTGAACAGGCTCATCTTCACCCGTTCACGACTCCGCTGTTTTCCCAACAGCTAGGGACCTGCAGCGACTCTCTAACACCCAATTCATTTTCCTAACAACAATACTTTCTTGCCAAGACACAGAAAAAGATTGATCTTTCCCTTTTATTTTCTGTGTGATGATTTATTTACTGTGTACTACTCTTCTACCGCCGCCCTGGTTTTGCATGTCGGGGACTCCTGCGGCTCCGTGGGGGTGATCCTGAATTATTCACATCCTTTTTTTTCCCCCTCTTTCATTCTCTTTTTCCTCCAGTTTTCAGGGCAAATGTGTGTCTGCCTGTAGCCGCTCTCTGTGTCATTGTGGTGTCCGTCTCTCTCTCTCCATTTTATTATTCTCAGAGAGCTCGGCAGCTCTGCTCTGACTGCATGATGTGAAAGGAGAGAGGGATGACAGCAGCTCATTAGAGCAAGTATGAGGTGGAAATAATCTTTTTCTTCCTCGCTCTGTTTTGTATCGTCTTGTCTGTTGCCTCTGCCCCGACTCCTTCACCTCGCCAAGCGTCGCCTTCATCTGCTCTCTTTGTTTCTCTGTCCGTCTCTCCTCAGATCCCAACGCTCTGGGGCAGCATGGCACTGACCATGCCTTGATTGGAGGAGTGGTGGCCGTAGTGGTCTTTGTCACCTTGTGTTTAATCATTGTTCTGGGAAGATACCTGGCCAGGCATAAAGGTAATACCATGGTGGACCAGACCTGAGTGTCTCAAGGCTCGTGCAGCTAGTGGAGCATGCTTGTCCTATTATATATCAGAGTCCCTCCCCTATCCCCAAGATACAAGTGTGCTACATTCCTGCAGTGACTGAAGGCTTAAAGGGCAACTACGGTATTTTTCAACTGTATTTTTCTCATGTTTTTGTCTAACTAACTAATAGAAACAACTATTTCTGAAATTGGTCCAGTATTGTTCTCTGGCTGCGAGCCGGCATCGTCATTTACGCCCACAGAAGTCATTATTCTATTTGTCCGACATAGCAAGTCTCATTGTGAAATTTCACGAGGGAAACACGGGCGCCGGCAGGGCAGAGTTTGTTTTCGTGGAGTACAGAAAGTGTAGCTCAGTGTTATCTAACAGAATGTCGCTGTCATGGCTGAATATTTAGACGACTTTTGACAACTTGGAGGAGGTGTTGAATTCACTGGTCGCCTGGTATTTATTAAAGCGAGTGTCTAATAAATACATACATAGAAACTGAAGAGCGGTGGAGGAGAGAGGTGGGAAACAGGCAGATGTGGGTGAACCAGCTGCTGCAAGGCCGTGAAGCTCCGGAGGCTGGTGCTGATCCCGTAGGTGCCCCAACCCTGTGCCCACAGAGGAAGATTGCGATCTCTTCGCTGCCCGATATTCAGATTTCATGATGAGAATTTTTCTTGAGCGGTAGTTGAACACAATAACAAACAGACTGGATCAAGCTAAAGGTAAAGAAAGTTGTTGTATTTCTCTGTAGGTTCCTTTTCTTAAGTAATAGCAGTCCGTCTGTGGAGAGAAAAGCACTTGTCCTAAAACAGACGCTGCATGATCGCCCTGCAGCTTGTTTGTTGGCTGCCGGTTTCATAATTCTGCCTCGATACTGGACCAGTTTCAGAAAATCGTTGTGCCCATTAGGGTTGAAAAATTCCAAAGTCAAGCCGTAAGTCCTGCAAACATAGGAAGCACTGATGTTCCCTTGGCAGTGTAAACACAGGACTCATTAAGTTATTATTTATTCTATTCCCCGAAATATCATGATGTTAATATTCAAAAATAAATGCAATGTTGGGGAGTTGCCACATTTTGTGTCAAAAATGGCACCTTGTTCTCAGAGTGATAATTAAAAATATATGTATGTCATGCCTGAGTTATACATGTATTACTGCTAAGCTACAAAATTGACTTCTGCATCACATTATTTGGACGTTAACAACGAAGTTGTTTGTTGATGCAATGTTTTTTACACACTCTGCTGTATTTGCATATCCTGTACTATGGTAGCCTCTTATCGTTATGCTTATGAATTATGTAGCATTACTGATGTTGTCTTCAGATGTGTTTTTCCGCCCGAGGCGGTGAACAACATGCGGGGCTGCTCCCTATATTTGTTTTTCTTGATGCAGGTTTGTTTTTGGGTTTCCTCAGGAACGTACTTGACAAACGAGGCCAAAGGGGCGGACGACGCACCCGACGCCGACACAGCTATCATCAACGCCGAGGGCAACCACGCACACGCAGAAGAAAAGAAAGAGTACTTCATTTAGACTGCAGAGGGAGCTCTCTCCTTCCCCTTTCTCTGTATCTCTTTCTCTCTCGCTCTTTATCTGGCCCCTCCCCCCTTTTTCTGCTCCGCCTCCAACCACTGCCCCCCCCCTCCCCCGCCGTGTCAACAAGGAACCCGCAATCAGTCCACAGACAGAGAAGTTCCACAAGTGTTTTCCCTGTTATTGCCTTTTGTCTATCTTTTACATTTCTTTCTTTCTTCGGCCGCTGGTTTTCACAGGCAGCTCGCCGTCGCTGCCGAACTCGTTTCCTTTTTTTTTTTTCCTCATCTTTGTCCTCATCTTTGACGTGAATGCCTGGAAAGTCTGTACATCCACCATGACTGCTTCTTACTTGAGCGTTTCTTCGTCTTCTTTCTCCGTTTCCCCCCCGTAAAAAGCAACGCCCCCGAACACACACTATATCCCGTCCGTTAACACACACACACACACACACACACACTCCCAAACGCCATATCATATATCACATCAACACGGTGCCTAAAAATACAGACGCCATTGAACTTCTGTCAATGCCTTCATGTATTGTCTGTCAGTAGCGATGTAAATGCTTTGTGTTTGATGGGTTCGACTGGACCATCATTTCATTGCTTAGCTTACAGCTTTGATTACGCATTGTGACTTTCTTTTTTTGTATTATTTTGATGAAGATCTTTGCTGTTTACGCCTTATACATGTCTATCACACTGAATACGGTACTTTTAGATCCACCACCCCCTCTCCCCCCAACCCCCGTCCCCTCGAAACAGACTTGTAATTAAACAGTTGACCCTTGTAAGATAAGAAGAAGGTTTTGTGTAACACTGTAGCAAGGTTTGTCAGATGAGTGTATAATATGGTTTTCATTATTAAGGTTAGGGGTAATAAAAGGGGGTAGTGTGGTATTGTTTAGAGCAGATAATACACACAGATGCTAGATGAAGCGTTCCATCAAATAAACTCAATCAAGTGTAAAAAGGAAAAAAAAACACATTTGCTACATCTGCTGTCCCTATGTACTTTTGTCTGTATATTCCTGCACTGTCTAGGCTGCAGTTTAGCGAAAACACCAACACCTACAGTGTCCTCTTGACAGCTTACAGTAGTTTTGTGATTCACATAATGGGTTAAAGGTGTACAGAAAGAATCAATCTCCTCTCTCTCTCTCTCTAAACGCTGTATAAATTGTATTAATCAGTTCAGCTTCTCGCTTTGAATATGATTTTCCTTTATGTTTATGTCACATTGAACTATTTTTAAGGCTTAAGGACCCTGTGAAATGTAAAATGTGTCATTAGGAGTTAATAAACTAAGTACACCGTGACAGTATGAATATGAAATTTTACTGTTAAATATATTTTCCTCGGTTTTTCAGTGATGTAATTGTCATTATCTGACGATAGTCGCCTCTTGTAAGCTTGAGGTCCAGGCAGCTTTTCCACAGTGGTACGTATACACACTTCTGTTCATTTCCTGGTTCACAGATAAACATTCAGTCGTACTGTTACTACAAAAAAAAAAAATAGTCATGAATTCAATTTGACTAAACTTTGTAGTGCCACCTCCAAATTTCTCTTAATAAGTTTCTAACAATTTGATTCAACTTTATTCATCACAAACACGTCAAGTCCCTCAAACTGCATAACTACCGCTTGTTATTTCCATTTTGTCAGTCGCTCTCCATGAACTGAACTTTAATTTCCATTTCATGGGGTCTTCAAGCAAAAAAGAGAGAAAAAAAAAAGAAAAATAGAAAATAAATAGTGTGCGAGTGCTTGGTCATAGATCTGCAGGGGCCTCCTTTCCAAAAAAAAACTGAAGACAAATAGAGAAGCACAACACTGTCTGAATGAGTAACTGTCCTTTGCCAATAACTCGATCGCCTTGGAAATGATTCTTTATTCAAATAGGTGGTGGAAAGATGACGTGGCTGTCTTTGATTCAAATCTATGGGGGGAAATACAGTACATCTTTTTTGAAAATGTAAGCTAAAACATTTTTTTATTAAAAAAAAAGATTTTAATACTTTTGGTTTAAATTGTTCTTAGCTCCCTGCTGTGTATTGTGTCTGCTAAAAATGTGATTGATTGTGAAAATTGCTGTTAAATTCTGGATTCCTTCAAATTTGTATATTAGCCACATTATCTATTTGACTTGACTTTTTTCATTGCATAGTCCTTATTGGAAAACTTTTTGAACAAATGCTTTTTTTTTTTTTGGCACTTAAAAAAAACATTGTTCGTGTACATAATGTGTGAAAACTAAACTTTGGTAATACACATTGGCATGTTTTTGTTTTGTTCATATTTTTTGATTGATTTGATATGAAGTTATTTAAGAGAGCACCAAGACGAAAGTGCGTTTGTAATTTAATTTCGGAGAGCGGCGGCAGTCTGCGTTTGTGGCTTGCTCTTGGGTGCTACAGATCGGAAGGATTGTTATAAATGTGATTAACGAAAAGAAAGAAAAAAATTACAAAGCTGAACAGAAATGAGAAGAAAATGTGTAACTGTCTTCACTAAATTGGAATTGAAATGCGTTCAAGGAAACATTACCTTCAAATTGCAGGTAATGAAAGTGTCACACAGACGAAGAAATGAAATTTAACCTTGTAAACAACATCTGTTTTTTCATATCCCCCCTGCCATTTGTCTTTCATCAGTTTGCAGGAATTTGGCTGATTTACTGGCCTGTGAACGAGCCATGCATACTGTGGCTTCTGGAACTAAAGACTTAAAGGAAAGGCACTAATCTGTTAAGAGGGAGCAAATTATTACCAAGGGCAATAAAATAGTGGGGCCCAGCTGTCTCCAATACGGTGGCCAATTTACAACATTATGCAAATACGGTCAGCAAGTAAGGTCTTTCTGTGTGTTAGAAGTCGAGTGCTGCTGGAGTTGGGAATCATTAAACCCGTCACCGCTGATGGAGAATTTAGGTTGCGTATTACATTTAAAAACACGTTGTAATTTGTTTTAAAAATGCAAAAGCTTTGCCACAGTTAATATATTTTATAATTTTAGTGCACTTCAATCAATATACCACGACAGGATTGACTTCAGCCTCACCACGTTCTCGACTAAAGGGTTCCAGGTCTTTAGAAACCTTCTGTATCGCAGATGGGTATACATGCATTTATCACAGTGATGTCTTTTTTTCTTTTTTCTACTTTTCTATCTAGTTATTTTCGTTGTGTCTTCAATCAGTGATGGTGTCCATCAAATGATTCTGTTGCTTTATGCCTGTGTGTCCAACTTTGAAATGAGAGGGCGGTCGCACCGATTTGTTGATTCAGAAGTTGTTAGAAGATCGTTATACATTAAATAAACACTCATAAATAATCAGGTCTGCGGCAACGAGTTGGTATTTAGAAATCAAACAGGTGTCATTTACTGAATTATGCACTCTGACTAATTTGATGAATATTTCTTAGTAAGTATTGAAATGTGTGTTTTTTTGTTTTGTTTATTCTGAAAACCACATGTAAATATTTGTTTTGACATGGCACTTAAGGGGCTAATTTGTTGAAAATTGCTTCTTTTCTTTCTTTTTTTTTTTACGATAGTTAGACCCAACCTGAATCTTTTTCTTGATTTGTTTTTCAAACAGCCTGGCACATCATGTACTATTTTACTATGATTGAATTAACTGTCATAGTGCGCAACTGTTACGTCTGATTTGTTTTTATGTTGTCAGTTGAAACTAAGCTTTAAACTTGTTGCCTCCTTGCTTTTCAACATATATCACTCTGGTTAATATCCGCTGCATCGTGGGCCTCTAATTTCATCCTGGCGCTGAGACAGTAATATCGCCAACGTAGCCGTGGTGCCATTTTTCACTGGAGTTGGGAGTGGTGCAGCTGAGATTTTGAGATTTTGGCAAGAAATGACACCCAATCTTGTGTGATGGTTTTCATGTTGACAGACCTCTACAAAAAAAATTAAAAAACCAGGCAGTAATAATAGAAACACATTTCCCTGTACAAGTTACTGTCGACGTTGACCCTGTGCACTCATATCATTGTTATATAACATAACAACATATCACAAGGTTTACGTGTCCTGACATTTAAGTTCAACTTTCAAAAGGGGACATGAGAGCATCCTTGGGTGAGGATTTTTAAATGGTCGGAGCTGCCTCCCTCCCGCCTGGCATTTAACGGGGGCTGAGATGAGTTGGTGTAATTGGTGATCATTAAAGCTTGTCCAAACTCCACCTGCTGATACTGCATTATGTATTCATCCTGCTACAGACCTTTCACCACGCTGCACTGCCCCGGGAGATCGCCTCTGGTCACAAAATATTGCAGTCAGTCGGTGCACATGCCTGCAAATTTTGCCCCAACTTGGGTTTTTTAATTGTCCCCAATTTTCAAGAAAATTAGAGGCCCATATTAACTGAAATGACCAACAAAAAAACCCTTGTTTAAAAAGGGGGATGGATATGAAAGTAATGTCACTTTGAGTCATAATCTCTCTAAAATGCTTTTTTTTTTTTTGGTTTAATGGTTTTGTCTCCACAGCAGTGATGATAGCGTGACAGGGCTCTGTCTCTCCTCCCCTTCATTTGCTGTACGTCTTGGTTCCTCTGCAATATTGACAGTAGAATCAATCAGCCCCAATCTCCATATTGTCACAAAGATGACAACAAATGACACAATCGCAAGTAGATATGTTTTTTGTTTGTTTGTTTGTTTGTTTTCCCTCCTTTTTGTAATATCTCTTTCTTTTCTTTTGCATCTCAGGAATATATTTCATTTAGATATATATTTTGTGTTTTCGTTTTCTGTCTTAAAAATGGGGACTTGTGAGCACTTCTCACTCTGCTAGTCTCTGAATGCTGACACCATGTATTTGTTGAGTTTAAGATTATCACAATGTTAATAAAGTTATTCAGTGATTCTTCAGTAATTCTCCCATCTTGCTGTCTTTTGGGCTTCTAGACTTAAGACACAAGTCTTTTGATACGACCGCTGACTCACTTATAAATATGCTGCAAATATTCACACGTTTGAAGAATGATAGATTGTGTTTGTACACAATGCTACCTTATTTTACCTTATGGTATGTAAGCAGTTCAATGTTTTTGTCCTCTTTCATAATGCTTTTTTCTGTGACAACAAACATCTTTATGTATCTAAGAAAGGAGTTAGAATGCATTATCACAGAAAATACAAAACATCCACAGTGAAGATCAGAATTAATGCCCTAGACACGTTAATTCATTTTCTGATCAACCTTGGCGCAAAAAAAGGTTCAATATATAGCAACATAATGGAGGTGTTTTTCTCCCATTGTCTGTGGGATTTATTATATTTAATTTAGAGGTTCATTCTCGTGTATGAAATGAAAAATTATTGAATAAATAGTTGCCAAAACATCTGTATAAGCCTGATTCTATGTTTTGCTTTGTTTTTAATCATCGTTTTCCTCCCGGAAGCCTCTTAACTTACCGAGAGATAAGTACCGATGAGGCACTGAATACTGCTGCTTCGGAAGCGTCTGAATTTGTTACATGCGCAGACAGACACGTTCCCAAAAACGCGAGCAAGCAACAGGCAAACACATGTTTATGAATTCCCACCAACAAGAATAATTCAAGCTGTGTGTAGCTCCCCTATCTGTGGTGATGGTGTTATGATGCCGTTCATTTTGTCTTTCCACTGGTTGAGCTCTACTTTCCCGTATTAATCGACTGCAAGGCTGTAACTCTCCTCCATATGCAGCTCTACCTGTGATTTGCATGATGAAAAAACTTGAATATTAGTCCCAGTAAATCAGGTCGGAGTAATGCAGGAAAAATATATTGAAAAGAATGAGGAAAACCTGTGATACGTGACATTTAAGTCCATGTGAAAGAAAAAAATGTCTGATATGTGAACTTGAAAGACATTTCTCATACATAATTTTCTACTCAAACCAATCCCATGTCCAATATGTAGTGAAATGTAAGCCACAGAATTATAGTTCTTTAACGACTACCATTTCTTTAACTTTTACTTCTTTTCTTACAGATTTAAATGCACAGTTTAAATCCCTAAAACTGAAACACTTGAGTATAATAGGGTCTTCGGTACTTGTGGTCAGATTTAGGGTGTTAGTCCGGGATATGGCTATGATCTGGCGATGGTCGGGTGAAAACCCATAAAATCTTGACCATACGACCTCCATCATTTCTGCTCAAGCAGTATCAGGAGACTGAAAAATATGCATAAATATAAGGAAAGACGGAGCACATAAAATTGGATATGAGAGCATTAAAGAGAGAGAGACGGAGAGAAGGTGGAAAAGAGCCAGATAGACGGGAAGGAGAGTGTTCAGTGAGCCAGAAGATGATGACTGAGGGGGGGGAATTAAGTAATGGCAATAGGACATCATGTTATACCGAAGAAAGCAACTGCAATCAGCCCACCTGTCATGAGTAACTGCAGCCTGAAGAGGGTTGCACTTTTACAGCCGAGGTGTGATTCTCCTGAAATGTGAGGAATCAGTGAAAAACGCAATTACCTCTCAATCTACCAGAGCGGTTTTGTGAATGGGGCGACCAGACAGAAATATTCCCACGCGGATTTTGTAGCCAAGTGTTTGCATTCTCTGAGGAAAACGATGTTCCAACTTTTCCAAAGTAGCTGAAAGTTTTTTTTTCCTTTTTGTAGTGTTCTGGTTTCATTCGATGGTGCAGAAGAAGATCGGGACGGGGGAGAGGTAGCAACGTAGCAACCTAGTCCACCCCAAACCCTATAAACTTATATTCAACTCTGTCAACATGATGCTTCATGGCCAATCACACATTAAATGTTGTAAAATGTTTTAATGTTTAATTGTATAACATATGTATCAAAGTAATACAGCAACATACTGTAATCGTAGCATACTGTAATGTTCTGTAGTGTTTATTTATTTACTCACTACTACAATTTCATCAGCAAGATACTGTAAAATGCATAGTATTTCTACTGTTATTATTGCAATCATAATGTAAAGTAGTTGGAAAGCAGTATTGCAGTGAATTGACTCCCAGAAGACATTGCTTTCACATTAATATACAGTGTAAACATAATATTGTAGGTCACTGTTGGAGTTTCAGTGTAAAATGCAATAATATCCCATAACCATATTACTCCCAAAAAGTGCATAATTTTAAGAAATTAAAATCTGTTCAGAACTGCAACAATTGCATACTTCAAAATCATCGCTGAGGAAACCAAAAGCCTCACAGCTAGAGGTTAGACTTTCTCTAAACACAATCTTTCAGAACTTATTTTTCTTTTCTTGCTCTAGGTTATTCTTCTTTCTGTGATAAATATTGGATCTGTCAATACTTTTCTCCGTGAACAGAGCAAAGTTTCTAAGGCAGTATTTTATATTCTTTTCGCAGAAGAAAACAACGTGATTTTGTAGCATTTAAATATAATATAATCAATGACCTCAAATTTGTCGAGTTACAAAGTGATTTTCTGAGAAGGAAAATTTGACCGCCATGCAAAAAGTGCCAGACTTAAGAACAGGATAAAAGAATGTTCATTAAATCGGAGGAAGATGACGAAATATAGTCCTGGTAATTGTGCTGATTTGTGAGGAATAAGATTAATGCATCCATTTAGGTTGGTTAGTGCGAGACCGTTTCAAAATGAAGAATAGCCAACCTCATGGTCAAGCCACAAAATTATAAGATAAGCATGTTGAGTTAGATGATTTTGATACACTTCCATTTGGGAGAGAAAGAAGAGAAATTTATAGAACAGCAATCGGAGAGCAGGATGCAGGCAGATGTGCTGCTGTGAAGAGAGGGAACTGATACAGTCTCTATTTTTGAAGGCCGCTGCACAAAGGGCTGTTTAAGATGAATGGTGCCCCTCCTCACACACGGACACACACACACACACAACTCTCGTTAAGTGTCACTTTCTGAATGTGCCGAGCTTCACACCTGCCCAGTGCTGTCACTCTGCCAGCAGTGAGAGCTGCAGCTGTCTCGAAGGTATCAGCCGCTCCATATGCAAATACCTTCCTCTTCTTTATGATGTGGATTCACTTGCCCACATCTCCCGTTGCTTTCCTTTTCAGAACTTCAGTCGGAGCCATTTCGCTCCATCCCTCCATCAATCCCAATCTCTCCCTTAATCACTTTCCTCCATTATAGCACCTGCCCTCCACACAGGTCCCATAACTCATCTTCATTTCCCTCTTCATCCCTCCTCGGCAATATCCTGTGCAGCAAGATCTCCGTTTACTCTGCAGGACGATTTACTTTGGAGGGATCGACCCGGGATGACAGCGGAGATGTTAGCAGCCTTTGATGATTTGTAATTGTGCTGACCAAAACCACACACACACATACACTCACACACACACACACACACACACACAATGGCAGGTATGCTGTGCTGTAAGATGCCATCAGAGAGTATTTGTGGAAAGTAAGCTTTGATGTCTACAAGTTTTACTTTGAAGGAATTTTCCCTGCATGAGGGCCACGAACACACTGAGTTCTTCAAACAACACCTCTTTGACTTGTTTTTATTTAAGTCACATCAAGTTCAAGCCAAAGACTAAAGGTGATGAAGCAGGTGACCTCCAGTCAAGACATTTTACAGGCTCAGGCCCCCCATGTCAGGGGGACGTGCAGTGAACATAGACCCTGAAACTGTGAAAACAAAATCAAATCAAATCCAGGAATCCAGTAGTTTAGAGGTTAAGCACCTGCAGGCAGGTGTGTTGCCACCCTTCCTCCCATCCATCCATCCATCCACCCACCCACCCACCCTTCCTTCCTTCCTTCCTTCCATCCACCCACCCACCCACCCTTCCTTCCATCCATCCATCCACCCACCCACCCACCCTTCCTTCCTTCCATCCATCCACCCTTCCTTCCTTCCTTCCATCCATCCACCCACCCACCCTTCCTTCCATCCATCCATCCATCCATCCATCCACCCTTCCTTCCATCCATCCATCCATCCATCCACCCTTCCTTCCTTCCATCCATCCGTCTATCCATCCACCCATCCATCCACCCACCCATCCATCCATCCATCCACCCACCCTTCCTTCCTTCCTTCCTTCCATCCATCCATCCATCCACCCATCCACCCATCCACCCATCCACCTTCCTTCCATCCATCCATCCATCCATCCATCCACCCACCCACCCACCCTTCCTTCCTTCTTTCCTTCCTTCCATCCACCCACCCACCCACCCTTCCTTCCATCCATCCATCCGTCCATCCATCCATACATCCACCCACCCACCCTTCCTTCCTTCCTTCCTTCCTTCCTTCCTTACATCCATCCATCCACCCACCCTTCCTTCCATCCATCCATCCATCCATCCATACATCCATCCATCCACCCATCCACCCACCCACCCTTCCATCCATCCATACATCCACCCACCCACCCTTCCTTCCTTCCTTCCTTCCTTCCTTCCTTCCTTCCTTACATCCATCCATCCACCCACCCTTCCTTCCTTCCATCCATCCATCCATCCATACATCCATCCATCCACCCATACACCCACCCACCCTTCCTTCCTTCCATCCATCCATCCACCCACCCTTCCTTCCTTCCTTCCTTCCATCCATCCGTCCATCCATCCATCCATCCACCCACCCTTCCTTCCTTCCATCCATCCATCCACCCACCCTTCCTTCCTTCCTTCCATCCATCCATCCATCCGTCCATCCATCCATCCATTCGTGCTCCAAGACACCCACCCTTCCTTCCTCCATCCATCCATCCATCCGTGCACCCATCCACCCACCCTTCCTTCCTTCCTTCTATCCATCCGTCCATCCATCCATCCACCCATCCATCCATCCATCCATCCACCCACCCTTCCTTCCTTCCTTCCTTCCATCCATCCATCCATCCATCCACCCACCCTTCCTTCCTTCCATCCATCCATCCATCCACCCACCCTTCCTTCCATCCATCCATCCATCCATCCACCCACCCTTCCTTCCTTCCTTCCTTCCTTCCTTCCATCCATCCATCCATCCATCCACCCACCCTTCCTTCCTTCCATCCATCCATCCATCCATCCACCCATCCACCCTTCCTTCCTTCCATCCATCCATCCATCCACCCATCCATCATGAAGGCAGATACTTGATGCTACAAGTGACATAGCATGATGCTTTGATGTTCAGTAGAAAGTCAGAGTTACGAGGTTCATTTCCATCCGGTCTGTGGTGATTGTTTAACTCTCTAGTAGGAAGAATTTGTTTCAAACCCCAAATAACAATAGAACTAAAACTCTATTTAAAAGAGATATCTTTGTTCCTTATGTCATGGCATATTGGAATATTTCTTTTTAAATTACATATGTATGTATGTATGATATTTTGTTGATATACTATACATCTATTTTCATTTGTTGCTGTTGACAAATATGCATCTGAAAATAAGCTTATCATCCTTATTTTTGTAGCCCACTTCTCCCGAGTACAGCGGAGAGGGGCCCTGAGTTCGTAAATAAATGTATTAATGTTTAACTGTGGGCTGCACGGTGGTGTAGTGGGTAGCACTCTCGCCTCACAGCAAGAGGGTCCTGGGTTCGATTCCCGGGTCGGCCCGGGTTCCTTCTGTGTGGAGTTTGCATGTTCTCCCCGTGTAAGCGTGGGTTCTCTCCGGGTTCTCCGGCTTCCTCCCACAGTCCAAAGACATGCAAGATGGGGATAGGTTAATTGGTGACTCTAAATTGCCCGTAGGTGTGAATGTGAGCGTGAATGGTTGTCTGTCTCTACATGTTAGCCCTGCGATAGACTGGCGTCCTGTCCAGAGTGTACCCTGCCTTCGCCCAATGACAGCTGGGATTGGCTCCAGCCCCCCCGCGACCCTAAAATACAGGATAAGCGGTAGAAAATGGATGGATGGATGTTTAACTGTGAGGTATCTTTAATGTTGTGTTAATAACCTGAATTAAGTAGCATTGGAAAACCTCAGGTAAATACTTACTCTTAGCACACTTAGCTCAAGAATGAAAGAGAAACAGTACACCAGACTCAGTTTTAGAAAAGCAATAATCAATTATTTACTCACATAAATGTCACAAACACACACATATGAAAAATTAGTTTAAAGTCTTTGTTTTCTTTCTTTTATAACCAGAAATAATTAAACACACAAAAGAATCAGGTTCACAGTACTCCAAAATGTAAACTATTACCCTTTAAGTTTCAAGAAAACCCTTTTAAGTTTTAGGAACTCACCCTTTAAATTTTAGGATAGCTTTTAAGTTTGAAGGGACTTGTGTTTTAAGTTTAAATTAAATGAACCTTTGAAGTTTTAAGGAATTTGCTTTCAAAGTGTAAATAAAATTAGTTTGAATTAAATTTCTCCTCAAAATAAAATAAAATAACTCTTAAGTTACTTGAAAATACCTTTTATACACTCAAACCTTTACTTTCTCTCTGTACTAACTCACATTCAGTGGGCCCACACCACATGCACACACCACACACACACACAGCCGGCAAACCCCAAATGAACCACGTCGCAGGCCTGAATCATGAAGCTTGAGTGCGGTGAAATCCACAGGTGGTCCACAGAGCGTCCAATCCGACCGACGACCCGGCACACTGGCAATGTCCCAGACGAATCCTCCCAGTCCGAGAAGAAACGGCGATCCTCTGCTTACAGCGGCAGCTGGTCTAGCTCCACAGCGCGGCGGCGGCAGTCATAAACACTCACTGTGCTAGCGAATGCTAACTCCGACGTCTCCAACTCCAACCCGTTCACAACGACACAGAAACTCCGACTTGAAGTGTCTCTAGTTGCTCACAGTCTCGCTCAGTTATCAGTCCCAGAATGTCAAGCCGACAAACTCCTAGACACCGAAACTACACGGCTACAATCAACAATTACACGCTACTCGCCAGGTGACTCGTCCTCCGCCGGTTCGGTCTCTTTTTGTCCAGCTACTGCGCACTCACACGTTCTCACTCTCACTCTCACTTCCTGTCTGCAACCGCCAATCACACTTTTGACCACTGACAGGCCAGGATTACGCCCTCTTTCCAAATAGTACTTCCTATTTCACCCAGAGTTTCTTCAAAATAAAATGAAACTTCACAGTAAACCTCAAAGTATTTTTAAACAATTTTAAACACATTCATTACTCTTTTAACTTTGTAATAATACTCTTTTAACCTTATTTATTACCTTTTTAACTTTTTAAATAAAGGTTTTAACACGATATTATCTTTTTCAACATTTTAACACTAGTGAAGATTTTCACAGGGTTACACCCTTCCCCCTTTAAATACCTGATGTCCTCATCAGACTAATAAAACTAAAACTTTACTGTTTTAATGTTTACCTATTTTGATAGTAACACCTCTGTGCACAATGGTAATAGGCTGATCTTTAGCCTTTCCTGGCTTGTCATAGGTAAGTCTTATAACTGGTTTTAGTGCTCTTTTAGGCCTAGTTGACCTTGGTGTCACATGTACATTGGAACAGCTGGAGATGGGCTCTGGCTCAGAATCCATCATGGGAGCAATGTCTGGACCATGATCCACAGGTGAGTTGTCTCCCTCAGAATGACTGTCATCTGAAGGACTGACGACTTCAACTTGCTCTGATCCATCAGCATTGTGTCCTCTCCTTTGGATGAACCTTTCCACAAACTTCCTGTAGGGTCTGGCCGGCCTTTCATACTCCAGATCTGAGGAGTCAGTGGAGGCTTCCTGCTCCCTTGGTACAGAGTGATCTGTTGTTCCTCTTCTGTGTCTACTGAGGACACGACTTGGAGCGCCTGGTTTCTTTGGCACATTTTCTTTGTTATCCAACACTGGGATCCTCACTAGATCTCCTATAGGGAGGAGATTATCTCTGTGCAAGGTCTTGAGTTTGCCGTTTCCATTCACAGGCTTCAGTCTGTAGACGGGCAAGTTTGGCATTTGATCCACCACCACATAAGGAACATCATACCAGCGATTCTCCAGTTTGTGTTTGCCCTTTAATCCAAGGTTTTTCAGCAACACACGATCACCGGGCTCTAGATTGTGAGAACGGAGTCTCTTGTCGTAGGCCATTTTGTTTCGCTGGTGTCTTTTGTTAGAGGCCTCTGTAGCCATCTTATAGGCTTTCTGTAGGTTCTCTTTAAGTTTGGCAACATATGAAGAGTGTGGTTGGTCACCATTTCCAGTCGGACATGTCCCAAAACATACATCCAGTGGGAGTTTGGCCTCACGGCCGAACATCAAAAAATATGGAGAATATCCTGTGGCATCGGACTTGGTGCTGTTATATGCATGTACCAGATGGACCACATGGTGACTCCAGCAGCTCTTTAATGAGTCGAGACTCAAAGTCTCTGCCTTGATCGGAATGTATCCGGGATGGCAAACCATAATGCACAAAAAACTTTTCCACCAAGACCTTCGCAACTGTGAGGGCTTTTTGGTTTTGTGTGGGGAAAGCCTGGGCATATCTTGTAAAATGGTCAGTTATAACAAGCACATTACTCACTCCTCTAGAGTCGGGCTCCATTGACAGGAAGTCAATACAGACTAGGTCCATGGGTCCAGAACTCACAATTTGGTGTAAAGGTGCAGCTCTGTGACACGGAGTTTTCCTGAGAACGCACTCTCCACAGTTTCTCACATATTGCTCGACATCAGTTGACATTTTCGGCCAGAAGAACCGGCTCCTGATCATATCAGTAACTCTCTCGATTCCTAGATGGCCTAGGTCGTCATGCATTGACTTTAGCACCACAGCCTTGAACTTAGCAGGTAGCACTAGCTGATGCGTCTTTTCTCCTGTATGACTTGTGCTCACCCGATGGAGTAATCCATGAGTCATGACCAGCTTTCCCATCTCTCTTTTCATAGGCAGCAACTCAGGGCTGTCTGGCCACTTTCCACACTTTAAAGCTTGTATAGTAGAGTCTATCAGAGGATCTTGAGCTTGGGCTGCAATTAACTCCTGTCTGGACATTTGCTCCAGAGAGTTCAGCTGCAGATGTGTGGGAAATGCATACACATCTGGAACGCAGTCAGGTGGAGCTCCTAGCTGTTCAGCATACATTGGGGAGTCTGCAGATGGACCAAGCACACCCACTCGCTGGCAGATTGACCTGACTCCAGCCGGAGAGATGCTCTGCCACTCCATCTCTTCGTCTCTTGGCTCCATGCGGGACAACAGATCCGCATCAATGTTGTTCTTTCCAGGTCTGTAGAGAATGTCGAACTCATACACTGACAAATCTGACAACCACCGATGCCCTGTAGCGTTGAGTTTCGCTGATGACAGGACATAAGTTAGAGGGTTGTTGTCAGTACGCACCGTAAAACGGGCTCCATAAAGATAATCGTGAAATTTTTCGACAACTGCCCATTTGAGCGACAGGAACTCTAACTGGTGGATGGCGTAGTTCTTTTCTGAAGAGCTCAGTTTTCTGCTCGCGTATGCGACTGGCCTTTGCCCCTCCGGGTGGTCTTGATATAAAACAGCTCCAAGCCCCGAGAGGCTAGCATCCACATGCAGCGTGTATGGTTTGCTAGGATCCGCAAAGGCTAAAACTGGAGCGTTTGTCAGACAGTTTTTAATTTTCTCAAAGGCTTCTGTGCATGACTCATCCCACCTGTTTCCAAATGGTTCTCTCTCATCCAGATATGCATTGTTTTCTCTCTTTGTGGACTTTTTCCCACGCTGGGTAGGGCCATAACCTTTAGTGAGGTCGGTCAAGGGGCGGACGATGGAAGAGTAGCTGTGGACGAATCGTCGGTAATACCCACAAAAGCCGAGGAAGGAACGTAGGGTCTTGAGGTTGGAAGGCTTGGGCCAAGTGGTCACAGCTTCAACTTTCGCAGGGTCAGCTGCCACGCCCTCAGCGCTCACTATATGACCAACATACTTGACCTTTGTTTGACAAAACTGACATTTGTCAAGCGAAATCTTGAGCCCTACTTCTCTGAGTCTGTCGAGAACTTTGACGAGTCTCTCCTCGTGTTCTGCCAGGGTCTTTCCAAAAATAATCAAGTCATCAAGGTAGACTAATACTTGGAGCATGTTCATATCACCTACGGCTCTCTCCATGAGCCTTTGAAAAGTCGCGGGCGCCCCTGTTATGCCCTGAGGCATCCTTTCAAACTGATAAAACCCTAGAGGGCAAATGAAAGCAGTCTTTTCCTTGTCCTCGTCCTTCATGGCTATTTGATAATAGCCGCTCCTCAAGTCCAGGACGGAAAACCATTGGCTACCCGAGAGGCAGTCTAGCACTTCATCAATACGTGGGGTGGTGTATTGATCGGGAACAGTACGGCTATTGAGCGTACGGTAGTCGATGCACATTCTTACATCCCCATTCTTTTTTCTAACAACGACTATGGGCGATGCGTATGGACTTCTGGACTCTTTGATGATGCCTGCTGTTAACAGTTTCTGGATATGACGCCGCACATCGTCGATATCCGCTGGAGCAATACGCCTGGAGCGTTCGCGAAAGGGTCGTGAGTCAGACAGGCGGATTGTATGCTCCACTTCTTTGGCGAGACCCACATCCAGTTCATGAAGGGAGAACACATCTGCTCTTTCCAACAGCTTTTGTCGGAGCCTTGCTTTCCATCCTTCAGGGACAGGCGACTCACCAAAGTTGATCAGACTGGCATCAAATTCCTCAGTTGTTGACTCTTGTTTTGACATTGTGGTAACTATATCAGTGACACACAGATGACCCAAAACAGCTCCAACTGGAATTATCACTTCCTTCTGTGACTCATTTTGAACCAGAACTGTTAGTCGATTAATGTCCACAGCATTACTTGGTATCGCCATAGGTTGCAGCAAGATACCAGATGGGAGAGTAGCTGTACTGGAGGCTTCAACCATCAGGATGCCATCTGGTAGTGACTTTCCAAGCACAACTTTGCAGAGTACTTTACCACTCCCGCCGGCAGATAGGGTAAGTGAGCTTGGGCCCTCCAACTGTACAGAGCCTACTTTATCATCTTCTTGTTCTTTTGTCCAGTCCATAATTTTTCCTTTGTCTTTTACAGGGCAAGCGTTCTGTATGCCGAAGGTGTGGGCTACAGTCACTCCAACCTCATCTTCGCGTAGCTGCGCTAACCGCTTGGACAGATTAGCCTTGGTATTTGTCCCTAAAATCACGGGCGTCTGATCGGGACCAGGTGGATCAGGACAAACGAGGGCCAGGACCGATAGAGCAGCGGGCGTTCCTGCTACTTTCTTTGGAAACTCGATGTCCACCACCACATAGCCAAGGTAGGGGTAGTTGGTGTCGCTTAAACCCCAAATGTTGAGCTTGCTCACTGGGTGAATGGTGGTGTCAGCCAGATATTTCTGGTACCAGGATTCAAAGATTATGCTAACCCGAGAGCCGCTGTCAAGTAAAGCATTACACAAATGTCCATTCACTTTCAGAGGCTCTAAAGATGGCGGCCCTATTAAACCCTCTGGTATGCCTGCTGGATCAAGCCTGTCCACTGCACTCTTTCTCACAGTGCAATTAGTTTCTTGTGAGGTGGCACCACCAGTAGGTGGAGGGCTGTTGGTCTTGGCCCTTTTGAGAGCTTGAATGAGCTTCTGGATCACTTTGTGTTGGTTCTGAGGGTTTTTGCACTTTCCTGCCATGTGTCCAATTTCACCACAGCAGTAGCAGAAACGTTCCTCTGCTTCAGCCCCTCTGTGTGGAGTGTTTACAGTCATTACTGTAGATGAAGCTGTAGATGGACGAGGCAGTCTTGAGTTCACTTTCTGCTGTAAGTGTTTGACTTGTTTCCTCAGAGCTACGACCTCTGAATCCCCATTGGTCTCTGGAGCTTTTTCAAGGTTAGTCTGCTGGTTTTCATTTTGTGTCAATTTGTCTTGTGTAGAGAGTGCTGCAAACATTGATTTCACTTCTTTAATTTCAGCTCTCAAACCCTGTATCTCTGAGTGTTTGTTTTCATCTTGAAGTTTGGTTTGGACTGTAAATACTGAGTGATGTAGCTTTGCTCTGGAAGCTGCATATTCTTCTTCTGTGCGAATTTCTTTCAGGAGCTCGAGGAAGGTTGGAGGGTTGGCCCTTCTCTCTCTCAGTCGGAGCTGAATTAACATCAGATCAGCATTAACTGCACCTCTGAGAAGCTGCTCAAGCCGTGCACCATCCATGGCTCGGGGAGGGAGACCACCTCTTTGTATCACTTTGGACAGGCAACGCTCCAATCTCCTTAAAAAATCAGATAATTTCTCACCAGCTTGCTGCTGCTGCATTCTGAATGCAAAATACAGGTCGTCTCCTGATTCTGCTAGTCCAAAGGCATTTTCAAGAGCCTCTAAGCACTTGTCGGGGGAAACATCAGGATCTGACAGGCGCACAGCTTTTATCACCTCCAAGGCTGGGCCCTTTAAACTTTCCATTATCCTCCTCCTCTTATCTCTTGCAGAACCCTCACTCTCTTCTTCCATCAGGTAAGCTTGCTCCAACCAGTGGTCGAATTGTTCCTCTCCAGCCGGAGTAGGTACAGTACCTGAGAAGATCCGCAGCCGACGGTATCCTCCACTTTCCACTGATGGCTTAGCTGATTTGTCGAACAGGTCGCCGACGGCACGAAGGATGGCTTCAGTAGGTGAGACGGGCTGTGGAGTCAGCAAAGCCTGCACATCTTCCATAGACTTTCCTTCTGCCTGTAGCAGAGCATTAAGTTTCAGGTTAAAATCTCCATCAGAAACTGAACCTTCAGCAACAGTGAAAATTGGCCATTCTGTGTTTTCATCCAAGCTCGATACTTTAGATGGGACATCTTCATTGGTTATTTTTTCTCTGCACTCACAAAGCACTAGTAGTGCATCTCCAGTTTCATTTAGCATTCTTCCTCTCACTCGTACGCGTCCCAAACATTTTACAGTTTGTAATGTCTCTTCTATTTCTGTTATTTCTGTATTCTCAGGGACGATGGTCAGCAAGGCGTGGCTCTCTTCTAAGCTCTCACCCCGGCACCAGTTCTTCAGCTTGTTCCCGTACATTGTGACAACCTTTGATGCTCTCAAATAAAACTGTTACAC
Source organism: Chelidonichthys spinosus (assembly GCA_029853015.1). Taxonomy (NCBI): domain Eukaryota; kingdom Metazoa; phylum Chordata; class Actinopteri; order Perciformes; family Triglidae; genus Chelidonichthys; species Chelidonichthys spinosus. The sequence goes on from CM056835.1 coordinate 14,360,804, forward strand.
TGAATGTAACTTGTTTTGGTTACTTTTTGTTTAAATTAGGTTAGAAACACAAGTTTATCCCTTCTTTTTTTTCTATTATTATTTCTTTTTTATTGATCCCAGCGGTGCCTCCATTTTATGTAGCCCACTTCTCCCGAGTACAGCGGAGAGGGGCCCTGAGTTCGTAAATAAATGTATTAATGTTTAACTGTGAGGTATCTTTAATGTTGTGTTAATAACCTGAATTAAGTAGCATTGGAAAACCTCAGGTAAATACTTACTCTTAGCACACTTAGCTCAAGAATGAAAGAGAAACAGTACACCAGACTCAGTTTTAGAAAAGCAATAATCAATTATTTACTCACATAAATGTCACAAACACACACATATGAAAAATTAGTTTAAAGTCTTTGTTTTCTTTCTTTTATAACCAGAAATAATTAAACACACAAAAGAATCAGGTTCACAGTACTCCAAAATGTAAACTATTACCCTTTAAGTTTCAAGAAAACCCTTTTAAGTTTTAGGAACTCACCCTTTAAATTTTAGGATAGCTTTTAAGTTTGAAGGGACTTGTGTTTTAAGTTTAAATTAAATGAACCTTTGAAGTTTTAAGGAATTTGCTTTCAAAGTGTAAATAAAATTAGTTTGAATTAAATTTCTCCTCAAAATAAAATAAAATAACTCTTAAGTTACTTGAAAATACCTTTTATACACTCAAACCTTTACTTTCTCTCTGTACTAACTCACATTCAGTGGGCCCACACCACATGCACACACCACACACACACACAGCCGGCAAACCCCAAATGAACCACGTCGCAGGCCTGAATCATGAAGCTTGAGTGCGGTGAAATCCACAGGTGGTCCACAGAGCGTCCAATCCGACCGACGACCCGGCACACTGGCAATGTCCCAGACGAATCCTCCCAGTCCGAGAAGAAACGGCGATCCTCTGCTTACAGCGGCAGCTGGTCTAGCTCCACAGCGCGGCGGCGGCAGTCATAAACACTCACTGTGCTAGCGAATGCTAACTCCGACGTCTCCAACTCCAACCCGTTCACAACGACACAGAAACTCCGACTTGAAGTGTCTCTAGTTGCTCACAGTCTCGCTCAGTTATCAGTCCCAGAATGTCAAGCCGACAAACTCCTAGACACCGAAACTACACGGCTACAATCAACAATTACACGCTACTCGCCAGGTGACTCGTCCTCCGCCGGTTCGGTCTTTTTTTGTCCAGCTACTGCGCACTCACACGTTCTCACTCTCACTCTCACTTCCTGTCTGCAACCGCCAATCACACTTTTGACCACTGACAGGCCAGGATTACGCCCTCTTTCCAAATAGTACTTCCTATTTCACCCAGAGTTTCTTCAAAATAAAATGAAACTTCACAGTAAACCTCAAAGTATTTTTAAACAATTTTAAACACATTCATTACTCTTTTAACTTTGTAATAATACTCTTTTAACCTTATTTATTACCTTTTTAACTTTTTAAATAAAGGTTTTAACACGATATTATCTTTTTCAACATTTTAACACTAGTGAAGATTTTCACAGGGTTACACCTTCTTTTCTATAATCCAATTTTATCATGATAATCTGCAAAGCTTTTACAGCACTGGCACTATTAAATTGACAAAATGTTTCAGAATGTTTCCAACTGCTCATTTCATGTGGGAGAACATATTCATTAAAGCAAACAGCCTGGATATCAAACTAACAGCAGCTGTGCTGCTTCGCATCTATAGAAAGCAGCATGGAGCAAAGTCTGTATGAGTTTTGCACAATCACTCTGTCCAACTACCTGTGTGGTATAGTGCTAGATCATGGTGGAATATAAGCTTTATGGACGATTGCAAAGTATTAGTCAGCCTTTGGCTGAATGCTGCAGTGTTCACAGTGATAGTGCTAATTTATATCCATATATGCAACTAATGGAGGATATAAAAGGCCCGAGGTTTGTCCATTCTAGGCTGTGCATTGAAAGGGCACAGCTCCAAATTATGAGAAAGCACACTGTTAAATGAGAGTTTTGTGGCAGTGTGTGTGTGTGTGTGTGTGTGTGTGTGTGTGCGTGCGTGCGTGCGTGCTCCGGAGGTCTTAACGGCGGTGCCTCATTAAAAAGCTAAAGAATTGTGTCAGTTTATTACCAGCAGTGACAGCGCAGTGCCGTGTAGCTGTATTGTTTTCGCCTTGTGAGTCTGTGTGTTTGTATGTCTGTGGCCATAGGGTGTGCTCCCCCATAACTTCACACACCTGGCTTGAATTTGCATCGCAGCTGGTGTGATCTTGTCGCAAGATGATCTCTAGTTATTATACACGTATCTCCGGAACTGTAAGTCGTAGAGACTCGGGTCAAAGACTGGCGTGTTCTAACAACCTGGTCTCACAGGCAACCAACTCTGAAACATTCAGATGGATGTCCCTCATATGCCACAAGGCTTATTTTTCAGATATATGCCCTTTGAATTTTCTGGGATCGTCGCATGAGTGACGCACAAACTTAAACTTAAAAAAAATATAAATGGCAATGAAAAAGTACAATCTTAGTATTTTTAAATTTTTTTTAAATTGTAATAATCAGCATAAATCTCAGAGTGAAGGAATTAGGTTATTTGTAGCCATATACTGTACATCTATATTGTTCTCATCCATTTCAACTAGCAAGGCATTATGGGAAGTGATGTTTTTAAATGCAATGCGTACATAGGCTACTACATAGTCATACATGCAATAATATGCAACACCAGGCTAAATTACACAGATATGATGTAAAAAAAAAAAAAACAACAACAACACTGAATGTATCATAAGAGTGTTTCCCAATGTCATAAGATCGTCCGTTGAGCGAAATGGGGTGGGCTACCGGATATGAGTGTCTGCATCTTGCATTGCTATGAAATCAGTGTGTGTTCCACGGAAATGTCAGTGATGACAATGTTTCATCAGTTAGCTGATATAACATCAGCTAACTATGTATCACTCAATAAATACTTATAGACACTATAATAGGGGATTTTAGCCCATAAATTAAAGATAAATAAAAACGCACCTTGAATTTTTACATATTTTATTAAAAAAAAAAAAAACACTGCAAACCGTTATAACGAAAAAAAGGCTCAACATAGAAAGTTTCACACACTTGTTTGGATTGTTCTAGAAGTTATTTGAAGCTTCTGAGGTTGAGGATGGCCCAGAACAATTATATAAAAAAATCTGCAGACTATTAGTAATGTCACAACTTAATCAGTATTCAGATGAAAGATTGATACAAGTAGGCTATTCTATTTCAATTGGGCATTCTCTGGGGCAACCTAGCAACGGTTGTTATGTTGGAGAAGGAAGTCCAAGATTCTTGTTCATATGACAGAATTGGCTAATCAGTGTTTTTTTCACAGAATTGAGTTCTGGCTATCCTACCGAGCTGTAAAACATGATCAAACTACAGTCCGTGTCTATGTCATGGAACCGGAACCTCGCTGTCCGTGTCCATATCACGGAACATGGAACGACCTTGCTGTCCTTGTGAGATATAAGCAAAAATGTGAACATTTGGGTTAGGTTTAGGGTTGGGATTAGTTTAAGGGTTAGTGGGTTAGGCTGGGAGTTGGGGCTCGCTAATTCAGGATATGGTTTCTTTGCCCCAGCCTATTCATTTAGTGGTGGCAGAAGTAAAAAAAAATCAAACTTGAAAAAATTTAATGAAAATTAAATCAGGAATTAATCCAGGCTAAAGTCTGAAATTAGGGTTAAGGTTAGTGGGTTAGGCTGGGAGTTGGGGCTCGCTAATTCAGGATATGATTTCTTTGCCCCAGCCTATTCATTTAGTGGTGGCAGAAGTAAAAAAAATCCAATTTAAATTTTTTTAATGAAAATTAAATCAGGAATTAATCCAGGCTAAAGTCTGAAATTAGGGTTAGGGTTAGTGGGTTAGGCTGGGAGTTGGGGCTCGCTAATTCAGGATGATTTCTTTGCCCCAGCCTATTCATTTAGTGGTGGCAGAAGTAAAAAAAATCAAACTAAAAAAATTTAATGAAAATTAAATCAGGAATTAATCCAGGCTAAAGTCTGAAATTAGGGTTAGGGTTAGTGGGTTAGGCTGGGAGTTGGGGCTCGCTAATTCAGGATATGATTTCTTTGCCCCAGCCTATTCATTTAGTGGTGGCAGAAGTAAAAAAATTCCAATTTAAATTTTTTTAATGAAAATTAAATCAGGAATTAATCCAGGCTAAAGTCTGAAATTAGGGTTAGGGTTAGTGGGTTAGGCTGGGAGTTGGGGCTCGCTAATTCAGGATATGATTTCTTTGCCCCAGCCTATTCATTTAGTGGTGGCAGAAGTAAAAAAAATCCAATTTAAATTTTTTTAATAAAAATTAAATCAGGAATTAATCCAGGCTAAAGTCTGAAATTAGGGTTAGGGTTAGTGGGTTAGGCTGGGAGTTGGGGCTCGCTAATTCAGGATATGATTTCTTTGCCCCAGCCTATTCATTTAGTGGTGGCAGAAGTAAAAAAAATCAAACTAAAAAAATTTAATGAAAATTAAATCAGGAATTAATCCAGGCTAAAGTCTGAAATTAGGGTTAGGGTTAGTGGGTTAGGCTGGGAGTTGGGGCTCGCTAATTCAGGATATGATTTCTTTGCCCCAGCCTATTCATTTAGTGGTGGCAGAAGTAAAAAAAATCAAATAAAAAAATTTAATGAAAATTAAATCAGGAATTAATCCAGGCTAAAGTCTGAAATTAGGGTTAGGGTTAGTGGGTTAGGCTGGGAGTTGGGGCTCGCTAATTCAGGATATGATTTCTTTGCCCCAGCCTATTCATTTAGTGGTGGCAGAAGTAAAAAAATTCCAATTTAAATTTTTTTAATGAAAATTAAATCAGGAATTAATCCAGGCTAAAGTCTGAAATTAGGGTTAGGGTTAGTGGGTTAGGCTTGGAGTTGGGGCTCGCTAATTCAGGATATGATTTCTTTGCCCCAGCCTATTCATTTAGTGGTGGCAGAAGTAAAAAAAATCAAACTTAAAAAAATTTAATGAAAATTAAATCAGGAATTAATCCAGGCTAAAGTCTGAAATTAGGGTTAGGGTTAGTGGGTTAGGCTGGGAGTTGGGGCTCGCTAATTCAGGATATGATTTCTTTGCCCCAGCCTATTCATTTAGTGGTGGCAGAAGTAAAAAAAATCAAACTTGAAAAAATTTAATGAAAATTAAATCAGGAATTAATCCAGGCTAAAGTCTGAAATTAGGGTTAGGGTTAGTGGGTTAGGCTGGGAGTTGGGGCTCGCTAATTCAGGATATGATTTCTTTGCCCCAGCCTATTCATTTAGTGGTGGCAGAAGTAAAAAAAATCCAATTTAAATTTTTTTAATAAAAATTAAATCAGGAATTAATCCAGGCTAAAGTCTGAAATTAGGGTTAGGGTTAGTGGGTTAGGCTGGGAGTTGGGGCTCGCTAATTCAGGATATGATTTCTTTGCCCCAGCCTATTCATTTAGTGGTGGCAGAAGTAAAAAAAATCAAACTAAAAAAATTTAATGAAAATTAAATCAGGAATTAATCCAGGCTAAAGTCTGAAATTAGGGTTAGGGTTAGTGGGTTAGGCTGGGAGTTGGGGCTCGCTAATTCAGGATATGATTTCTTTGCCCCAGCCTATTCATTTAGTGGTGGCAGAAGTAAAAAAAATCAATAAATTTAATGAAAATTAAATCAGGAATTAATCCAGGCTAAAGTCTGAAATTAGGGTTAGGGTTAGTGGGTTAGGCTGGAGTTGGGGCTCGCTAATTCAGGATATGATTTCTTTGCCCCAGCCTATTCATTTAGTGGTGGCAGAAGTAAAAAATCCAATTTAAATTTTTTTAATGAAAATTAAATCAGGAATTAATCCAGGCTAAAGTCTGAAATTAGGGTTAGGGTTAGTGGGTTAGGCTGGAGTTGGGGCTCGCTAATTCAGGATATGATTTCTTTGCCCCAGCCTATTCATTTAGTGGTGGCAGAAGTAAAAAAAATCAAACTAAAAAAATTTAATAAAAATTAAATCAGGAATTAATCCAGGCTAAAGTCTGAAATTAGGGTTAGGGTTAGTGGGTTAGGCTGGGAGTTGGGGCTCGCTAATTCAGGATATGATTTCTTTGCCCCAGCCTATTCATTTAGTGGTGGCAGAAGTAAAAAAAATCAAACTAAAAAAATTTAATGAAAATTAAATCAGGAATTAATCCAGGCTAAAGTCTGAAATTAGGGTTAGGGTTAGTGGGTTAGGCTGGGAGTTGGGGCTCGCTAATTCAGGATATGATTTCTTTGCCCCAGCCTATTCATTTAGTGGTGGCAGAAGTAAAAAAAATCAAACTAAAAAAATTTAATGAAAATTAAATCAGGAATTAATCCAGGCTAAAGTCTGAAATTAGGGTTAGGGTTAGTGGGTTAGGCTGGGAGTTGGGGCTCGCTAATTCAGGATATGATTTCTTTGCCCCAGCCTATTCATTTAGTGGTGGCAGAAGTAAAAAAAATTCCAATTTAAATTTTTTTAATGAAAATTAAATCAGGAATTAATCCAGGCTAAAGTCTGAAATTAGGGTTAGGGTTAGTGGGTTAGGCTTGGAGTTGGGGCTCGCTAATTCAGGATATGATTTCTTTGCCCCAGCCTATTCATTTAGTGGTGGCAGAAGTAAAAAAAATCAAACTTGAAAAAATTTAATGAAAATTAAATCAGGAATTAATCCAGGCTAAAGTCTGAAATTAGGGTTAGGGTTAGTGGGTTAGGCTGGGAGTTGGGGCTCGCTAATTCAGGATATGATTTCTTTGCCCCAGCCTATTCATTTAGTGGTGGCAGAAGTAAAAAAAATCAAACTTGAAAAAATTTAATGAAAATTAAATCAGGAATTAATCCAGGCTAAAGAATGGTGGTGGTGGGTGGGATGTTTTCCTTTGGAAAAAAAAACATTAATTTTTTTAAAAATAAGATACGAAAATGGTGGTGGTGGGTGGGATGTTTCCCCTTGGAAAAAAAAAAAAAAAAATTAAAATAAGATACGAAATGGTGGTGGTGGGTGGGATGTTTTCCCCTTTGGAAAAAAAAACATTAATTTTTTTATAAAATTAAATCAGGAATTAATCCAGGCTAAGTCTGAAATTAGGGTTAGGGTTAGTGGGTTAGGCTGGGAGTTGGGGCTCGCTAATTCAGGATATGATTTCTTTGCCCCAGCCTATTCATTTAGTGGTGGCAGAAGTAAAAAAAATCAATAAAAAATTAATAAAATTAAATCAGGAATTAATCCAGGCTAAAGTCTGAAATTAGGGTTAGGGTTAGTGGGTTAGGCTGGGAGTTGGGGCTCGCTAATTCAGGATATGATTTCTTTGCCCCAGCCTATTCATTTAGTGGTGGCAGAAGTAAAAAAAATCAAACTAAAAAAATTTAATGAAAATTAAATCAGGAATTAATCCAGGCTAAAGTCTGAAATTAGGGTTAGGGTTAGTGGGTTAGGCTGGGAGTTGGGGCTCGCTAATTCAGGATATGATTTTTGCCCCAGCCTATTCATTTAGTGGTGGCAGAAGTAAAAAAAATCAAACTAAAAAAATTTAATGAAAATTAAATCAGGAATTAATCCAGGCTAGTCTGAAATTAGGGTTAGGGTTAGTGGGTTAGGCTGGGAGTTGGGGCTCGCTAATTCAGGATATGATTTCTTTGCCCCAGCCTATTCATTTAGTGGTGGCAGAAGTAAAAAAATCAATTAAAAAATTAATGAAAATTAAATCAGGAATTAATCCAGGCTAAAGTCTGAAATTAGGGTTAGGGTTAGTGGGTTAGGCTGGAGTTGGGGCTCGCTAATTCAGGATATGATTTCTTTGCCCCAGCCTATTCATTTTGGTGGCAGAAGTAAAAAAAATCAAACTAAAAATTTAATGAAAATTAAATCAGGAATTAATCCAGGCTAAAGTCTGAAATTAGGGTTAGGGTTAGTGGGTTAGGCTGGGAGTTGGGGCTCGCTAATTCAGGATATGATTTCTTTGCCCCAGCCTATTCATTTAGTGGTGGCAGAAGTAAAAAAAATCAAACTTGAAAAAATTTAATGAAAATTAAATCAGGAATTAATCCAGGCTAAAGTCTGAAATTAGGGTTAGGGTTAGTGGGTTAGGCTGGGAGTTGGGGCTCGCTAATTCAGGATATGATTTCTTTGCCCCAGCCTATTCATTTAGTGGTGGCAGAAGTAAAAAAAATCCAATTTAAATTTTTTTAATAAAATTAAATCAGGAATTAATCCAGGCTAAAGTCTGAAATTAGGGTTAGGGTTAGTGGGTTAGGCTGGGAGTTGGGGCTCGCTAATTCAGGATATGATTTCTTAGCCCCAGCCTATTCATTTAGTGGTGGCAGAATAAAAAAAATAAAATTAAAAAAATTTAATCAAAGTTAAATTAGGAATTAATCCAGGCTAAGTCTGAAATTAGGGTTAGGGCTCTAATTCAGGATATGATTTCTTTGCCCCAGCCTATTCATTTAGTGGTGGCAGAAGTAAAAAAAATCCAATTTAAATTTTTTTAATAAAAATTAAATCAGGAATTAATCCAGGCTAAAGTCTGAAATTAGGGTTAGGGTTAGTGGGTTAGGCTGGGAGTTGGGGCTCGCTAATTCAGGATATGATTTCTTTGCCCCAGCCTATTCATTTAGTGGTGGCAGAAGTAAAAAAAATCAAACTAAAAAAATTTAATGAAAATTAAATCAGGAATTAATCCAGGCTAAAGTCTGAAATTAGGGTTAGGGTTAGTGGGTTAGGCTGGGAGTTGGGGCTCGCTAATTCAGGATATGATTTCTTTGCCCCAGCCTATTCATTTAGTGGTGGCAGAAGTAAAAAAAATCAAACTTGAAAAAATTTAATGAAAATTAAATCAGGAATTAATCCAGGCTAAAGTCTGAAATTAGGGTTAGGGTTAGTGGGTTAGGCTGGGAGTTGGGGCTCGCTAATTCAGGATATGATTTCTTAGCCCCAGCCTATTCATTTAGTGGTGGCAGAAGTATAAAAAAATCAAACTAAAAAAATTTAATGAAAATTAAATCAGGAATTAATCCAGGCTAAGTCTGAAATTAGGGTTAGGGTTAGTGGGTTAGGCTGGGAGTTGGGGCTCGCTAATTCAGGATATGATTTCTTTGCCCCAGCCTATTCATTTAGTGGTGGCAGAAGTAAAAAAAATCAAACTTGAAAAAATTTAATGAAAATTAAATCAGGAATTAATCCAGGCTAAAGTCTGAAATTAGGGTTAGGGTTAGTGGGTTAGGCTGGGAGTTGGGGCTCGCTAATTCAGGATATGATTTCTTTGCCCCAGCCTATTCATTTAGTGGTGGCAGAAGTAAAAAAAATCAAACTAAAAAAATTTAATGAAAATTAAATCAGGAATTAATCCAGGCTAAAGTCTGAAATTAGGGTTAGGGTTAGTGGGTTAGGCTGGGAGTTGGGGCTCGCTAATTCAGGATATGATTTCTTTGCCCCAGCCTATTCATTTAGTGGTGGCAGAAGTAAAAAAAATCAAACTTGAAAAAATTTAATGAAAATTAAATCAGGAATTAATCCAGGCTAAAGTCTGAAATTAGGGTTAGGGTTAGTGGGTTAGGCTGGGAGTTGGGGCTCGCTAATTCAGGATATGATTTCTTAGCCCCAGCCTATTCATTTAGTGGTGGCAGAAGTAAAAAAAATCAAACTAAAAAAATTTAATGAAAATTAAATCAGGAATTAATCCAGGCTAAGTCTGAAATTAGGGTTAGGGTTAGTGGGTTAGGCTGGGAGTTGGGGCTCGCTAATTCAGGATATGATTTCTTTGCCCCAGCCTATTCATTTAGTGGTGGCAGAAGTAAAAAAAATCAAACTTGAAAAAATTTAATGAAAATTAAATCAGGAATTAATCCAGGCTAAAGTCTGAAATTAGGGTTAGGGTTAGTGGGTTAGGCTGGGAGTTGGGGCTCGCTAATTCAGGATATGATTTCTTTGCCCCAGCCTATTCATTTAGTGGTGGCAGAAGTAAAAAAAATCAAACTAAAAAAATTTAATGAAAATTAAATCAGGAATTAATCCAGGCTAAAGTCTGAAATTAGGGTTAGGGTTAGTGGGTTAGGCTGGGAGTTGGGGCTCGCTAATTCAGGATATGATTTCTTTGCCCCAGCCTATTCATTTAGTGGTGGCAGAAGTAAAAAAAATCAAACTTGAAAAAATTTAATGAAAATTAAATCAGGAATTAATCCAGGCTAAAGTCTGAAATTAGGGTTAGGGTTAGTGGGTTAGGCTGGGAGTTGGGGCTCGCTAATTCAGGATATGATTTCTTTGCCCCAGCCTATTCATTTAGTGGTGGCAGAAGTAAAAAAAATCCAATTTAAATTTTTTTAATGAAAATTAAATCAGGAATTAATCCAGGCTAAAGTCTGAAATTAGGGTTAGGGTTAGTGGGTTAGGCTGGGAGTTGGGGCTCGCTAATTCAGGATATGATTTCTTTGCCCCAGCCTATTCATTTAGTGGTGGCAGAAGTAAAAAAAATCAAACTAAAAAAATTTAATGAAAATTAAATCAGGAATTAATCCAGGCTAAGTCTGAAATTAGGGTTAGGGTTAGTGGGTTAGGCTGGGAGTTGGGGCTCGCTAATTCAGGATATGATTTCTTTGCCCCAGCCTATTCATTTAGTGGTGGCAGAAGTAAAAAAAATCAAACTAAAAAAATTTAATGAAAATTAAATCAGGAATTAATCCAGGCTAAGTCTGAAATTAGGGTTAGGGTTAGTGGGTTAGGCTGGGAGTTGGGGCTCGCTAATTCAGGATATGATTTCTTTGCCCCAGCCTATTCATTTAGTGGTGGCAGAAGTAAAAAAAATCCAATTTAAATTTTTTTAATGAAAATTAAATCAGGAATTAATCCAGGCTAAAGTCTGAAATTAGGGTTAGGGTTAGTGGGTTAGGCTGGGAGTTGGGGCTCGCTAATTCAGGATATGATTTCTTTGCCCCAGCCTATTCATTTAGTGGTGGCAGAAGTAAAAAAAATCAAACTAAAAAAATTTAATGAAAATTAAATCAGGAATTAATCCAGGCTAAAGTCTGAAATTAGGGTTAGGGTTAGTGGGTTAGGCTGGGAGTTGGGGCTCGCTAATTCAGGATATGATTTCTTTGCCCCAGCCTATTCATTTAGTGGTGGCAGAAGTAAAAAAAATCCAATTTAAATTTTTTTAATGAAAATTAAATCAGGAATTAATCCAGACTAAAGTCTGAAATTAGGGTTAGGGTTAGTGGGTTAGGCTGGGAGTTGGGGCTCGCTAATTCAGGATATGATTTCTTTGCCCCAGCCTATTCATTTAGTGGTGGCAGAAGTAAAAAAAATCCAATTTAAATTTTTTTAATGAAAATTAAATCAGGAATTAATCCAGGCTAAAGTCTGAAATTAGGGTTAGGGTTAGTGGGTTAGGCTGGGAGTTGGGGCTCGCTAATTCAGGATATGATTTCTTTGCCCCAGCCTATTCATTTAGTGGTGGCAGAAGTAAAAAAAATCCAATTTAAATTTTTTTAATGAAAATTAAATCAGGAATTAATCCAGGCTAAAGTCTGAAATTAGGGTTAGGGTTAGTGGGTTAGGCTGGGAGTTGGGGCTCGCTAATTCAGGATATGATTTCTTTGCCCCAGCCTATTAATTTAATTAATTAAACATTATTACAGGCTGGGGCAAAGAAATCATATCCTGAATTAGCGAGCCCCAACTCCCAGCCTAACCCATTAACCCTAACCCTAATTCCAGACTTTAGCCTGGATTAATTCCTGATTTAATTTTCATTAAATTTTTTCAAGTTTGATTTTTTTTACTTCTGCCACCACTAAATGAATAGGCTGGGGCAAAGAAATCATATCCTGAATTAGCGAGCCCCAACTCCCAGCCTAACCCACTAACCCTAACCCTAATTTCAGACTTTAGCCTGGATTAATTCCTGATTTAATTTTCATTAAATTTTTTCAAGTTTGATTTTTTTTACTTCTGCCACCACTAAATGAATAGGCTGGGGCAAAGAAATCATATCCTGAATTAGCGAGCCCCAACTCCCAGCCTAACCCACTAACCCTAACCCTAATTTCAGACTTTAGCCTGGATTAATTCCTGATTTAATTTTCATTAAAAAAATTTTAATTTGATTTTTTTTACTTCTGCCACCACTAAATGAATAGGCTGGGGCAAAGAAATGATATCCTGAATTAGCGAGCCCCAACTCCCAGCCTAACCCACTAACCCTAACCCTAATTTCAGACTTTAGCCTGGATTAATTCCTGATTTAATTTTCATTAAAAAAATTTTAATTTGATTTTTTTTACTTCTGCCACCACTAAATGAATAGGCTGGGGCAAAGAAATCATATCCTGAATTAGCGAGCCCCAACTCCCAGCCTAACCCACTAACCCTAACCCTAATTGTGCAGACTTTAGAAAAACCTGAATTAATTCCTGATTTAATAAATTAATCAGATTAACAGTAATTAATTGGTTAGGTTTGGTAGTGGTTGGGTTATTGTTACTTCTTGCCCACCACTAATTATGAATAATTGGCTGGGGCAAAGAAATCATATCCTGAATTAGCGAGCCCCAACTCCCAGCCTAACCCACTAACCCTGACCATTTTTCGTATCTTATTTTAATTTTTATTTTTTTTTTTCCAAAGGGGAAAACATCCCACCCACCACCATTTTTCGTATCTTATTTTAATTTTTTATTATTTTTTTTCACAAAGGGGAAAACATCCCACCCACCACCACCATTTTCGTATCTTATTTTAAAAAAATTTATTTTTTTTTTTCCAAAGGGGAAAACATCCCACCCACCACCACCATTTTCGTATCTTATTTTAAAAAAATTTATTTTTTTTTTTCCCTAAATATAGTGGGAAGAATCGATTGGGCCCAATCCAGCTACCATACCCTACCCATTCATTTAGGTGAATTAATTTATTTAATTTTCATTAAATTTTTTTAGTTTGATTTTTTTTTATTCTGCCACCATAATAATAATTGGCTGGGGCAAAGAAATCATATCCTGAATTAGCGAGCCCCAACTCCCAGCCTAACCCATAACCCTACCCTAATTCCAGATTTAGCCTGGATTAATTCCTGATTTAATTTTCATTAAATTTTTTAAGTTTGATATTTTTTTACTTCTGCCTACCACTAAATGAATAGGCTGGGGCAAAAAACGGGAAAATCATATCCTGAATTAGCGAGCCCCAACTCCCAGCCTAACCCACTAACCCTAACCCTAATTTCAGACTTTAGCCTGGATTAATTCCTGATTTAATTTTCATTAAATTTTTTCAAGTTTGAATTTTTTTACTTCTGCAACCACTAAATGAATAGGCTGGGGCAAAGAAATCATATCCTGAATTAGCGAGCCCCAACTCCCAGCCTAACCCACTAACCCTAACCCTAATTTCAGACTTTAGCCTGGATTAATTCCTGATTTAATTTTCATTAAAAAAATTTTAATTTGATTTTTTTTACTTCTGCCACCACTAAATGAATAGGCTGGGGCAAAGAAATGATATCCTGAATTAGCGAGCCCCAACTCCCAGCCTAACCCACTAACCCTAACCCTAATTTCAGACTTTAGCCTGGATTAATTCCTGATTTAATTTTCATTAAAAAAATTTTAATTTGATTTTTTTTACTTCTGCCACCACTAAATGAATAGGCTGGGGCAAAGAAATCATATCCTGAATTAGCGAGCCCCAACTCCCAGCCTAACCCACTAACCCTAACCCTAATTTCAGACTTTAGCCTGAATTAATTCCTGATTTAATTTTCATTAAATTTTTTTAGTTTGATTTTTTTTTACTTCTGCCACCACTAAATGAATAGGCTGGGGCAAAGAAATCATATCCTGAATTAGCGAGCCCCAACTCCCAGCCTAACCCACTAACCCTGACCCTAATTTCAGATTTTAGCCTGGATTAATTCCTGATTTAATTTTCATTAAATTTTTTTAGTTTGATTTTTTTTTACTTCTGCCACCACTAAATGAATAGGCTGGGGCAAAGAAATCATATCCTGAATTAGCGAGCCCCAACTCCCAGCCTAACCCACTAACCCTAATTTCAGACTTTAGCCTGGATTAATTCCTGATTTAATTTTCATTAAATTTTTTCAAGTTTGAATTTTTTTACTTCTGCAACCACTAAATGAATAGGCTGGGGCAAAGAAATCATATCCTGAATTAGCGAGCCCCAACTCCCAGCCTAACCCACTAACCCTAACCCTAATTTCAGACTTTAGCCTGGATTAATTCCTGATTTAATTTTCATTAAAAAAATTTTAATTTGATTTTTTTTACTTCTGCCACCACTAAATGAATAGGCTGGGGCAAAGAAATGATATCCTGAATTAGCGAGCCCCAACTCCCAGCCTAACCCACTAACCCTAACCCTAATTTCAGACTTTAGCCTGGATTAATTCCTGATTTAATTTTCATTAAAAAAATTTTAATTTGATTTTTTTTACTTCTGCCACCACTAAATGAATATGGCTGGGGCAAAGAAATGATATCCTGAATTAGCGAGCCCCAACTCCCAGCCTAACCCACTAACCCTAACCCTAATTTCAGACTTTAGCCTGGATTAATTCCTGATTTAATTTTCATTAAAAAAATTTTAAGTTTGATTTTTTTTACTTCTGCCACCACTAAATGAATAGGCTGGGGCAAAGAAATCATATCCTGAATTAGCGAGCCCCAACTCCCAGCCTAACCCACTAACCCTAACCCTAATTTCAGACTTTAGCCTGAATTAATTCCTGATTTAATTTTCATTAAATTTTTTTAGTTTGATTTTTTTTTACTTCTGCCACCACTAAATGAATAGGCTGGGGCAAAGAAATCATATCCTGAATTAGCGAGCCCCAACTCCCAGCCTAACCCACTAACCCTGACCCTAATTTCAGATTTTAGCCTGGATTAATTCCTGATTTAATTTTCATTAAATTTTTTTAGTTTGATTTTTTTTTACTTCTGCCACCACTAAATGAATAGGCTGGGGCAAAGAAATCATATCCTGAATTAGCGAGCCCCAACTCCCAGCCTAACCCACTAACCCTAACCTATTTCAGATTTAGCCTGGATTAATTCCTGATTTAATTTTCATTAAATTTTTTAAGTTTGATTTTTTTTTACTTCTGCCACCACTAAATGAATAGGCTGGGGCAAAGAAATCATATCCTGAATTAGCGAGCCCCAACTCCCAGCCTAACCCACTAACCCTAACCTATTTCAGACTTTAGCCTGAATTAATTCCTGATTTAATTTTCATTAAATTTTTTTAAGTTTGATTTTTTTTACTTCTGCCACCACTAAATGAATAGGCTGGGGCAAAGAAATCATATCCTGAATTAGCGAGCCCCAACTCCCAGCCTAACCCACTAACCCTACCCTAATTTCAGATTTTAGCCTGGATTAATTCCTGATTTAATTTTCATTAAATTTTATTTGATTTTTTTTTACTTCTGCCACCACTAAATGAATAGGCTGGGGCAAAGAAATCATATCCTGAATTAGCGAGCCCCAACTCCCAGCCTAACCCACTAACCCTACCAATTTCAGATTTAGCCTGGATTAATTCCTGATTTAATTTTCATTAAATATTTTAATTTGATTTTTTTTTACTTCTGCCACCACTAAATGAATAGGCTGGGGCAAAGAAATCATATCCTGAATTAGCGAGCCCCAACTCCCAGCCTAACCCACTAACCCTAACCTATTTCAGACTTTAGCCTGAATTAATTCCTGATTTAATTTTCATTAAATTTTTTTAGTTTGATTTTTTTTACTTCTGCCACCACTAAATGAATAGGCTGGGGCAAAGAAATCATATCCTGAATTAGCGAGCCCCAACTCCCAGCCTAACCCACTAACCCTGACCCTAATTTCAGATTTTAGCCTGGATTAATTCCTGATTTAATTTTCATTAAATTTTTTTAGTTTGATTTTTTTTTACTTCTGCCACCACTAAATGAATAGGCTGGGGCAAAGAAATCATATCCTGAATTAGCGAGCCCCAACTCCCAGCCTAACCCACTAACCCTAACCTATTTCAGACTTTAGCCTGGATTAATTCCTGATTTAATTTTCATTAAATTTTTTAAGTTTGATTTTTTTTTACTTCTGCCACCACTAAATGAATAGGCTGGGGCAAAGAAATCATATCCTGAATTAGCGAGCCCCAACTCCCAGCCTAACCCACTAACCCTAACCCTAATTTCAGACTTTAGCCTGAATTAATTCCTGATTTAATTTTCATTAAATTTTTTTAGTTTGATTTTTTTTTACTTCTGCCACCACTAAATGAATAGGCTGGGGCAAAGAAATCATATCCTGAATTAGCGAGCCCCAACTCCCAGCCTAACCCACTAACCCTACCCTAATTTCAGATTTTAGCCTGGATTAATTCCTGATTTAATTTTCATTAAATTTTTTTAGTTTGATTTTTTTTTACTTCTGCCACCACTAAATGAATAGGCTGGGGCAAAGAAATCATATCCTGAATTAGCGAGCCCCAACTCCCAGCCTAACCCACTAACCCTAACCTATTTCAGACTTTAGCCTGGATTAATTCCTGATTTAATTTTCATTAAATTTTTTCAAGTTTGATTTTTTTTACTTCTGCCACCACTAAATGAATAGGCTGGGGCAAAGAAATCATATCCTGAATTAGCGAGCCCCAACTCCCAGCCTAACCCACTAACCCTAACCCTAATTTCAGACTTTAGCCTGAATTAATTCCTGATTTAATTTTCATTAAATTTTTTTAGTTTGATTTTTTTTTTACTTCTGCCACCACTAAATGAATAGGCTGGGGCAAAGAAATCATATCCTGAATTAGCGAGCCCCAACTCCCAGCCTAACCCACTAACCCTGACCCTAATTTCAGACTTTAGCCTGGATTAATTCCTGATTTAATTTTCATTAAATTTTTTTAGTTTGATTTTTTTTTACTTCTGCCACCACTAAATGAATAGGCTGGGGCAAAGAAATCATATCCTGAATTAGCGAGCCCCAACTCCCAGCCTAACCCACTAACCCTAACCCTAATTTCAGACTTTAGCCTGGATTAATTCCTGATTTAATTTTCATTAAAAATTTTTAAGTTTGATTTTTTTTACTTCTGCCACCACTAAATGAATAGGCTGGGGCAAAGAAATCATATCCTGAATTAGCGAGCCCCAACTCCCAGCCTAACCCACTAACCCTAACCCTAATTTCAGACTTTAGCCTGAATTAATTCCTGATTTAATTTTCATTAAATTTTTTTAGTTTGATTTTTTTTTACTTCTGCCACCACTAAATGAATAGGCTGGGGCAAAGAAATCATATCCTGAATTAGCGAGCCCCAACTCCCAGCCTAACCCACTAACCCTGACCCTAATTTCAGATTTTAGCCTGGATTAATTCCTGATTTAATTGTCATTAAAAAAATTTAAATTGGATTTTTTTTACTTCTGCCACCACTAAATGAATAGGCTGGGGCAAAGAAATCATATCCTGAATTAGCGAGCCCCAACTCCCAGCCTAACCCACTAACCCTAACCCTAATTTCAGACTTTAGCCTGAATTAATTCCTGATTTAATTTTCATTAAATTTTTTCAAGTTTGATTTTTTTTACTTCTGCCACCACTAAATGAATAGGCTGGGGCAAAAAAATCATATCCTGAATTAGCGAGCCCCAACTCCCAGCCTAACCCACTAACCCTGACCCTAATTTCAGACTTTAGCCTGGATTAATTCCTGATTTAATTGTCATTAAAAAATATTTAAATTTGATTTTTTTTACTTCTGCCACCACTAAATGAATAGGCTGGGGCAAAAAAATCATATCCTGAATTAGCGAGCCCCAACTCCCAGCCTAACCCACTAACCCTAACCCTAATTTCAGACTTTAGCCTGGATTAATTCCTGATTTAATTTTCATTAAAAAAATTTTAATTGGATTTTTTTTACTTCTGCCACCACTAAATGAATAGGCTGGGGCAAAGAAATCATATCCTGAATTAGCGAGCCCCAACTCCCAGCCTAACCCACTAACCCTAACCCTAATTTCAGACTTTAGCCTGAATTAATTCCTGATTTAATTTTCATTAAATTTTTTCAAGTTTGATTTTTTTTACTTCTGCCACCACTAAATGAATAGGCTGGGGCAAAGAAATCATATCCTGAATTAGCGAGCCCCAACTCCCAGCCTAACCCACTAACCCTGACCCTAATTTCAGATTTTAGCCTGGATGAATTCCTGATTTAATTTTCATTAAAAACATTTTAATTGGATTTTTTTTACTTCTGCCACCACTAAATGAATAGGCTGGGGCAAAGAAATCATATCCTGAATTAGCGAGCCCCAACTCCCAGCCTAACCCACTAACCCTAACCCTAATTTCAGACTTTAGCCTGAATTAATTCCTGATTTAATTTTCATTAAATTTTTTCAAGTTTGATTTTTTTTACTTCTGCCACCACTAAATGAATAGGCTGGGGCAAAGAAATCATATCCTGAATTAGCGAGCCCCAACTCCCAGCCTAACCCACTAACCCTGACCCTAATTTCAGATTTTAGCCTGGATGAATTCCTGATTTAATTTTCATTAAAAACATTTTAATTGGATTTTTTTTACTTCTGCCACCACTAAATGAATAGGCTGGGGCAAAGAAATCATATCCTGAATTAGCGAGCCCCAACTCCCAGCCTAACCCACTAACCCTAACCCTAATTTCAGACTTTAGCCTGGATTAATTCCTGATTTAATTTTCATTAAAAAAATTTTAATTTGATTTTTTTTACTTCTGCCACCACTAAATGAATAGGCTGGGGCAAAGAAATCATATCCTGAATTAGCGAGCCCCAACTCCCAGCCTAACCCACTAACCCTGACCCTAATTTCAGATTTTAGCCTGGATTAATTCCTGATTTAATTTTCATTAAATTTTTTTAGTTTGATTTTTTTTTACTTCTGCCACCACTAAATGAATAGGCTGGGGCAAAGAAATCATATCCTGAATTAGCGAGCCCCAACTCCCAGCCTAACCCACTAACCCTAACCCTAATTTCAGACTTTAGCCTGGATTAATTCCTGATTTAATTTTCATTAAAAAAATTTTAATTTGATTTTTTTTACTTCTGCCACCACTAAATGAATAGGCTGGGGCAAAGAAATCATATCCTGAATTAGCGAGCCCCAACTCCCAGCCTAACCCACTAACCCTAACCCTAATTTCAGACTTTAGCCTGAATTAATTCCTGATTTAATTTTCATTAAATTTTTTTAGTTTGATTTTTTTTTTACTTCTGCCACCACTAAATGAATAGGCTGGGGCAAAGAAATCATATCCTGAATTAGCGAGCCCCAACTCCCAGCCTAACCCACTAACCCTGACCCTAATTTCAGATTTTAGCCTGGATTAATTCCTGATTTAATTTTCATTAAATAACATTTTTAATTGGATTTTTTTTTACTTCTGCCACCACTAAATGAATAGGCTGGGGCAAAGAAATCATATCCTGAATTAGCGAGCCCCAACTCCCAGCCTAACCCACTAACCCTAACCCTAATTTCAGACTTTAGCCTGGATTAATTCCTGATTTAATTTTCATTAAAAAAATTTTAATTTGATTTTTTTTACTTCTGCCACCACTAAATGAATAGGCTGGGGCAAAGAAATCATATCCTGAATTAGCGAGCCCCAACTCCCAGCCTAACCCACTAACCCTAACCCTAATTCCAGACTTTAGCCTGAATTAATTCCTGATTTAATTTTCATTAAATTTTTTTAGTTTGATTTTTTTTTACTTCTGCCACCACTAAATGAATAGGCTGGGGCAAAGAAATCATATCCAATTAGCGAGCCCCAACTCCCAGCCTAACCCACTAACCCTGACCCTAATTTCAGATTTTAGCCTGGATTAATTCCTGATTTAATTTTCATTAAATTTTTTTAGTTTGATTTTTTTTTACTTCTGCCACCACTAAATGAATAGGCTGGGGCAAAGAAATCATATCCTGAATTAGCGAGCCCCAACTCCCAGCCTAACCCACTAACCCTAATTTCAGACTTTAGCCTGGATTAATTCCTGATTTAATTTTCATTAAATTTTTTCAAGTTTGATTTTTTTTACTTCTGCCACCACTAAATGAATAGGCTGGGGCAAAGAAATCATATCCTGAATTAGCGAGCCCCAACTCCCAGCCTAACCCACTAACCCTAACCCTAATTTCAGACTTTAGCCTGGATTAATTCCTGATTTAATTTTCATTAAAAAAATTTTAATTTGATTTTTTTTACTTCTGCCACCACTAAATGAATAGGCTGGGGCAAAGAAATCATATCCTGAATTAGCGAGCCCCAACTCCCAGCCTAACCCACTAACCCTAACCCTAATTTCAGACTTTAGCCTGGATTAATTCCTGATTTAATTTTCATTAAATTTTTTCAAGTTTGATTTTTTTTACTTCTGCCACCACTAAATGAATAGGTGGGGCAAAGAAATCATATCCTGAATTAGCGAGCCCCAACTCCCAGCCTAACCCACTAACCCTAACCCTAATTTCAGATTTAGCCTGGATTAATTCCTGATTTAATTTTCATTAAATTTTTTTAAGTTTGATTTTTTTTACTTCTGCCACCACTAAATGAATAGGCTGGGGCAAAGAAATCATATCCTGAATTAGCGAGCCCCAACTCCCAGCCTAACCCACTAACCCTAATTTTCAGACTTTAGCCTGAATTAATTCCTGATTTAATTTTCATTAAATTTTTTTAGTTTGATTTTTTTTTACTTCTGCCACCACTAAATGAATAGGCTGGGGCAAAGAAATCATATCCTGAATTAGCGAGCCCCAACTCCCAGCCTAACCCACTAACCCTACCCTAATTTCAGATTTTAGCCTGGATTAATTCCTGATTTAATTTTCATTAAATTTTTTTATTTGATTTTTTTTTACTTCTGCCACCACTAAATAATAGGCTGGGGCAAAGAAATATATCCTGAATTAGCGAGCCCCAACTCCCAGCCTAACCCACTAACCCTAACCCTAATTTCAGACTTTAGCCTGGATTAATTCCTGATTTAATTTTCATTAAAAAAATTTTAATTTGATTTTTTTTACTTCTGCCACCACTAAATGAATAGGCTGGGGCAAAGAAATCATATCCTGAATTAGCGAGCCCCAACTCCCAGCCTAACCCACTAACCCTAACCCTAATTTCAGACTTTAGCCTGAATTAATTCCTGATTTAATTTTCATTAAATTTTTTTAGTTTGTTTTTTTTTTACTTCTGCCACCACTAAATGAATAGGCTGGGGCAAAGAAATCATATCCTGAATTAGCGAGCCCCAACTCCCAGCCTAACCCACTAACCCTACCCTAATTTCAGATTTTAGCCTGGATTAATTCCTGATTTAATTTTCATTAAATTTTTTTAGTTTGATTTTTTTTTACTTCTGCCACCACTAAATGAATAGGCTGGGGCAAAGAAATCATATCCTGAATTAGCGAGCCCCAACTCCCAGCCTAACCCACTAACCCTAATTTCAGACTTTAGCCTGGATTAATTCCTGATTTAATTTTCATTAAATTTTTTCAAGTTTGAATTTTTTTTACTTCTGCAACCACTAAATGAATAGGCTGGGGCAAAGAAATCATATCCTGAATTAGCGAGCCCCAACTCCCAGCCTAACCCACTAACCCTAACCCTAATTTCAGACTTTAGCCTGGATTAATTCCTGATTTAATTTTCATTAAAAAAATTTTAATTTGATTTTTTTTACTTCTGCCACCACTAAATCAATAGGCTGGGGCAAAGAAATGATATCCTGAATTAGCGAGCCCCAACTCCCAGCCTAACCCACTAACCCTAACCCTAATTTCAGACTTTAGCCTGGATTAATTCCTGATTTAATTTTCATTAAAAAAATTTTAATTTGATTTTTTTTACTTCTGCCACCACTAAATGAATAGGCTGGGGCAAAGAAATCATATCCTGAATTAGCGAGCCCCAACTCCCAGCCTAACCCACTAACCCTAACCCTAATTTCAGACTTTAGCCTGAATTAATTCCTGATTTAATTTTCATTAAATTTTTTTAGTTTGATTTTTTTTTACTTCTGCCACCACTAAATGAATAGGCTGGGGCAAAGAAATCATATCCTGAATTAGCGAGCCCCAACTCCCAGCCTAACCCACTAACCCTAACCCTAATTTCAGATTTTAGCCTGGATTAATTCCTGATTTAATTTTCATTAAAATAATTTTAAGTTTGATTTTTTTTTACTTCTGCCACCACTAAATGAATAGGCTGGGGCAAAGAAATGATATCCTGAATTAGCGAGCCCCAACTCCCAGCCTAACCCACTAACCCTAACCCTAATTTCAGACTTTAGCCTGGATTAATTCCTGATTTAATTTTCATTAAAAAAATTTTAATTTGATTTTTTTTACTTCTGCCACCACTAAATGAATAGGCTGGGGCAAAGAAATCATATCCTGAATTAGCGAGCCCCAACTCCCAGCCTAACCCACTAACCCTAACCCTAATTTCAGACTTTAGCCTGAATTAATTCCTGATTTAATTTTCATTAAATTTTTTTAGTTTGATTTTTTTTTTACTTCTGCCACCACTAAATGAATAGGCTGGGGCAAAGAAATCATATCCTGAATTAGCGAGCCCCAACTCCCAGCCTAACCCACTAACCCTGACCCTAATTTCAGATTTTAGCCTGGATTAATTCCTGATTTAATTTTCATTAAATTTTTTTAGTTTGATTTTTTTTTACTTCTGCCACCACTAAATGAATAGGCTGGGGCAAAGAAATCATATCCTGAATTAGCGAGCCCCAACTCCCAGCCTAACCCACTAACCCTGACCCTAATTTCAGATTTTAGCCTGGATTAATTCCTGATTTAATTTTCATTAAATAAATTTTTAGTTTGATTTTTTTTTACTTCTGCCACCACTAAATGAATAGGCTGGGGCAAAGAAATCATATCCTGAATTAGCGAGCCCCAACTCCCAGCCTAACCCACCTAACCCTAATTTCAGACTTTAGCCTGGATTAATTCCTGATTTAATTTTCATTAAATTTTTTCAAGTTTGAATTTTTTTTACTTCTGCAACCACTAAATGAATAGGCTGGGGCAAAGAAATCATATCCTGAATTAGCGAGCCCCAACTCCCAGCCTAACCCACTAACCCTGACCCTAATTTCAGATTTTAGCCTGGATTAATTCCTGATTTAATTTTCATTAAAAAATTTTTAATTTGATTTTTTTTACTTCTGCCACCACTAAATGAATAGGCTGGGGCAAAGAAATCATATCCTGAATTAGCGAGCCCCAACTCCCAGCCTAACCCACTAACCCTAACCCTAATTTCAGACTTTAGCCTGGATTAATTCCTGATTTAATTTTCATTAAAAAAATTTTAATTTGATTTTTTTTTACTTCTGCCACCACTAAATGAATAGGCTGGGGCAAAGAAATCATATCCTGAATTAGCGAGCCCCAACTCCCAGCCTAACCCACTAACCCTAACCCTAATTTCAGACTTTAGCCTGAATTAATTCCTGATTTAATTTTCATTAAATTTTTTTTAGTTTGAATTTTTTTTTACTTCTGCCACCACTAAATGAATAGGCTGGGGCAAAGAAATCATATCCTGAATTAGCGAGCCCCAACTCCCAGCCTAACCCACTAACCCTGACCCTAATTTCAGATTTTAGCCTGGATTAATTCCTGATTTAATTTTCATTAAATTTTTTTAGTTTGATTTTTTTTTACTTCTGCCACCACTAAATGAATAGGCTGGGGCAAAGAAATCATATCCTGAATTAGCGAGCCCCAACTCCCAGCCTAACCCACTAACCCTAACCCTAATTTCAGACTTTAGCCTGGATTAATTCCTGATTTAATTTTCATTAAAAAAATTTTAATTTGATTTTTTTTACTTCTGCCACCACTAAATGAATAGGCTGGGGCAAAGAAATCATATCCTGAATTAGCGAGCCCCAACTCCCAGCCTAACCCACTAACCCTGACCCTAATTTCAGATTTTAGCCTGGATTAATTCCTGATTTAATTTTCATTAAATTTTTTTAGTTTGATTTTTTTTTACTTCTGCCACCACTAAATGAATAGGCTGGGGCAAAGAAATCATATCCTGAATTAGCGAGCCCCAACTCCCAGCCTAACCCACTAACCCTGACCCTAATTTCAGATTTTAGCCTGGATTAATTCCTGATTTAATTTTCATTAAAATATTTTAGTTTGATTTTTTTTACTTCTGCCACCACTAAATGAATAGGCTGGGGCAAAGAAATCATATCCTGAATTAGCGAGCCCCAACTCCCAGCCTAACCCACTAACCCTAACCTATTCAGACTTTAGCCTGGATTAATTCCTGATTTAATTTTCATTAAATTTTTTTCAAGTTTGATTTTTTTTTACTTCTGCAACCACTAAATGAATAGGCTGGGGCAAAGAAATCATATCCTGAATTAGCGAGCCCCAACTCCCAGCCTAACCCACTAACCCTGACCCTAATTTCAGATTTTAGCCTGGATTAATTCCTGATTTAATTTTCATTAAAATATTTTATTTGATTTTTTTTTACTTCTGCCACCACTAAATGAATAGGCTGGGGCAAAGAAATCATATCCTGAATTAGCGAGCCCCAACTCCCAGCCTAACCCACTAACCCTAACCCTAATTTCAGACTTTAGCCTGGATTAATTCCTGATTTAATTTTCATTAAAAAAATTTTAATTTGATTTTTTTTACTTCTGCCACCACTAAATGAATAGGCTGGGGCAAAGAAATCATATCCTGAATTAGCGAGCCCCAACTCCCAGCCTAACCCACTAACCCTAACCCTAATTTCAGACTTTAGCCTGAATTAATTCCTGATTTAATTTTCATTAAATTTTTTTAGTTTGATTTTTTTTTACTTCTGCCACCACTAAATGAATAGGCTGGGGCAAAGAAATCATATCCTGAATTAGCGAGCCCCAACTCCCAGCCTAACCCACTAACCCTAACCCTAATTTCAGACTTTAGCCTGGATTAATTCCTGATTTAATTTTCATTAAAAAAATTTTAATTTGATTTTTTTTTACTTCTGCCACCACTAAATGAATAGGCTGGGGCAAAGAAATCATATCCTGAATTAGCGAGCCCCAACTCCCAGCCTAACCCACTAACCCTAACCCTAATTTCAGACTTTAGCCTGAATTAATTCCTGATTTAATTTTCATTAAATTTTTTTAGTTTGATTTTTTTTTACTTCTGCCACCACTAAATGAATAGGCTGGGGCAAAGAAATCATATCCTGAATTAGCGAGCCCCAACTCCCAGCCTAACCCACTAACCCTGACCCTAATTTCAGATTTTAGCCTGGATTAATTCCTGATTTAATTTTCATTAAATTTTTTCAAGTTTGATTTTTTTTTACTTCTGCCACCACTAAATGAATAGGCTGGGGCAAAGAAATCATATCCTGAATTAGCGAGCCCCAACTCCCAGCCTAACCCACTAACCCTAACCCTAATTTCAGATTTTAGCCTGGATTAATTCCTGATTTAATTTTCATTAATTTTTTTATTTGATTTTTTTTTACTTCTGCCACCACTAAATGAATAGGCTGGGGCAAAGAAATCATATCCTGAATTAGCGAGCCCCAACTCCCAGCCTAACCCACTAACCCTAATTTCAGACTTTAGCCTGGATTAATTCCTGATTTAATTTTCATTAAATTTTTAGTTTGAATTTTTTTACTTCTGCAACCACTAAATGAATAGGCTGGGGCAAAGAAATCATATCCTGAATTAGCGAGCCCCAACTCCCAGCCTAACCCACTAACCCTGACCCTAATTTCAGATTTTAGCCTGGATAATTCCTGATTTAATTTTCATTAAAAAATTTTAATTGATTTTTTTTACTTCTGCCACCACTAAATGAATAGGCTGGGGCAAAGAAATCATATCCTGAATTAGCGAGCCCCAACTCCCAGCCTAACCCACTAACCCTAACCCTAATTTCAGACTTTAGCCTGGATTAATTCCTGATTTAATTTTCATTAAAAAAATTTTAATTTGATTTTTTTTACTTCTGCCACCACTAAATGAATAGGCTGGGGCAAAGAAATCATATCCTGAATTAGCGAGCCCCAACTCCCAGCCTAACCCACTAACCCTAACCCTAATTCCAGACTTTAGCCTGATTAATTCCTGATTTAATTTTCATTAAATTTTTTTAGTTTGATTTTTTTTTACTTCTGCCACCACTAAATGAATAGGCTGGGGCAAAGAAATCATATCCAATTAGCGAGCCCCAACTCCCAGCCTAACCCACTAACCCTGACCCTAATTTCAGATTTTAGCCTGGATTAATTCCTGATTTAATTTTCATTAAATTTTTTTAGTTTGATTTTTTTTTACTTCTGCCACCACTAAATGAATAGGCTGGGGCAAAGAAATCATATCCTGAATTAGCGAGCCCCAACTCCCAGCCTAACCCACTAACCCTACCCTAATTTCAGATTTTAGCCTGGATTAATTCCTGATTTAATTTTCATTAAATTTTTTAGTTTGATTTTTTTTTACTTCTGCCACCACTAAATGAATAGGCTGGGGCAAAGAAATCATATCCTGAATTAGCGAGCCCCAACTCCCAGCCTAACCCACTAACCCTAACCTATTCAGACTTTAGCCTGGATTAATTCCTGATTTAATTTTCATTAAATTTTTTCAAGTTTGAATTTTTTTACTTCTGCACCACTAAATGAATAGGCTGGGGCAAAGAAATCATATCCTGAATTAGCGAGCCCCAACTCCCAGCCTAACCCACTAACCCTAACCCTAATTTCAGTTTAGCCTGGATTAATTCCTGATTTAATTTTCATTAAAAAAAATTTTAATTTGATTTTTTTTACTTCTGCCACCACTAAATGAATAGGCTGGGGCAAAGAAATCATATCCTGAATTAGCGAGCCCCAACTCCCAGCCTAACCCACTAACCCTAACCCTAATTTCAGTTTAGCCTGAATTAATTCCTGATTTAATTTTCATTAAATTTTTTTAGTTTGATTTTTTTTTACTTCTGCCACCACTAAATGAATAGGCTGGGGCAAAGAAATCATATCCTGAATTAGCGAGCCCCAACTCCCAGCCTAACCCACTAACCCTACCAATTTCAGATTTTAGCCTGGATTAATTCCTGATTTAATTTTCATTAAATTTTTTTAGTTTGATTTTTTTTTACTTCTGCCACCACTAAATGAATAGGCTGGGGCAAAGAAATCATATCCTGAATTAGCGAGCCCCAACTCCCAGCCTAACCCACTAACCCTAACCCTAATTTCAGACTTTAGCCTGGATTAATTCCTGATTTAATTTTCATTAAAAAAAATTTAATTTGATTTTTTTTACTTCTGCCACCACTAAATGAATAGGCTGGGGCAAAGAAATCATATCCTGAATTAGCGAGCCCCAACTCCCAGCCTAACCCACTAACCCTAACCCTAATTTCAGACTTTAGCCTGGATTAATTCCTGATTTAATTGTCATTAAAAACATTTAAATTGGATTTTTTTTACTTCTGCCACCACTAAATGAATAGGCTGGGGCAAAGAAATCATATCCTGAATTAGCGAGCCCCAACTCCCAGCCTAACCCACTAACCCTGACCCTAATTTCAGACTTTAGCCTGGATTAATTCCTGATTTAATTGTCATTAAAAAATATTTAAATTTGATTTTTTTTACTTCTGCCACCACTAAATGAATAGGCTGGGGCAAAGAAATCATATCCTGAATTAGCGAGCCCCAACTCCCAGCCTAACCCACTAACCCTAACCCTAATTTCAGACTTTAGCCTGAATTAATTCCTGATTTAATTTTCATTAAATTTTTTCAAGTTTGATTTTTTTTACTTCTGCCACCACTAAATGAATAGGCTGGGGCAAAAAAATCATATCCTGAATTAGCGAGCCCCAACTCCCAGCCTAACCCACTAACCCTGACCCTAATTTCAGATTTTAGCCTGGATGAATTCCTGATTTAATTTTCATTAAAAACATTTTAATTGGATTTTTTTTACTTCTGCCACCACTAAATGAATAGGCTGGGGCAAAGAAATCATATCCTGAATTAGCGAGCCCCAACTCCCAGCCTAACCCACTAACCCTGACCCTAATTTCAGATTTTAGCCTGGATTAATTCCTGATTTAATTTTCATTAAAAAAATTTTAATTGGATTTTTTTTACTTCTGCCACCACTAAATGAATAGGCTGGGGCAAAGAAATCATATCCTGAATTAGCGAGCCCCAACTCCCAGCCTAACCCACTAACCCTAACCCTAATTTCAGACTTTAGCCTGGATTAATTCCTGATTTAATTTTCATTAAATAATTTTCAATTGGATTTTTTTTACTTCTGCCACCACTAAATGAATAGGCTGGGGCAAAGAAATCATATCCTGAATTAGCGAGCCCCAACTCCCAGCCTAACCCACTAACCCTGACCCTAATTTCAGATTTTAGCCTGGATTAATTCCTGATTTAATTTTCATTAAAAACATTTTAATTGGATTTTTTTTACTTCTGCCACCACTAAATGAATAGGCTGGGGCAAAGAAATCATATCCTGAATTAGCGAGCCCCAACTCCCAGCCTAACCCACTAACCCTAACCCTAATTTCAGACTTTAGCCTGAATTAATTCCTGATTTAATTTTCATTAAATTTTTTAAAGTTTGATTTTTTTTACTTCTGCCACCACTAAATGAATAGGCTGGGGCAAAGAAATCATATCCTGAATTAGCGAGCCCCAACTCCCAGCCTAACCCATTAACCCTAACCCTAATTTCAGACTTTAGCCTGAATTAATTCCTGATTTAATTTTCATTAAATTTTTTCAAGTTTGATTTTTTTTACTTCTGCCACCACTAAATGAATAGGCTGGGGCAAAGAAATCATATCCTGAATTAGCGAGCCCCAAATTAAGTTTTTTTTTTTTTTACTTCTCAAATTATCGTTTGGGTTAGTGGGTTAGGCTTGGAGTTGGGGCTCGCTTATTCAGGATATGATTTCTTTAGGATTAGGGTTAGGGTAGGGGTAGGGTTAGTTTCTCTAACTAAAGTTTCTCTTTCTTTGGGAAAATTTCTCATGAAAGTTTCTTTTTTGAGGAAATAAGAAACAGAAATAGAAACAGAAATATTTGATGAATGTTTCTGTTTCTTTGGGGTTCCCCCATTTCAACAAAAAGTTCCTCTTTTTGTCGAAATGTTTCATTAAATTTTCTTTGAAGTTTCTAATGAAAGTTTCTCTTTCTTTGGGAAAGTTTCTCTTTTTGTTAAAGTTTTTCTTTTTGGGGAAAATTTTCTCATGAAAGTTTCTTTTTTGAGGAAAGTTCCTCTTTTTTGGGGAAATATTTTATGTAAGTTTCTCTTTTTTGGGGAAACGTTTCTCTTTTGGGAAAGTTTCTCCTTTAGGGGTAAACTTTCTTGAGAAACTTTCCCCCAAAAGAGAAAGAGAAAGTTCTCTTTTTGGGAAAGTTTCTCATGAAAGTTTCTTTTCTTATTACTACACTAATTCATTATTTTGACAAAGTTTCTCATTATTTTGAGAAACTACGTGGTATCATATTATCTTTTAACATCAGAATCAGAATCTGTTTTATTGCCAAGTAAGTGTAAACACAATAAATTTGATTCCGGCTTTATGTCATTCTCAATATACACACACAGAAATAGACATACAGCTAGAAAAAGGATAACATAACATTTGATAACTATGTACATACATACAGTATATATACAGGACAATGGCATTGTAAACAGAGCGCAAAAAGATGCAGGAATAGATATGACATATATAATTTAACAATGAATGAATGTTAAGTGTTTATCATAGTGACAGCCTGCGGGAAGAAACTGTTCCTGTGTCTGGTGGTTTTGGGGTACAGCACTCTGTATCATCTACCAGAGGGGAGGAGTTGGAAGAGGTGATGTCCAGGGCTGGATGGGTCTGCAGTGATCTTTCCTGCACGTTTCCTGACTTTGGAGATGTACAGGCCTGGAGATGTGCCTACATTGCTATCATATCTAATTAAACAGCGGCCATGTGTTAGTTTAAATTATGCTTCGATTTCTTCATGAAATTATTAATTTATCCACAAGAAACAGAAGAAAACTAACATTGACACAGAATAACATGAGTTATAGAGCCTGTTTTGGTTTCATTTAAATAGAGATATGTATTTAAAGTCTGACCTACTTTACTTAGAAGCAGAACTACTTCCCAGAAGCAGACAATTTTAAAGTCACTGAGCAGGTCCTGAAAAATCATTATTTTATAACATTAATGTCACCTGGCTAGCAGGCAAAACCCATCCATCTGTAAGAATGAAAAAAGAAAAACTGAAAAAAAGTTGTAGCTCTAACAGAGGTCGGGGGCGAAAGGGTCGTGATGAACCAGATGTTTTTTCACTGAGCTCTGACTCTGCATGCTTCTCAATCCACACACACGCCCCCTGTGGTTTTGCCAGAGGTAATGATCTATGTCAAGAGAAAGGTACGACTTTACACCAAGGTACTACACGGGGGTCAGGGTCACCTTTGAACAGATGTTATGGCGGGGGCTGCTGCCAGTGCGTCAGGACATGGGTCAGTATTAAGCAGGTGCTGCAGAACCGAAGGGATTACCATGTCACATCCTCTTTGAGTTGACTAAATGCTGCGGTCTCTGTCAGGAGCCCCCCCACATGTCGGTGAGAAAGCAGGAGTCCAGATTTGACGCTGTTGCCATGGCGTTGCTATGAAATCATTGCTAATGTTTGTGAAACAGCACTGTCGAACCCTGAAAGGAATTAATCCATCTTGACTCTTTGCAATCACGTCATTCAGCCACTGTTGACCAGTATGTGGTGAGTTAATATTCCTCTGTGGCAATCTTTGATTTCCTTCTAAATTCTCAGAGAGAGGGGGAGAGAGAATTCATTCATTCATTCATTATTACTCAAAATTATATATATATATATATATATATATATATATATATATATATATATATATATATATATATATATATTATATATATATATATATATTTGTATTATTTGTAAATCTATATAATTTAAAAAAATGTTGCTTATTCAGGAGAAAATAATTGCATTGCCACACTCAATGTTAAAATATAGAATGTCTATAATCTTGGTGAAATTGTGCCAGTGGCAACTAATCTAATAGATGCCGAATGTTTTCAGAAAAAAACAGACTGTCTGCAATATATTTTCCCCATAAAATGCAGATCTTATTCAATTAATTAATTAAAATTAGAAGTTAAAACCCATTGGGGAACAACTGCAAATGAAGTGTTTCAACATTTCGTTCTAGCTGTTTGTTCCCAGTAGCACAAGCAAAATTAAAGGTGTGTTAATGTTCCTGACATGAATCCAATTACGCAATTTAATTGTTTCCCTATAAATAGTAGAAATAGCGAATTCTTTTGTTCTCACTTTGCCTTTTCCTGTGTTTTTTTTGTGTTTCTTTCATGCACTGATAGACACTACCACAGTCACGATGATATGATTAAGCCCAGTGGTGTGCTGTTTATTAAAAAATGGGCAGACTGCTGAGCTCAACACCTCCCCACTGTTTCTGAATAATAAGTATTAACAGTGGTGCTATCTCCTCAATGAAAAATGCTCCATTAGAGCAGTGGTAGCTGCTTGTGTGCGTGCGGCGTGGCGTCGCGTGTAGTTTGACTTCTCGCAAATAAATGCAACTGAATTATGACCTTATTTGGATTAACCAGAAGGCTTTGTTGTATAGCAAGTGCTTTATTAATTCATGAAACTATCACGCTGTCACTCTCCCTCCCGGAGGTGATTAATATGTCTGTGACATAGAAGAAGTGAGTTCCCTCAGGAAAAGTATGCACTGTGAACCCTATTTATCATGTATCTATGTTGTATATTTGTCTTCCGTGATAAAATCAATTTCCATTACGCTTCTAGTCACGCCGAGCTTTACTCTGCATACTCTGCATGGCTTAATGCACTGAGGGCTCGTACAGGTGCACCGGCACAATCGTTACGGGTTCAATTTGTTCTGCCTTTACCAAAGCTGTCTGCCAGTTCGACACAAATGCAGGTTCACTGTTAAGCAACATTTGTGGTGGAAACTTTATTAAAGTGAGTTATGGATTTGCATGTTCCCCTCCAGACAAAAAAATAACTTTCTTTGGGGAGTTGGCTGAGGTATGCCGTTGACTTGACTTGACTTTTTGTGTTTCTCATGAGAAAGAGTTGAAGCATAATTTACTTTATAAAACTGACGTCACCTTTTAAAATATAATATCTACAGCATCTGTAAACATATGACCTTGAAAGTAATTTGCAGATTAAATATGTTTCTGTTTCAGTTTCTTTCAGTTGCATTCACTCAAAATGAAAGTGGCACATTTTCCTTCTTCCAGTCTGAAGGAAAGCGTTTATGTTCTTACCAGCGCTGATTTTACTTCACGGTGCCAAGATAGTACTTTAAAATAACCCTGTTTGAGAACTAAATAGATGCTCATGCAAAATATAGAGGCAAGACTGAATATCTGAAGGGGGTATACAGACATGGAGATGAATGAATGAGGTGAAGGACTAAAGAATTTCTTTCCCTGACGGGGTGTCAAAATCCCTCTTCCCTCTTAACCCTGAATCTGTCACTGTGCACACACACACACACACACACACACACACACACACACAGACAGACATTAACAGGAACAGCCATTCGTTTTCTTGAGCCATCTGGTCAGAGCTTTTAAAGCCAGTTTAGTAGGACAGTGAGCACAGACAGACAGAGACAGAGAGGAGGAGCAAGGTGAAAATGGGCAGCAGCCCAACAGAGACAAAGAAAAGCCACAGTGACTCTCCGGCCACCTTGTCATTAAGCATAAGCACACCTTATTTATGGGAAATACATTAATTCACTTTCCAACCGTGATGAGGAAAAGGGTCAAGCAGTTGGTTGACTTGGCTTTTCCACATGGCAATGTTTTTTGCATGTAAACGCAGAAGTCTTGCATGTTCAAATGACTGACCGTCCAAATGGATCCAGAGTTTATGGTGCCTGTAAACACACTTTTTTAAGACCAGGTCCCAGGGGGAAACATGCATGTTGTACAGAAGATACACATACAATGAAAAAAAAGTGCATTGTGTGCCAGACAATATCTAGTTGCTTGGTGATGTCATGACGATGACAAGATGTTAGTGTGCCCGGCCTAGAAATAGTCAGGTTTATAATCTTCCCCCATTAAACAACGGTTAATATTTAGTTTGTGTATCCGGATGCTAGGCGGCTCCAACCAGCTTCTATCGCAGGTTTTATATTTACTGTAGAGACACGACAGTGGTTGCAATCTTCTCATAATTCACACAGAAAAGTGAGCAAGTGCACTTCCCAAAATTCAAAATGTTCCTTTGATGATCATCAAGCGCCAAATGTTGGATTAAACGTCTGGTTCTCAATCTCAAGGTAAAATGATTATACCCAGAGGCTCCTTGGGCCATGGGCCAAGGGGCTTGCTGTTCATTTTTTAAAGTGCAGCTCTAATGGTCAGACTAATATCTATGTCAGCCTAACTACAGATTAGACAAAGCATGAAATGGCGCGTTTTGAATTGATGTCAAAGAATTATCGATCGCCATGCTGTGTAGGCTACCGTTCAGGAAACACACACAAATGAGCAGCTTTATCACGAGGCCATTCAGGAGGCGTCCAATTTCCCTTCACTAGTCATTGATAAGCGCTCTCCTTGCCTGTCACTCAGGACTTAGACTGATTCCCTCTCAGCCCACAAGCCCAATTTAGTCTCCGCATGAATCTATCACACCGCGATGTTATCTGCAAGTAACCCAATCTCCCTCTTACCCGTCCATCTGTCTTTCCCCTCCTTCCCCTTCCTCTTTCTCCCCATTTCTACCTATTCCCCCGCCTTCGCCACACTTGTACCTTTCACTGTTTTTCTACCCTCTGTCTTTCACCCACTGCTCTCTTTTCTGGAGGACCTCACAAACTAATCAAGTGTGGGGTAGAACCTGACTTTGCATAAAGATCATATTCACAGTCGACAAGGGATAGAGAAGAAAAATGTCTACACTGCTTACATATGAAGCCTCTCACTAATGTGATGGATGAGTTGCATTTAGCTCCAGCAAACTTTTGAGACGTTTTCACTGATATGACTTGATTAATGGCCAAGCTGAGATGTCCACTGCAAGAGGGAAATTTTCCCTCAGAGGATCTCAGATAAAACCCCTTAAATGGCTGCTTCTGTCAATCAGCCCCCTCATACCCGCGTCAAAGAATACTGACTCGATTTATGTGCGATCCTCCGAACAATGACATGACACACAATATATTTCTAATGGAAATTGCAGAATATGTTTCCTATGACGAAAATCAAGATGCCATCAGCAGAAAGAGGAACAAAATGGGAAGAATCATAAATGGTGATTGGCTGGTGGCCCACAGACTCAAACTGCTTTAGTAATGGGCTCCAGAGATAAGGGATGACAATAGACGGGACAAAAGACGACTCTAGGGGGAGACTCTGAACCTCAACAAGCATGCATCACCTGTCAGAATATTAAAATCCTCAATTATGATTTTTTTTTTTTTTTTTAAGTCAGGCTGTTGTGAAGCACAAGGCTTAATTAATCAATATCTTATGGTCAAACGTCTTCTTAGCATCTAGGGAGAGAATATCCCTCAGGGTTTATGACCTGGGAGAGCATCTTATAATATGAAGCAGATGTTGAACATAATCAGAGCTGCATCTTAATTTTAATTAATCTTGCAGGGTCAAAACAAGTGTCATTAAATACCACATGCCACTGCAAAGCATAAAAAAACCTCCATGGCCATAGCTAGTTCATATTACATGACAATATGGAGGTCTAAGGGGTCATTGTCTTAATGGTTCCATTCTGCCCAGTAACCTGATCCATACTGTTTAATGTCCTGAGTGCACATCCCCACCTCTTAGTGTGTATCATGACCATTGTTACCAGAGGATTAAATGAAGTACTCATGAATATTATACACAAATATGCAGGAATATGTCCGAGATGAGCTACGTAAGAGCTTCTTCTGACAATAAACAGCACATGCTTAGTCTACTTTGTGTGAATTTCTATTATAAGATTACAAATTTAGCTGAATGCCAGATTATTCCTACCTTGTGCAGAGGCGACACTTGTACAAAGAGTACAACGCAGCATCTTTCCCCCCTAAAAACAGCACAGTGTCCTGAGTCACGGCTGTTGACGGAAGAGAGGCTCACAGGGAAAACTCTGAATCATGCACATCATTAAAGTTACACTGCCAAACTCTGCACATTAAACGTCTCATTAAAGGTCCGGTTTAACATCAGGCTTGGTGTGTTACTGCAGTCGTGATCGTGCATATGGAAAAGCTGCTGCATCAACATAGTTATTTTTTTATTTTATTTGGAGAAGCCTGAAACTAAAGTCCAT
Organism: Chelidonichthys spinosus; assembly: GCA_029853015.1. Lineage (NCBI taxonomy): Eukaryota > Metazoa > Chordata > Actinopteri > Perciformes > Triglidae > Chelidonichthys > Chelidonichthys spinosus. The sequence goes on from CM056835.1 coordinate 14,396,343, forward strand.
ACCACTGCCAGCAGACGCCGCTTCCAACAGCTTCTTAAAAAAAAAGCCCAAACTATTCCTGAAAAATGAACATTTTTAAAGAGCCTGCAGTTCTCTTATTTACCTCACTCTGTAGAAGTAGTGTAGTTACAGAAAATCTATTGAATCAAAATATCACTTGCTCCTGGCTGATGCCCGCAACCTCCCTCTGACCTCCTGGAGCACTGTGTGTGGGCACGCACAAGCGTTTGAAAGGACACACAGTAGTACGCATACTAAATTGGATGCAGACGCAGTCAGTCAGAGTGGTTAGCAAACATCAGCCATCAGTGAGGTAGCGGCCAAAGAAAGTAGCCTATAAATACAGTTCATTCTTGTTTTATATGAATTCGCTGTGCTTTAATTCGGCATTGCTTGACAGTGACACTATGATACAATAATACCATATTCTTGTTTCAGCAATTAGTCATATGCCTACTATATTAAGAGATGAAGAGACAATAAGCTAAAGTAAATGTGGAGGTGATAGAGGCAGGGTTGTAACCAGAGGAAGTGCATCTTTGTCAGTGAGGAAAATGTACTGAAATACTGTCATGTTTTAAATAGGTTATTTTGATATCCCTTTAACAATGTTTTAATAGTGTCGGATTATGTTTATTGAATTGCCTTATTATTAATTTACATCTGCATTTGCCTGTATACTATGGCTCTTTTAGACATGTTATATGACTTTTTTTTAAACCTTTTAAATTAAGTACACAATTCTTTTTTTAAACTTTTTTCAACATACCATGACTTTTTTTTTTTATATGAACAGACTAAATCCATGGTGATGATGTGACTCCTTAATCTTCTAAATATCTATTAAATTAAATAGCAATTGCAGATTATTTTAGTCACTCGTGTAGCAGCATGTTCTACAGACACATATACATAAATACAAAGTCTCTTTACAAGTAAACAATCTTGGATATGTATATCAGCAATTCTCTCCCATAAGAAAGCCTTTGTAGTGCCTTTAAGTTTGTGGCATAATTGCTAATGCAGACTGTGTAACAGACATCAAACCTGTCCTTGCCAAAGTCATCTGTTGGCCTGCCATCTCCAAACAAACGACTGCCTTGCCTTCATTCTCTCACCTCTCTCCCTTTTCTAACTCGACATAGATCTCTATCGTCACTGGAATAAAGCCATCTTAGCATGTCATGTTTTTTAATATCCCCTTATGACCCCTATAAATATTTATTGGAGATGTGCCATTAAGATGGGCCAAAAAGGACCCGGTGCTAGACTGCAAGCAAACACCTTTTTGTTTGACTTCTGTAATACACTTCTGGTTTACAAGCCAAACTACAAATGCTATAAGAGAGCAGACATGCTCCGGCATCATAAGGCATCAGGACATTTGTGCCCTTTACAGCCATAAGTCTAGTCATGACTTTGATTTAGCAATTCAAAGCTCAGAGCCATGTGATAAGACACCACAATGTAAGATTTAGAGGTAAGAAAAGAAAAAAGAAAAAAATATATGTCCAAAGAGTTGGTGCGAATGTTTGAATATCAGATACTGAGTTTGGAAATGGAACAGGATGTCTAGACAACGTTCCTTGTACTTCATTTTGAAAATTTTAGTACCCCTCTAGGCCTGCTAAATGTTTGGGATCTTTCAGCAGAGCACACATCAAAAGGGATTAGACCGTTGTGAATTAATACTGAGGTTTGACTGTGTTAGAATCACCTTAGCATTCAAACAGAATTGTCATTGACAATCAGAGGGTTTCTCGGCATATTACGGGAGAATACTTTAAATGCAATTTTGAAAATGTGAGAGGAGAAAGAAACCTATGTTTTTAAGCTAAAGGGGCTACACAAAGTTTGTCCTCTATCTCTCCCTTGTCACGTCTCTCTTTCCCATAACTCCTCACCTTATTCCTATTTCTTCCCTTTTCCCCAGTCTCACTAACCCTCTGGCCCCTCCACCTCTCCATTTGGCTGCTGTACTTTCTGTCCTGCTTCCTTCTCCCTCCAAGGCCCTGTCTGGCCCAGTTTAGATCAACCACCAAAGTGTGTGTGTGTGTGTGTGTGTGTGTGTGTCAACGGCAATGCTCTGATTAGCTCACATACACTATTGTAGAACTAAAATGAATTGTAGGTGAATTGCACTTTCATTGTCCACACGTGAGGTGATGAACAAAAACCTAGACTTGCAGCTGCTGCGGTGACACTGGTTTTGATCAAAATGCAAACATCAGGGCAACCAGATATCTGAATCACAAGGAATATAGCGTTACGTAACAAGAAATCGAGATCACGAGTGCAATGCTTCAGACAAGTTTGAGTTCAAGTAAACATATACAATACTGCAAAATAAAGACCTGCAACATGCCCTTTGTACATGTTCTTGCTTGTTTAACTGTATGAGTGGGATACATGAGTTTTGAACTGCCATATGGTTATATTAGCAGAGAGTTTGGCCGCTGTGTTTATCTTCTGGAAAGCTAGCGTTGAATAAACGAATGAGTGAAATGTATTAAAGTGAGCTTGTTTTTTTTTTGCACAATCTACTGATTACCCAACCCACCCTGTCACCCATCCACCGGGTTCTAGTAAACCACCAGTACAAACAGCAATGGAAACGTGATATGCCTTTGTTTCCTCCCAATAATCATGTTACTTTGAGGCATAAAGTACATAAAAGTGCAAAAGTGAGGTCGCCTCCATACTAATTAATGGACTCATCAACCAGTGATAGAGACGGTAGAACAAATTAAAACCTAAATCACAACATTTCTAACGACGTTCATGGCAAATGTCATCTATTTATAAAGAAACATTGTTTTTGTAGAACATTGCCAAGCGTCTTGAACACGGCCTCGTATACAAGTTAATATCAAACCAACGCTTTTAGGATGTATTGGTGCAAAAAAAGCAAATATGTGTGAACTTGCAGTTTCTATGTTCATATCTGCTATCTCCATGTTCTCTTACAGCACTTCATTTCTGTGGTGAGTCAGTCCACAGCTCCATAGCTACATCTGAAAGCATGTCGAGCAGCTCGTGGTTCAGCTCACCTGTTCACGGCACCCAGGTGTATCGCGCTGCATAGCAGGTGCCGCTAACCCTTGCCTCTAGGGCATTCACTGTTATATAAGAATAATAATAATAATAACGTCTAGAAAGTAATCTAATTGTGCAGTTCAAACTTGACTCCGCATGATGAATACTAATGACAAGACTGCAGGCAAGTCTTTCATGTGTTTTATAGCCCTCCCGTCGCCCATAAAAGAAGTTGAAGAGAAAAATGATTATCTCATCCATCCATCTGTCTGACAGACATGCAAATTAGATTTGGTCAGGGGAGGGTCATTGAGGGGGGTCAAAAATATTGTACAATAACGGGGTGAAGGAAACTGTCACCTTCTTGTGTCGATAAAAACACCTGAAGCTAATTGTTTGAGTAAAGCTGGAAGTTTGGTGCAAGATCACACAGATAGAAAAGGAAGGAATACATTTATGGGGATGGACAAATTCAGTGCTTTTCCAATGGTTTTTTTTACAATGACAGCGATGTTAAACACACTTACTAAGAGGGGCATTCTGTAATAGACACAGTATTGATCAGTGAAACAGAATGGTCCAAATGAACATCGGATCCAGTTCAACTGTGTATTGATCCAGTAGTCTGCCCTTCATGCAGTTACTTTGTTAGAATTTGAATCTTGATTATTAGGCTCAGTCTTGATGATATCTTAGAAGAGTAATTAAGGATTGATGTGTATTTATTTACATATCTGTTGTTGACATATTTTACATACATTTCTTTTCTTTTGGCAAATATGGTCACTAATCCGAATATGAATTATGTCTGACATTCACAGTGGTGTGTCGATCTGGAAATACAAAATGCATAGCAAAATTCATGTCCTGTTTCTTTGTTATTTTTTCCATTTAAAGTTTCATTTCATGATTAAGCAATATTTTAGTTTCAGATATTTTGCACTAAATCTTATTGACTTAATATGGAATGTGCAGTTCATGTCAGAAATGGTCTAAGTCAAACTTTGGGACTTAATGTAAATGACATTACATCACACACAAGGTCACACTGACATGACAGTGATATTAAATCAAAAACAGCTTACATGTTGCATAAAGCACAAGATGTACAATATCACCCAAAACATGCTTACGGTTCAGCATGTGGCCAACAATATAATTGTAAAGTCATAAAACAATGCTGTAAGTGTGTCCCTGTTTAACTTACCAACAGAGATGCAGTTTTCCTCCATAAAAAGATTTTTCGTGATGAAGCCGATGAAGATGATGGAGACACTAACAACAAACTTGCTTTTTTATTGCTGCACTAAGTGTGTGCTGACTGGACAAGATAAAGTGCCTGAAACAGGGGAATTTGCTTTAAAGCGCTCTATTAACTGATTTAATGAAGACAAAACAAAAAGAAAAAGATTTATACAGTCACAGTTTAAATACTGATCCTGGAAGCTCTCCCTGAACAGACTCCTACTAGTGTAATAAAATTCACATTCACTAAATCAGACTTCAGGCTCATATTCGGGTTTATGGAAATAGTTTTACAGCGTGTTGTTGGAAGTCTCCACACTGTACAGTATTTGTGTGTTTTCTGTTTTTACATAATGCGCATGTATGGGTGACGGAGAAAGACAGAGCGAGGAATATCTGATTGTGGATCTGCTGGTGTTCATGCATTCATGCATGTGTGCAGCGTGTCTGTGTGTGCTTCCATGTGAATTTGATTATGTACATCTTTGTGTCTTCGGCATGGAAATCAACAATAACTTTATAACCCAGGGGAGCCTATTAAAGAGTATGGTCTCTCCAGTGTAGTGTGTGTGTGTGTGTGTGTGTGTGTGTGTGTGTGTGTGTGTGTGTGTGTTTAAAAATAGAAGCCATGCACGAGAGTGATGGGCGAACTTCCCCAGTCTACTCAGGGGGACTCAATTAAAATGAACATTTTCTCCACTTCCCTCACCTGCTGTATGAGGACTCAAGCATAGTGTGTGAGTGTGTGTGTGTGTGTGTGTGGGGGGGGGGGGGCGGTTGCCACCATGTGGGGACATAAATCTTATGACCACATTGTGGGGACAAAATGAGGACAATTGCAAAACACAATTCATTACATTTCTGGGTGAAGACTTGATTTAAGGTTAGGATAAGATTAAGCTGGTAGTTTAATGACTGTGTGTGTGTGTGTGTGTGTGTGTGTGTGTATGTGCATGTGTGTGTGTGTGTGTGCATGTGTGTGTGTACATGTGTGTGTGGGTGTGTGAGTTTTGTACATGGACGTGTGTTTTGTACCCATCAGTGTGACTCTGCTTATGAATCCACTCATATTATTCACCTCTATACAGCCAGTCTCCCTCACCTCCTGCAGCCCCCCCCCCCCCCCTCTCTCTCTCTCTGTCTCTCTCTCTGCGTTTCTCTCCCATGTTCACACTATAAAATTACACACAGCATACGATCAATATCTGAATTTGTTGAATGTAATCCTGGGAATTTATCGGCCCTAAACCAAAGCAGGGAACTTTACAATTCTATTGGGGCTATTATTTCAACTGCACTCAAAAGGCAAAATTATCAATTTTATTAACATTTGCCATTTTCACATAATGAAGGTGATAAACAATGATTATTGACCTCAATCTATTGGCTCCTAGACATGCATTTGTATTAGGCATTAAGGATGGGAAAGGCAGCCCGGTCTGCCACAGTTTAAATCTACTGTTATTACTCTGTCATCGCGTACAGGCCTTTTATGGTTTTCCATTACCCCTACCATGTTATAGCAGCAATGGAGGACACCAAAGACCAGGTGCATGAGTGTGGTGTTTTCAAAAGACTCTGGGAACTCACTGTTCCCATTTCTTACACAATACAGTGAGTAGATTTAAAGAGAAAATTCTACATTTTAAGACTATAGAAATTAAAAAGAGAGCAAAAGAATAGGACATGCATGCAATATAGTTTTCTTACAGAATAGGTTGTAACAGTAAAAAAAGGAGTGTCTTGTCTAATTTACTCAAATTGGTTCCAATTTAAAGGAACAGTGTGTAGAATTAAGGGGGTTTATCGGCAGAAATTGAATATATATCAGTTACTTTAAAATGAATAACGGGTTCTTCATGGAGCCGGCGGCCATGTTTCTCAGTATCCCAGCACGTACAAACCAAACACTTGCTCTAGATAGGGCCATTCCCCTACATGCTTGGCACACAGTAGAAGTTTCAGTCGGTTGCATTCTGTAACATCACCGCCAGATGTCGCCAAATACCACATACTGCAGCTTTGAGCCCAAATTGAACTAACTCTCCCGTGATGGAACTTATCAGCCGAAGAGGGAAATGCATGGCAAAGGACTGGTTAAGTATTCTGAAGCACTGTCTGAAACTGTTTGACAGCCAAGCACCAGCAGCACAAGACTGCCTAGAAATAACACTGGCAGCATGTTGTCCTACCAGAAAGCTCCAGTTGACTGACTCCAAAGCGGAGCCGTACATGGAAATAACAGCACATGAGAAATGTAGAAGGAATCTAAGCATGACCAAATCCTTTTAGATGCACAACACATGAATGGTACTTCCTGAATATGTTAGGTTGTGTGTGTGTGTGTGTGTGCGTAAACTCCTGAACATGAGCTAAATAGAGGCAGGTGATAGGGACAGTATGCTTTACACTTCTGGAAATAGCTCAGTTTGAGGTTCCTCTGCAGTCTTATTCTCATACAAAATGGCAGATCTACTACGAAGAGTTGACACAGAGACGTCAATCCCACCCACTGCATTTAAAGTAACCCATGGGCATGCCCATATGTTGCACAAAACGCTCTATATATTGTGATAGAGGCTAAGAAAATGGGCTTATAATCCCTGTGGCAAAATTTGATTTGCTGTTCTATTTAAATGGCCACACTGTTTCAGAGAGGTTGGCGTTTCTAAGCCCATGGGTGTTTAGATATGTCATGCCATAAAAGTAACCAATTAATACGCTGAAGGCGAGGCTTAGTGCACCAAAAACATACACTGTACATTTAAATCCAACATTTTGATAACTTTTTCTGTCTTTCACATTCCCTTTTTACAGGCAGAAATTGGAGCAGTTGTTATTTTCCATAAGTGAACACACTTTTACAGCTCTATTCTTAGCTAGCGGTGTACTTTGGTCCAGTATGAATGCTTATTAGCAAATTGTTTTTACCTTCTGTCATTGTGAGCAGCGTGTGAGCAGACAGAAGGATTTAGCTGACAGCACTGGAGCTTCTTGCATGGCTGTAGAATACAGTTGTAGGAAGCATTAGATATTTTCTTCAAGTAAAAGTAGAAAATCCATCCATCCATCCATCGTCTACCAGCCGATCCCAGCTGACATTGGGCGAAGGCAGGGTAAGGAATTGAACCCGGGACCCTAAAAGTAGAAAATACGACATAAAATACTACAATTTAAACAAGTTAAAGGTCTACAGTCAATGTCCTACTTATGTAAAAGTACAAAAGTATTAACTCACAAAGTAAAATGGCCCATTTCAGAATCACATTACTGGATCATGATTATTGAGCTTTATTGTATAAATCACATCAAGGCAGGGTTGCACGGTGGTGTAGTGGGTAGCACTGTCGCCTCACAGCAAGAGGGTCCTGGGTTGAATTCCCGGGTCGGCCCTGGGTTCCTTCTGTGTGGAGTTTGCATGTTCTCCCGGTGTAAGCGTGGGTTCTCCCCGGGTTCTCCGGCTTCCTCCCACAGTCCAAAGACATGCAGACCCTGAATACAGGATAAGCGGTAAACGATGGATGGATGATTATTGAGCATTATTGTATAAATCACATTAATGCAGCAGCTGGTAAAGGTAGGGCTAGTTTTAATTAATTTATATCCTGCTAGGTAGCTCAATTTATAAAAGAATATATGTCCACATTTAAGCCCTGCGATAAACTGTGGAGTCGACCTGTCCAGGTTGTACACTGCCTTCGTCCAATGTCAGTTGGGATCAGCTCCAGCTGTAAATGTTCAACTGCTGTAGATTCTTTGTCTTTTTACACGAGGCTCCAACAAAACATGTCATTTACTCACCTTGACATCGAGGTTGCCCCGATATCGTTGCCGACATGATTCAGAGAGATAAAGACACCTTTTTTTTAGTTACTGGACTGCCTGTCCCTCCCTTCTCCAGCTGTAGTATTTACTGCTGCCAGTATATCAAACCATGATGCAGGCTGGTTCTGCTTGTCCGCATCAATCATCAGAATGGCTCAGCTGATAAACAAGCGATATGGCCTGGTGCAGTGCCACAACCTGAGTGAAAAGGCATCAGATCTTTCAGGGTTTTTTTACACAATTAGGTAAATCCTAATTGCCAATTACTTTGATTTGTAATCCTAAAGGTATTTAATGAGCTCATTTAATGGTGCCATGGAGCATGATAGAATATGGTAATTGGTTTTTATAAGAAGTGTTAAAATCAAGGTGTGCTTGTGAGGTGGGTGGTGCCACTTATACGCCGAGCCATTATTAGGCATTAGGAGAAAGTTTTACAAAAGAAGTTTAGGCAATGATCTCGAAACCCCAGCTGTAGCCCTTCAGATAAAAATAGACACACATGGAGTTTTGAAGTGAGATGTTTTGGTGCTGGCAGCTCTCCTCTTAATGATCATCCCCTGATGATGATGTGTTTATGTACATCCATCTTCAAGGGTAAAACTAAAAGGTAAAAAAAAAAAAAAAAAGGCATTCAGCTGCCCTTGCAGCTTTTTACAGTTGTAAAAGTGGACGTCTCACTCTCCGGTTCTAACAAGGTCGGAGCTGTCAGGAACGAGTGAGGCCTGGGAGCTAATATACCCAGGCCAGGAGAAAGAGTCATCTCTCATAAACACAGCAGACGGAAGAAGTGGAGGAGGAGAGAGGAGGTGGGAACAGTGTGAGGCAGAGGAAGGGATGGAGATGAGTGAGCAAGACGGGGGGAAAGGGGAGTTTCGGACAAGTCGGAAGGGGAGACTGAGAGAGGAGGAATCTAGATAATGGAGAACTGGAACAGAGAGTGGGGGGTGAAGAGCGGAGAGAGGGGAAAGAGAGAAGCTGGCTGCCCTACCCTAAAGCAGTGTTGATATGACAGTTGTCTGAGGCCAAATCTGAGGCCAACTCATTCCACTGATAAATGCCTCCGGCTTTAGCAACCTTCACACTGACAGATGCATGCACAACTACTTTCTTTCTCTCTCTCTTGCTTCCTATATCTGAGAGTAGCCTACAACTCTTTTGTAACACTTTTGTTTCAGGTAAGTTATATCTGAACTTCAACACACAAAAAAAGAGCCAATTCTTGGTTAATGTGAAACATAATTCATTCCCGTGCTGCGGTCCAAACAGCCTTATCTCTGTGACATTAGCATGACTCATCCAAACTGGCACCAGTCAGCAGCACTCACAATACAATAATAATCCCTGTTTATTTATCTCTTTTTTTCTGTGTCACATTGGATGTATTCGGCTAATGGCCAATAAACAAAACTAATTAAGGTCATGATAATGCAATGATAATTTAACATCAATTACTCACTCACTTCACAACTAAGGACACTTTGGGATTTCACTGAGTCAGGAGCGGAGCGGAGGGGGCGAGAGATACACGAAACCAATGCTGCCAGTGGGCTAATACTCGCATTATGTCTACATTATCTCACTGTGGAATGGAGCCATATCAAGGCTAGCAAAATAACAAGGTAATCAATTAAGTTAACCATGCAATTAAGTTAATTAATTGCTTGTATGCCCAGGAGTTTCCTGGGGCTTGTGCTATGGACCGCATTACTACACCGGCCAGTGATTAGATTACAGAGTTAGTAATGCCATTTGAGGCTCAAGTGTAAGAGCTGCAAAGTGGAGTCCCACTGGTTGCTGTCAGCCTTTAGCTCACATTAACAGCACATTGCATCCGACTGCATCAGCAACATAAGGAAGTCATTTGAAGGAAGTTGCAAAGGATGATGTACTTTCTTTAAGCCACTGTAATATAGACTTCACTCTCTTCATAAAATAAAAGATCACTGCAGTGTGGTGTACTTTTGTCTAGAGGAGGACGCAAAGCAGAATTGCTACGGCAACCGGCGAATGTATTATACTTTGCTTACTGTACACAGACAATCAGCTGATGGAAACAACACAGCACGCCTTCCAAATCCTGCAGACATAAGAAGAGGCATCAATGTAGAGATGTAGCTGATTTCCCTTTTGTGAGTTGAGTGTATGAGCTGTGAGCCAGACTTAAAAGGCAGTGATAACACAGGGGACTCCCTTATGTATATCACAGCATACCGACTCTCACAGGTAAGAAAATATATGTTCAAATAGTCAGAAATCTGTACTCAAAGCAGCACAATGCAGCAACAACAATAAAAGAAAACAGCACTCTGGGCCCAGTTTCACATCAGACACAACGCCAATTACACATTTTTGCAGCTGAATCCTGTGAAATTGTCATGGTTACCTATTGTCAGCCAAGCATCCAAGCTGCGTAACTGCAACTTTAATTGTTTCTTGTTTTTTTTTAACAAGGATGGATACATACAAGCATTGGACCAAACAGTCCGATGCCACCTCTGTGGCACGCAGTTTGTACTTTTGGTATAAAAGAGAAAAACAAAAATGGCAAATTGTGCTGGAACGACAGAACACATAATTTGTACTAACATCACATATTCCACAGTTTGCATTTATCTTGTGTTTTTATGTTTTGCACTTCTTATTCTTTGCTCTTGTGTTCACACATTTGTCAAATCATGTTGACAGTCGGCAGCTCAGTTAACATCCATCTCAATGATATTGCTGAATATGTAAATCAGAACCTAATTGGCGTTTCATGATTACTAAAACCGAAGTAAACAATCACCTCAAATCCCTCGTCTGTTTGTCAATTCGTCTCATTTCTTAACTGTGAAACGCTGATGATACGGTTGAAACGAGCAACATACTTTTACACACAAAAAATAACTTTTGCCCTTACAGTATCATTATGTTTGGCTTAACTTGCTCAGGAGAACAGATAATTGCACTTTAAAAAACGTCTTTATGTTTGCACATTTTCCCTTTCGGCAGGGTTTTAACTTCAGACGTACAAAACCACACAGTATATTATGTTTGTAGTCATTCAGCTTGATCTTCCTCTGTTTGTCTGCCAGAAATCATACTCTGTTTCTCCGTGCATTATTGAGGATAAGAGAGCCTGTCATTACTGTAATGTGCTGGGTTTGAACACCGTGCTACTTACACCAGACATCTCGGTAGAATTTTACCAGAACAGAATGTGTCCCCATCCCTCCATCCTATTTCCGCTTGTGTTATAATGAACATGCTGACAGTCAAATTAGCACGTGTCACTGTGGTAGCATGCTTCAGTGACATGGCTGCACAGCTGTCCCACTGTGATAGCAACACACTATGCTAGGGGATCACAGTACAGCCAATGAAATGTGTAGGCTGGTGTGTTGTGAGGTAAGCTGAATGTACCTGTATTTGGATTCCGCTATTCTTCCTTTCTTGTAGCTTTATTCAATTTTGGGCATGTTTTTGGAGAGCCTCTTTTCAAAATAAGAGCATGGTATTGCCAAATATCAGCTATTTAAAAAGGAGAGGATTAGGAACATACAATTTGACAAGTACAGAAATTGTCATGGGTGTCTTCAATGATGACAACGATGGTTAAATTTGACCATCAGATATTTAAAGGGTTGTTTCTAAGGTACCATGGTTTTCTTAAAATAAATAACACAGACCAATATCACTGCTCAACATGGACCTAGGAATATTAACAGCAATCAATACAAGTTAACCAGTTAATCACTCAAATTATCTATCCCGACCAAAACAGGGTTTATCAGCGCTATCAGTAAGATATTATAGGAATAACTTATGTAGTCTACTTAATGTAATTGCCCATCAAAAAGACAACAATTCATACATATAATTACGCAGTATACAAGTCTCCACCGATCAGGTTTGAAGGCCAGAAAGGCCGGTGAACTGGCTGGTTGTTGGATGGATGGCATCTCAGCAAGGAGACACTTATGTCTGTACCATGTCTCTTTCACCAAAAGCCATTTAGTGTTCATCACCTGAGCGAAACCCTACTTATGCAGAGAAAATAAATCACAATGTAATTCGATAATTATTTATCAAAGTTCTATTTAACAAATTTGCTTTCTTCTAACAGCAAAGTAGTTTCAAGTCTGTCAAAGGACAATTCAAATCTGTGTGATATGTTTGAGTGTTTTAACTGACATCTACATATTAAGTATCTGGAAAACTATTTATATCCTCTTGGTCCTGGGTCTCCAGCTGTCGGATGGACTAGGCTCCGGCATTATAACTGAATATATTCATCAAATTAATTTGAGTAATTAAAGATGGCACATTAATAATCCGTGTGGGACCCCTCATTAGCTCCCTTTTAAAAATCCCCCATTAATTATTTGGATCAACTGAAAAATTAGTTCTCCGACAAGCAACGAGACAGAAAATGTAACGATAAAAATGTGATCTTTGTAGGTAATTTAATCCCCTACATAGTCCAAAATAATAATTCCTCTTCTTCCAGCTGAATATGAACACATCCCAATAGACGTTTAATTCCTCCCACCCATGTCTTGTGCTTATGCTGCCATCTTCTGGTAAAAAGAAATTACCCACATTATGAATACAAAAGGCTGCATACAGCAGTGTATCGTCGTTCAAAACATTTGCAGCACTGCTTAATCAAGCAAATAATGAGCAATAATATTTGAGGCTCTCTCTCTCTGTGTGTGTGTGTGTGTGTGTGTGTGTGTAAACTCGTGAGAGACAGGGATTTCAGTATAAATATTTATGCCTGGCAAACAGATCAATGGCCATTAAAAAGGTCAAGGGCAGATGATGATGGATGCTGGCTGTATATATCGATATATTTTGACCACAATAATGAATTGCAAATATGCACATGCTCGCACACACACACATAGACGGCGGACCAAATGACAGGGATTAATTCATTGATCATGCTTAATCTGTCATAATTAATTCCATAGGAACAACCGTGATGAGAGCAAGCCTCCATTAAACAGATAAATTATTCAGCGTGAGGAGGTGGTGGACCCAAGATAAATGAGTGAAGCAGACATAGTGCCAGCAGTCACAGGCTGAGGCTAATTACAGTCTTTTCCTGAAAACTAGCACAGGTTAATTTTCAGTAACGGTTATAGGAATATATAACTGTAATTGGAGGCGTGGGTTAACAAAATAGTCTGAATAAAAAAGTGTCATAAATGTCACATTTGTTGATCTATATACCTGTACATATAGCAAGTTTGTGTGTAGCCGAGAGGAAGAGCTGGTCCCAGTTGGAATATATCCTCTAACCAAGTCCCACTAGGTTTATCCTTTAAGTGTACATTTCTTGTTTTTGTAATCATTAAATCTTTATACTTAGTGAATTGGGCCCTGGAAACCGCAATATCCACGATAATGATCATTCACTTATGAAAGCGGCTAGCTTCGGCAAAGAGATTTAATGGATCATGAGCATAATAATACACCTGGGGTCAGATGTATAAAACACTGTGGATTCAAGACTAAAAGTCTGGGTATGCACAAAGTAAAAATATGCATGAGCGGTCTCTGAGCCAGATTCATATCTCCCTGCATATGCATTGTTCTGTATTACACAACTCAAGTCACCGGGAAAATAGCAGCGCTGTACTTTGTTCTGTTCTTGGTCTGGAAACGGCAGCATCCTGTAAGGATATGATGATTACTAAAAAGACCATAATACATATGTCTAAAAAGCTTTGACATCACTTACTCTCGTCCATCACATTCAGACCAGATAAAGGCTCCAGCACACATCCCTGATTCTAAGTTCTGAATCAAAATCAAATTGCATCTTCTGATAATAAACATCCAGGTGTATTTTATTCACTTTCCAGCATTTTATAACTGTATACAGGCACAGGGGAAGCATTGGCATTTTGAATTTAAAAACCTTTAACACACCATAACACAATGGTAAAAGTGTGTCGCAATTCAGACATGATCGCTTTACACTCCTAAATATTAGGAAATACTCGCAACAGCTTTCTTTTACTGAATTACTAATTTCCACAGGTGCTTATATAGACAGCTAAAGCACTCCGACAGCTTTGATTTTTACCAACTCTGTGATTCAGCCTCTTCTACACACCTGTATGTTTCAAATGGTAAAAAATTATGTCTGCAAAAAAGATAAAAAACAGATGAACAGAAAAACATCGTCAGGGAGCTAGTAATGCTGCAGATATACAGCACAGTAAAGCACTGATGAACAAGCCGTTGACAGCTTAACAACCCAAACTACTGAATATGGACATAAAAGTCCCCAAAATATAACTAGCAATAGTTTTTACTGTACTTTAGTTCAGACTTCCACTGAGCACATGAAATGCCAGCCATTTAAACCATCTGAGACATTATTTAAACCCATTTTGTGACTGAATAAATTAGATCTTAATAACCTTCTCTATTAAATCACAAATGATCCGTCAATCTCTCCACCCTGGTCAACAGATCGTTAGAAGAATGTTTCTCTGCACAGCGGGCAGGTGGACTTGTTGCTTGATGTGAACCATTTGTACTGTAGAAAGATGAGATACAAATAGATTAGTGAAAACCACGATATGCTGTTTTGCAGTAAAAAAGTGTACAACACAAGGAGTATTATTGCTATGGATTTATGAATAATGCCTGTAAGTGGATCCAAGTAAATAGGAGAAAAGATCATAAAAAATCTTTGATTACTTATATAAACAAAGAAACTACGGTTTAATGCCAAACTATTGTTTCCTCCGTTATGATACTTGATCAAAGATTTTATGCTCCAGATCTCGACAGCCCACCAGTGGATGTAATATGATCGTGGCTCATATCTCACCAAACACGCCGAGTGGAACTTCTTTTTGCAGGTGCGGCAACCCTTCTTGGGCAGGGAGTAGTTGGAACCGTGGATAACGGAGAAGCAGATCATACAGTCCTCTATTCCCTCGAAGCGCTTATCCACGTTGGTCTTCCACAGCGCCAGGCCCTCCATTATGCTGCCATTCTAAACACACAAAAACCCATATGTACATTGGTTTGTTGATCCCTGGATGGAAGTAAGGAAGTAAGGAAGGAAGGATGGATGGATGGATAGATGGATAGATAGCCTGCACTTTTAGCTGTACTTTTTAACATTTTGGTGTGATTTAGCATCATGTTGCCTCTCCTCTCTCTCACTCACTCACTCACTACTCCTGTATATATCAAGACAACTTGCATGAGCTGGGATAGAATCTGGCACCGGGGTGAAGAACAGACAACACCAACTTCCTGCATTTAAATCCACGGTGTGTTTCTACCTGATGTGTGAGGTAGGTGCTCAGTTGCAGCATCCAGTTCCTCCACTGCTGTACGGCAACTCCCACACGCCTCCCACTCTCCACCGTGATGGAGCCCAGAGGGTGGTTCTGTGGTAGCTGAATCACCAACTCGATGAAGATGTCATCCACAGAATAGGTAGCAATCACCTCCCGCGCTGCTGAGCGAGCCTTCACCTGGGGTAATAAGATGAATATATGAATATATATAAATAAATAAACACACACACACTTTTTGCCTTCACCATCTGGGCTCTTTCAGTCTCACACAGTGAGTCAACTCGTAAAATGCATTGCATTTGTTGACTTACGGTCATGCTGTCGAACATTTGAGTGCTTGAGTGGACGGATGAGATCTCCTGGGCTGAGAGAACAGGGCTGACGTATTTAATGGTGAATTTCTCCGCAGCCGCGCTGACTCTCTTCTCCTGGCTGTTCCACCACAGCCGCACCATGGCAGGCAGGTCCTGCACTGTGCTGTAGTACACACTGCAAGCCAGATGACGGAGCTCCCACTCGACACTCTCGCTGTCTATGGGCAGGAAACGCAGGGAGCCAAATATAAGCTTTTCACATTTCATTTCACAGCTATGTACAGAAGTTGTGCAAGTGGGATGCGTGCGATTTACCGCAAACAGCCAGAGACTGGCTCTCTGTGAAAAAGGTTTTGGTCTCCTTTGTCTCCGCCCCCTGGACGGGATAGATGGGGTTCTCGGGCATCAGTTTGAAGAGGTGAAGGAGGAGGTTGTTAAGGGAGCAACTTCTCCTGAGATACTGGGCATAATGGGCTCGCAGCTAGAAATAAAACAGAAAAGCACTTTAATACTATGACAATAATTAATAAGAAATCAGTTTACTTACTTATATGTACTCTCATACACTCTCAAACTACAAGACAAAACCAGTAAAACAGTAGTCAAACACAAAGGACGTCATATCTGATCATCTGAGGACTAATCATCACTCACATGGGAGGGTGAGGACTTGAAAAAAGTGAGGAGCAGCTTCCAGGCCAGCAAGTATCCCAGGATGCAGGAGTACTCCACACTGAGAGGCTGGACCACTGCAAACTCTCCCACCTGAACCCCGGCCAGGATGCTATCACACAGTTCCTCACAGGTAGACAGGATGGCCATCAGAGACGCTGGAGGAGAACTGAAGACAGAAATTAAGCAGAACTGTAAGAATGAACTTGAAAATATAACTTATATTAAGCCCAAAATCATGAATGATTTCCTCTGTATACTCACAGACATGGCTCATCTCTATCATCATCAGACTTGTTGTTGTCTCCTTCTCCATCACACTCGGGCAGCTCAGGCATGACCCTGTATTGACAACAAGCAACAATGTTAAGCATATTCAGGCTCACTTTAACTGCAACACTTGCAGAAAGCTTAAAATGTTCTAATATTTCACTGCTCCATCAGACACTGAGCTATGCCGCCACCTGGTGATAAAATAGAAATGATCACCCAACCTGAGATCATTCCAAACCTCCTGCAAGGTCCTAAATGTCTCAGGACTGGCATAACACTTTAAGCATAACACAGAAAATGTTTTTTTAATGTTAATTTAAGGAGAAGTTACCCCCATTTGCACACGGATACAGACTCTCTAACAAAATCCTTACTTTTCCAACAAGTGGTAGACAGTGATCTGCAGAGGCCTGGCCTTAAACAGCAGCAGAGGACAGAAAGTGTTCAGGAGCGTCTGGAGGGGCTGTGGCAGGTTTGTCTTCTGGTCCGCTATGAACCTTGCTGGCAGGGAGTTCTGTTTTAGCTGCTGCACAGGCACATATGTCAGCGCAACGCCGACCGACTGCAGTACCGCCAACGGGAACACAGGGTCATCCGGTTCAGTGAAGGAATCTGCATTCAGACAACAGTCAGAAGGTTTGTGAACTCAGGACTGTTACATAAAGTGCTTATATAAACTTGCCATAACTGTCTGTATATTGCAATTACAGGTTTTGGACATAGTGAAACATGCGTAAAGGTTCTTCCAAATAGGCTTGTTTCCTGAGAATGTCATAACCTCCTCAGATAAAACACACACACACCTGTGATGCTGACAGGGAGAGGCAACAGCAGGTTGTAGATTCCTTCAACGAAGAAGTCTCTCCATTCACCGGTCAGTTCGGAGGGCAGCTTCTCTTGTATTTCAGGCGCAGATGATGTGAAGAACTGGTTCAGCTTCACGATCAATGCGGTGTTCTCGCACACGAACAGCTGCACCCATGGATTCCATAGACTACTCACATTCTCGCTGGAAGTCTGAAACGGAATTCAAGCAAGCAAATTAAAGTAAAGAAGACCACCCTACGGCAGAACTCTGCAGCTGACAACGGCCCCTGACCTCAATGTCACAAAACAAGACAATAAGTATGTATCTGTGTCTCACCTCCAACCAGGCTAACATAGAGCAGAGCAAGAAGTCCCACTGGCTGCTCCCGAGAACTCTCGGACAATTAGCCACCAGCCAGGACAGGAAACGCATCATCTCCACAGAAAGGTTCAACTGTTCTGCAGTTGCTTTAGACAGGTCACTGAAATACCATGAGACATAACAGATGTAGGCATATAAGTAAAACACGGAGACAGCGTTTCAGAAGATATACTTAAAATAGAAAAAAAACACGTCTACATTTTTGTGCGATTACATTACCTGCTAAAGAGGAACCAGTCCTCCTTGCTGGTCCTCCACTCCATCACAGTGGCAAGGATAGCCTGCAAAACCTCCGCCTCTACATGCGTGTTGGCTTTTAGACAGCACAGCAGCACCGCCAGACACCCATACACATCTGTCACACACACCAGAAATTATTATTATTTTATATTTTATATGTATGCATTGTGGCGATGCTTGTGTGTGTATTCCTACCATCATTCTCTTGCCAGTTGATTATTCCAGCAGCTGCAAGAGCAACAAGATTATCTCTGTCTTCGTTGGCCATGTAGGGGCAGAGCACCTGAAGTGTGCTCAGTTTGCTTTGAGATACTGGGAACAAACTGACCACAGAGAGACACATTTCAATATATGACAATGGTAAAAGGGGTCTTATAATAGATTTGAATGTGAAATTAAGAAAATTTATGACATTAATATGATTTACCTGTCCATTCTGCCATATAGCATCTTCACGGTTGCACTGTATGTGGCTGCTAGGTTGTTGGTGTTGATGTAGTTTTCTAGAGTCAGAGACCAGAGACCTCCATCCTCCACTGACCTACAGGGTATGAATACAATACACATATATCCAGTGGATGTTTTTTCAAATAACTGCCTGGAAATATAAACGTATATTAAAATCTTCATTTCATTAATTTGTTCTAAAACAGGATTTTTGTTGTTGTTGTTGAGGAGGCTCCATTAACACTGTATATGTAGAAAATCATTACATGTATTGATCTGTGTAGCTGACCTTGTGTAGAGTGTCCCCAGCAGATCTTTCATTGGCACCTGGCTCTGGAGTCCTTCCATCAGCCCCGAGTCAGTCAGCAGGCTTTGACAGGCAGGGATGTACTCTACCTCCTTACACCACTGCAGTGCATACAACAGTTCTGCAACTGCCACATAAATGCATACAAATAGAAACATGTTAAACATCATCATAGATTGACAGACATAAAAAGAAAACCTGTTACAGAAACATTTAGTTCACTTTCTGTGTGTGCATGTACCTGTGTACTTGAGGTTTGGCAAGTGTAAAGGACATTCTGCTTCCTTTTCGTCATGAGTTATGAATGCAGTGGTCCGGGCAACGCTCCCCAAAAGGGCACAGGCACATAAGTGGGCTGGTGGCCTCGTTGACACCCTCAACTTCCAGATGTCCATGGAGGGTTTTTCACAAACTCCTCTGTGACGGCTGGAGAGTAAGGGGGTTTTGATCCACTGCAGAGGACAGAAAAAAGGGGAAGAACAACTTATGAATGTTAAGTGTTTTGTGCAGAGATTCTTGATTAAAGCAGAAACCTTCCACAGCAAGTTCCTCATAACCGATGTATGGTAGTGCCTGAACTACGTAATTACTTTCCTTACTTTCAGTAAGGACGATGAATTGGCTGGCTCACCTGAGGAGGGAGGGCTCGTCTGATCCTTGTCCATTCTGTCTGGCTGGGCATCAGTTGTGTAAAGAACTGGATGAGCAGGGGGGAATCTTTATCACAGACAGAGATGATTGTCTCCACAAGACTCTTTACAGCCACTATTAGAACCTGCAAACTGAAAAATAACACCAAGAAGTGTTATTCTTAAGACATGGTTGCACAGATGCAGACAAAGTAATCAGACCTAAATGTGGGGAGTGATTACTGACAAATCCGCTAGGGTTTTGTTACCTTTTTATATCCAGAGAGATGGTGAGTAGTTGGTTTGTCACCCAAAGGGCTGCGCTGTGCAGGAAACCTCCTTCCTTGAGCTCATATTCAGAGTGCTGGACCAATGACTGGACCCCAGCCACACACACATTCCTCAGCTTATCTAAAAGTGAGTCTTTGAAAGCATACTCGACACAATTAGTGATTTAGCTTCCCTGAAAACGATATATATATGTCCGTGCACTGAGCAGGTACTTACCAGAGAGGTGTGTTTGTGTTTGATCTTGGGCAGTGAGCTTAAAGACAGTGAACAAGAGTTCCTCAGCCGAGAGAAGGAGAAGACAGTTCTGTACGGAAGAGAAGAACGTGGCAGCCACGTCGCAGATGAAGCAGATGAGCGGCTCTGTGTGGCCTGCATCCGACAGACTCTTGGTCTCAGACAGAGTGGCATGGAGCCTCGCTAACATCTTCTCCATGTACACCTCCCCTATCAGAGGCCCTGCACAAGTAAAATCAGATTAAAAAAAAAAAGATGATTATAGAGTTTGGTGACCAATAGGAAAATCCACAAACAACATGCACCAAGAGTACAGCAAAAAGGTACTTTTCCACTGAGAAAAAATAATTAGAATTTGTCGTGTGTGTCCGTGTTCACCATTGTTGTGGTGCTGGGAGAGCACCAAGCTGATGAGTGTCCAACTGTGGTTGCTGGTAGAAGAGGTAGAACTGGTAGAGCTGCATCCCACCTTGCACAGCTCCTCAGTCAACCCCAAGAGTCGCTCACCCAGAACCGAACCTTTCAGCCAATCACTACAGTTCTTCAGGGTTTCAGGATCTGTACATGCCTGAAATGAGAGATAGAAGCAGAGATGTTTGTTACTACTCGTATGTAAATGTAATGTATAGATGGAGAAAACTGTGCACAGAAGAATCATACCTTCCGTATAATTTGCAGGATAACTCCCCACTCTAAATCCATCTACAAAACAGAGGGAAGAGCATCAATGGCAGCAATAGCAACATAGGTTTAATCTACAGCAAGGGGGGATCATCATGGCACCCATAAGAGACGTGAATCAACATCAGAGGCCTGCACTACAAAGCAGCGTCAACGTACCCAGGATATATTTTCATTAATTTGGCTTAATTTATTATAGGACTACCAGAGCACGAGTAGAAATGACTATAATTACATTTGAATGGAATCTTGTAAAGCACCTTGTAACTATGTTTTTGAAAATTGCTATACAAATACAGTTTATTATATTATTATTATTTGTGTATGCCATTAAATTAATGTGTTGCTTGGATGTATTCTCATAGACTAGAAAATACTTGATTCATTCCCTTGGGGAAATTATGGTGTGTGTGAACATTTCTGCTTTATATTTCAGCTGCTTGGGGGAAAAAAAGGATGAATATGAAAGCATAATTCAAGGCAGTATGAAGGCTTACTTTCATCTTATAATCACTAAATGCATAGCCATTCTGTGGGACTGTAAGGCAGGGCTCTGACATGTCTCACTGCATTGGCTCAAGAATTCAAATAAGTGAATATAGGATATGAACATATGATAAGAGAATATATCCTATTTTTTTTTAATGTGGTTATAGAAAAGTTATTTATGTTGCCTGTTAATATAGGCATGTTTGTTGTTTTTTTTTTTAACCTCAATGAAAATGTGAAATGTTATGAATTGAAGCCAGATATTTCCTTAGAGAAAGATTTGTGTTGAATTTTGGAAATGTCTAATTCTACAACTAGTGTTATATTAATAGGCCTTATATTAGCGTAGCTTAATCTTTATCAAATTTGTTGTGACTGAAGTTTCTAAAGATTTGGTACAGCCCTACGTATAAGGTATGAACACCGGTTTTAAGGGAGCAGGTTAGTTGTGCAGCATAAGTTACCATGGCAATCTACCCCTGTAAGCTGTGAACTCTAAATCCTACTTCGTAGTACAACGCCTCAGATCATATCACATGGCATCTGTGTCTTTGGTTACCGTGGTGATGTGGTTGAGGATGCGGGTGGTCTCCTGTTGGCTGCAGCAGTAGAGTGAGCTGAAGACCATCTCAACCAGGTGCTCGGTGTCACTGCACCCCTTCTCAGCCAGCCAAACCACCACCCGCTCCAGCAGGAACTCCATTGCTGGATTCTTCATGGTCACCTCGTCCTTTTGCTCGCCGTCCATTATGTTTTTATCCAATTCGGCCAATGTCTAAGACAAACACAGTTTAGGGGAAAAGTCAATTGTAATGTGGAATTGTATCAAATGCAACTTTCTGAAAAATATGCCCATTACAAAGACAATTGATGGCTCCAAAGGACTGACACTGAAAAACACTTGTATCTATAATCAGCAAATATGACTTACACTGAAGACCCTGTGTGTGTGGAACGACTGCAGGAGAAGGGAGAGAAAAACAAGATGTCGCTCCGAGTTTTTCTCATTCACATGCACCAGGCAGAGTTGGGCCAGCTGGCATACTACATCCTCAAAATGCTGGGTCTGTAGGGACCCAAATGCCTGCTCATTCACCAGCCCAGACACTGTCTGAACAGGTTTCTCAACACCTTCCGCCTCGACTCCAGTTTTTCCATTGTCCTCTGGCTTAGAGAAACAGATCTTGACAGATTTCTTCTTCTGGATGTGCTTTCTTTTTACTCTGTCAGGGTAGCGCATTACCTGGAGACATAAGAGAAAGTGAGAATAGAGTTATTTATTTTGTGTTTTCTGTTTCACTTTGACCACTTGTAAAGACATGAGTGAGTCTGACGGCCACATTGATCTGCAGTATCCTTGCCAGAGATTCTCCAAAGCCAAACGTACCTGCAACAAGGTAGCTACCCCTTCCAAAGCCTGTGGATCTGCATCCTCATTGTCGGCATAACGCATAAACAACACACCAAGCCCTTCCCAGAAGTCTGCCAGAAGCCCTTGAAAGACATCTCTGTTGCCATTAGCTTCATCTTCACTGTGTAGGCCTGCCCTTTTCTCCCAGGAAACAAGCATTTCCGTGACCAAAAGGAAAAGAGGACCATTTTGAAGGGAGGGATTTCCAAGAGCCGTTTCTAGTAGTGGCAAGAGCTATAAAAAAAAAAGACAACAACAAAATGTGAGACAGATAGGGACTTAAGTACATCTGATATGATGTGGACAGTATGTGAGAGAGTGTGACCCCACCTGATGTGAAATAAGCATGGTTCGTATTTTTCTTTGTTCCTCCTCTTCTTCTGTACTGTGCAGTATGCAGTACCTCAAACACTCAACAACAGAAGTCACTATAACTGCGCTTTCTGATGGGCTAGTTGCCGCACGCTCACTAGACAGACTGAGACAAACACACAGAAAATAATGATTATAGTCGATCGTGATACAGGAATAACGGTTTATAACAGACATCTAAAAATATGGTTAACGTATGCAAAATCACAAACAAAATAAAACAATTCTGTTCCACTGCTATGAATAACAGCAGGAAAAGGTCTTTGAATTTGTAAAATAAGACTTCAAATATTTTTTCTCTGCTAAATCTTTTGTAAGACACTGCACGAGCAATAAAATTACCCTTGTATGGATGACGAGAAGAAAGTGGAGTAGAAGTCCAAGGTCGAATCGGTGACCTGTTGGGGTAGTTTGCTAAGTAGCGGCATCAGATTAGGGTGGAGTGCTTTAGCCATGCCTTTGCCACCCTCTTTTAGTAGAGCCCAAAGTTTCGGTAAAAAGCCCTTCTTGGCGTTCACGTATGTCCAGCAATCCTGAAACAGAAGCAGTATTAGATTAGATGCCACACAACTATATATTGGCTACATTTGTAGATCTCCTCATTGCACTACTCATCATGTGTACTTTAATAACACAGGGTAGACAGAACTCCTGACAATATAATGGCATTAGCATAACTATACATATGAGGTCCTCATTTAAAACACAGGCTTACAGGAACCGAAGACACGACATGAAGAACAGCCTCCCATACAGGAGGCAGCACCACAGGATCTGTGTCGTCAATGCTGAGGAGAACATTGGGGCAGAGTCGTGCTGCTTCAGCCTGGACTAGTCCTGGAGTATACTCACACAAAGCACACACCATCTCGAAAAATGCCCCTCGCACCTGTTGAGAAACACATAGAAGCAGACACAAAAACAGATTATTGCATTACAGAAAAAACATCAACATTATTCACGACAACATGAATGCATCCAGAGAGACCGGCTCCCAAGGATTACGGGAATTTGGCTGATTCCAAACAAACTTTCACCAAATTCAGTTACACTATGTGCATATACTAGGTGAACAAGCCCTATGCAATGCCAGTACCTGTGGTGTCTTGTGTTTGCTGTACTTCCAGAACTTCCCAGAGTTAAGAAGATGTGCTAGTCTTTCCTCCAGAGCCACCCTGTCACTCTGGAGCAACAGGGAAAGCAGTTTCTTCACCCCCAACAAAGAACTGGTCAGTACACGCACATATTTTCCTTCCCTCTCCTCCTCTGTCACAATTCTAGAAAACAAGGGGAACCAGTGCATCAGCAAGGAATCTGATAGAATGCAGCATTGTGCCTCCACAGTTAGAGCAATGGACACGTAGACTAATGAGCTAAACTTACTGTGGATCGCTCAGTGTGTCTGCTGTTTCCTTTAATAAAATATCTTGAAGCACCTGCAATATAAGAATAAAAACAATATGTAAATTTAGTTTCAGCGGATTATAACTTCCCTTCTGCACTAAAGTCACCACTACTACTAACATTAAGGATCTCATCCTTGCAGAAGCTGAGAGCCTCGGGCTGTTTGGTGGGTGAGAAAGCAGCGTTGAAGGCCTGGCATGCAGCAGAGGCTGCAGGTGTGTAAGTGTCACACTGGGACAGAATCCAGTGGCCCATCAAGCTCTTCAGAAAGGGGGCCAAGCTGCGACGCACTTTCAGCACCAGCTGCTCAAAGGCCTGCTGGGTGGCCTCCCTGATCCGGCGATCATGGTCCTGAGAGACATAACGATGAAGACAACGTTGCACACATTAAAGTCTCATTCAAATGTTGTGAGTATGCTGTCAGCCAACCTCTGGTAGAAAGATATTGACAATCATTTGAAATGGAATATATTACTTTCATTTGCTGTGTGAGACTCATCAAAAATGGTATGATGGGAGTGTTTATTTACATGTTTGAAGAATTGTGATAAGTGATGGGATGTTGATAGAAAAATGTTTGCTGTGAATGTGTGGGAAATGACCAGCTCACCACTGCTATCTTGCAGTAAATCCTTGGCCAGTATGGCAGGACCCCTTTCACATCGTCAGCATCCCGTTCCTGACACATGGAGCCAAAGTCCTGCACAGCCTGAGAAGAGTAAAACACACCCAATGAGAGATCCATGGTTACTGTGTTTTATGCCATTTTAGGTTTGTTCTGGCTATCAATGGCATATTAGGCTACGTATGTGTGTTAAACTCACTTTCAGTCTGGTAACAGCATCCCTCTTCGACAGTTTCCTGAGGACCAGGCGGAAGTCTGCATCTACCAGGTTGTCTATCTCCTCCGCGCCGTGGACAGCGGGGACATAACTCAGCTCCGTGGTGACCGCTGTGTCGAAGCCCACAAACCCCGGGATGACACCACCCTCGCGGGTCAGTACCTCAGCAGCCCGGCCGCTACTGGACGGCTAGTAGCGAAAGAGAACCGTGTGGTTATATATATGTATATATATATTAAAAAATACATCCCATAAGAGTTGAAAGCCAAAGGTACACGTTGTGGTTATGACACAGTTGGGACAACACAGCCACACGTAGCCTTAACACGACGTTCACCGCGAGCGTTAGCTGTGAAGTTTACATTAGCATGTGCTCGTGTTTGATGCTAGCAAACATAACCTTAACGTTACTTTAACACCGTGACGTTAGCTACGTTGACATACAGACAGCGCCACTTACCCGAACATTTCCTTTAGTTCGCTGTTTATTCTTACCCCCCATGGATACGCATTAATCTTGAAACTTTCTAGGCGTTTTAAATGACACAGGGCAAAATACGCCGATCGTGCTCAGCGGAAATAACTCAACACTTCCTGTATACACCTTTCAAAATAAAACGTCATCCTCAGAACTGTAATGCTGTTGGTACCAAAAAATAATTTTGCTATCTCAATCATTTAACACTAAAGTTATATTGTACACTGATGATATTTGCTGTTAAACGTGTTTACAGTTCTTTTAATTTAAATTTTATTGTAATATTGGGTAAAGAAAACTGTTTTCAATGAAAACTGTAAACATTGAGGTCTGTAGATTTATCCAGGATTAGCAGGATAAGACATGCATGATCAAAATTGGTCCCTCATTCAAACGATATGCAGAATGATGCCATATTGGTTATCTGTCCTATACTATAATGTCAGTAAAAATGCATGTTATATTTTTCTTTTTGGAATCAGGTAAATCACACAGTTGCACTTTGAATGGGAAGACACGGAACAGAATTGCTTACATGCGTTTACTTGAAATATATAAAGATACTTCCATTATGGATTTCTTCTTTATGTCCATTTGGAGAGATCTAATAGCATTGTGAACTCACCACTGCCATCCTTTAATATATTGCAGTAAAGTAGTATTGTAACATATTAATAAACGTGACCATTTGTTAGGCAAATAACATTTTAGTCTGAGGGTGATGAAAGCTCTTTAAGTGTCTTCTGAGAGTTTATTTAGTCAGCAAATGTCATGGATAAAGCTGGCTGTTAGATTTCTTATATTAGAGGAAGTATTGACCCAATAGTGAAAGAAGGAAGGTAAATCTGCTGACCTCGTACTGCAAAGTTTGTCAAAATCTGGTCATTAATTATGGATACCTTGTGTACAATGTTCCCATACCACTATAATCAGAAAGACATTCATGGTTGGATTCAAAAAGTATTTTAATATACAGCCTTTTTACATGAATCAAAAACTTTGCTGAAAGTTGTATTATAATTCTGCATGATATATATAATTTCTTCACTATTCTGAAACCTTCTTTAGTCGAAACATGAATTTTTCACTGTACAATCATGGCTTATGTTCTAGAGGTCAGGTGTGTCTGAAGTTGTGTGGAGTTGAATGCAAAATGAGAAGTAAACAAACTGGCAGTTCAAATAAACTACCGGAAATATCAGATGAAAAGATGCAACAATTTTACAGCGTATTTATACAATTATTTCACATTTAGAACTAAGTTATGATGAATGCTGTGCAATGCAATACAATGATTTGTGTCAAGCACAGGCATTTTTACATGAAGCACAGATGTTCCCATTATTTCCTTTCCTAACTGCAGAGACACTGGGAATATTTATCACTCAGTAAAAGATGAAATATTAAAAACTCTTTTTTTGTAGATATAATACCTCTGCAACAAAAATCATAAACAAAAATTGAGCGGTGTACACTTTATTCTCAGAAAAAGATTATTTGTTGCCTTCAGGCAAACGTTTCAATGTTGCACCAAATTCCTCTGTAAACATTGTTTTGATCATAAGGACTTCAAGGCCAAGAGTTCAACTCGGGGCCGTTGCCGTGGCATATTGTTTAGCAATGTTGCCTCAGTGCAAGAGAGCAAGGGTTCATTTCCACTGGCAAGCCCTTCTGTGTGCCTGCATGTTCCTCCCACAGTCTAAGGCATGCAGGCTTGGTTAATTGTTGACTCCAAGTGTGAATGTGAGCATGATTAGTTGTCCGTCGGCTGGGATTGGACAGAATAAGTAGTTACAGATAATGAATGGCTTCACCTGGGAACCATGCGTATTAACATAAAGGTGTTTCAATGTATGAGCTCATGTGAACCAAATCATTAATTTGAAATGAATTTGGCTTAAATATCATAGTGAAAGAATATTATAGTTATCGTCCAGCAGATCAGTCCATTTCAAGGAAATTAAAAGGATGGATCGGGTCGACTAATGCAAAGACTTTTTAAAAATCGGTGCAGACAATGCTTTATGGTAGTTATATGGATGTGTACATTTAGTCTCCCTTGTATTGCTATGCATCACATCACACAAACTCTTGGCTCATTAAATACATTTGTAAAGAAAAGTTGGTTACTCTGATCAAACCCTTTCCTCATGACATTGAAACAGTTTCTGCATTAAATAGAGGGTAGATGTATTTTACTGTATAGAGGTGACAGAAACATTAAGTCTCATTAAATCATGTGCCAAACTTTGAAGACTGGAGGGGATATCAGGGTGACAGCAGGGCGGTGGGAATAATGGAACGCTCTTTACTTGGAGCTGTAAATTCACATAACCCCAAAAATTAAAGCTAGACTAGTTAATAGCAGGCTGTTAAAATTAGGACATGTGCTCTTCAAGCTGTGACCAAATGTTTCTAACTTTAAAATATTAATACATTTAAAATATACCAAACCCCCTATTAAAATTTCAGTAAGGGATAAATGTGATTAGTGACAAACTGCACATTCAGGTTGTTGTTTTTTTCTTCTTCAGGTTAGCGCTCTTAAAGGTTAGTGCTCTCAGTGCCTAAAAAGATTTCACCCAAAAACAAGGTTTCTTGTGTGTGAAGTAGTCAGTCTCTGCGCGATTTACTAGTCTATACACATTTGTTTAGCTATATTTACTCATGATTTATGTCTTCCAAGTGAAATTGTTTGTATCTTTACCATTTAATATTGTAAACTGATACATTACCAAATAATTTTGTTTAGGTTTCACCATCTTCTCCACAAAATGTCAATATTCACCATCGCCCTTGGTGGCTTCCTTTACACCATCATCTATAAAGACTCACTCCATTTCGACCATTATTGTGAAGTATAGTTTTAACAAGTATGAGATTGGGATAAACTAAATTGCATTAACAAAACAAACAAAACTGTATCAACTAGTTAAAAATTGCACCTCTCCACCTACGTGTTTCACATCACAGAACACAATCAAAATACAGCTCCCATTTTCAGGCTACATTATTAAATATATAATCAGGTGCATCCATCCAGAGGTAATCAGGCAGTAATGATCACAAATTATTTCTCCTTTGAAATCAGTCAAAATCAGGTATCACGGTAAAGATTAGTGCCTTTCACCCAATGTTGTGAATGCAACCATCTAAATAACAGCCAGACGAAACTTACAGGTAACTTTCAAATTGAAGAACATTAGGACTATAGGATAAAATGAATGTTTTTGCAACCAAAGTGAAATCCTTTTTTATTTTCTTAATTTTGGGCTTTATTTGTGTGAATTGACCAAATAAGGTTATCTACCATATTAATACCTTCCATATCTTACAGAAGAGGTATGTCACCCTGCCAAATGCAAATGGCAAATTTGACAAAATTTGATTTGATTTGATTTTACCAGTTACCTGTTTACATACAATCCCAGTCAGGAAATGTGCAGCGCCACACTTGACGGTGATGATCCTCTGCTTTGGGCTTCTAAATCCTCCAAAGCATCTCATCTCATAACATATGAAAAAAATCCATGAGTTACCCAGAAATAACAGCCATGTTGTTTCCATTTCCCCGAATGTCCCCCCCCAGATCCTGGTCCCGAGTCAACCCAGTAGGATGTCGGCTCCTGGTGGAAGCACAGTGGTGTACCGAGGGTCCAGTTTGGGCACAAAGCCTTTAAAGTCCCTGGAGGCTTGAGTCCCAAACACATCTAGTAACTGTCGGTTCATCAGGGCAAACCTAGGCAAATAGAAAATAATCTCTGTACCATTATGAAATACAAGTCTGAGCAATTTACCTTAACATGGACACAAACAGTTGGATTATTGACTCGTGACAGAATTTGCTTAATGATTAAATCCTCTATCTGAGTTAGGGATCTAGTGTGAGAACTGCCTGCAGTTATTGCCAACAGAAAAATGGGGCAATGCCTGCCGAAGCCCATTGCTGATGGTCGATGAGCCGTATCAGCCAATACAGATAGTTTTTGTTGTTTTGTTTTGCAGCTACAGTGATGTATGCAAGAAAGAACTACCGGATATTTCAGCTTGGATTTCTAGCCCGCTGGAGTACAGCGGAAAAAAAATCCCAAGAGAACAAGATCAGCAGGGCTGAAAGGGCAGATGACCGATGAGTGACTATTTTTGTCACCTAACACTATAGCAAACTGTTTTGTTCAGTTCTCCAAGCAAAATGCTGAGGGAATTCAAGTTGGGAATTTATTGTGAAAACAGTAGATAGTGGAAAAAAGGAAAGCACGCACAATGTATTCTGGTTCACTTAGGCAAAGCTGGCATGGCTCTGCCAGCAGGAGAACTCTGCTTTATCGTCAATATAGCAAGCATTGGGGAATATATTGATCGTGCACCATCAACACTGACTGGACATCCACATAAAAGAGGTGCAGATTTTGTTTTGACAGCCGACTAATCCACTCCCCACATTCATACCTGCCCTTCGTCAAACGCAGGAGGAACTTCCAGTATGTAGGCCTGAGATTCTGCACTTCCATCACAGCCTGTGTAACAGTAACAAGTCAAACATTATATCCTTACTCAGCAAAAAAAAATAAAAATAAATCAATAATCACGTGCATGAACCATATTTATGTGAGCAAGTATGCATGTACGTGTATGCGTCACTTACAGCTTGGAAACAGATGGCAGTGGAGATGGCATATATGACCGTGTCGGCATGAGGAAAGTAAGGGAACCGTCCGGACTCAATGCCCTTGAAGTACATGGTCTAAAGACAGATAACATGTGCTGTTAATGATAAACTGTCCAATACAGATACGTTTCAACAACAGACACACATAGCATAGCAACATACTACTACTAACATGCTATCTATCTACAAGACAATAGTGTGGATACGTTATCAGCCACATTGCAAGATGAGTAATGCTTATTATGACCCGCTGCATGTTTACTCAGATATAGAGTTAATACAGTCCATGTAAACACCTCAGAAACATGATTTCTTCTCGGCATGTAAACATACTTTTTAACTCACCAGGAGATGTGTCTAGATTATGATGAAAATAAGGTAATTATCTGTGAACCCTTGCATTAATATTTCACATATTAAGGCACCTTTGTTTAAATATTTGAGAGGTGAATTCTATTTCTTATGACATTAATTTCCGTTATTAATATCACTTGTTTCTTGATATTTATTTTTATTTTTTTTTACCTCTACCAGCTTAGTGAAGAGATACATGGATATTGTCGTGCTTTTGTAGAAAAACATCGACGTACCAGCTAGGAAGCCTGAAATGACAGAAAGAGAGACAATGATCAAACAGATTACAGGGATGCAGAAAATGTGTGTTGATAAAAAGCCCTAAACCCAGAAAGCTCCTCCAAGTCTAAAAAAATGTGACAGTGTAATATCATATATGTGACAAAGGCCTGTGCCACATCTTTAAGGTTAAGGTTACGTTAAGGGTACGGAATAGCCAGTCAGTGGGGAATAAAACTGACAGTCCCAGTTGTAGTTAAGAGTAGTAGAAGACATCTAGTTGAATCATTATCCATAGATCTTGGTTATAATTGTGATATCGGCATTGAAATATTCAGACCTGTACAATCCACCCAAGTCACCCAAACTGCTGTGAAAAAGGCTGCACTGGACGAAAACAGAGTGGTCTGCATTCCTGAGATTTAATCAGATGAGAAAATCTCAACCTTGTTTGACAGTTTACACAACCCCGTCTCACCAGCTATGAGTGCATGGAGTTCATCATCAATGTTGCGCAGCCAGCGCAGCAAGCAGCTTGTTCCCTGAGTGAAAGAGAAACATTTTTTTTTTAGATAGATAGGGAAAATATCGTAGCAAACATAACACCAAATATGTGACATTACAAATCTAACAAAGAAAGTGACAGACATAAATATATTTGTCAACCTAAAAGCAAGAATGGAAATAAGGGAGAAAAGGAGTACAGCAAGAAAATAATGAAAAGGTGACGTCATTGAGGAGGGAAAATTGCAAGAATATGTACCTTGTAGATACTGACAAAAGATCCTAGAAAGGCCCCTAGCTGGAAGTTTTCCTTGTTGTAGAAGAGGGATGGGAGCCGCGAGGGCTTAGTAAACATGTGCCTGAACGCTGAAGGCACTTTAAGACAACACTGAATCAGGTAGCCAACACTGAACATCCTGACAAAACCCTGGAAAATGAGAATTGTATCATTATTATTTAATAATATGGTATATGAGTTTTATAAATCCATCACCATAACAAGAATATCTTACTTTCACACAGTAGGAAATGCAGTTGTCTTGGTAATGCTTACAGCAACTGTGTTTTGGACCATTTTTGCATCTGGATTATTCAAAAAAAGAAAAGGAAAGTCAACAAAGTGCACACACACACCTTAATTTCAGGGTAAAGAAATGTATTCTCTCACATTGCTTCTAGCAGTCCCCTGGTGTAGGTGAGTAGAGTTTTCCTCCTAGAGCTGGGCCTTTCTCCTGGCACCTGTGAATACTCTATAGCAGCTGTCCTCTCAGGGCCTCTTGTGCAGGTCTGTTCTGCCACAACAGACTGAGTTGGAATCTCTTCTTTCCCGACGATGAACCTGTGAACCAGAAAATGCACACAACGTCTGTAGGCTTTACCATAACAGTCAGTCAATCCAAATCAAGGCATCGGTGGAAACGGGGACAACTCACTTCAGTGCAGAGAATGCAAAGCCTTTGAGACCATCTTTGCTCCTGCAGCACAAAACACAGCATCTAATTACTAAAAAACACTAAACACTCAATCTCGTTTAATATTTGGCCAATGTTTCACATTTCCTTTGAACAATATGTCCACTGTGCTGCTCTAACCTGAAGAAGAACATGTAGAGGGATGCAGTTATGCAGAACAAGAGCACCTAATGGAAAACAGAAAAAAAGGGCATCAAGACAATAGGGATAGGTAAGCACTGCCTCCATGACACAATCTGGCATTATGTGAAAGAAAACCGAGAACACACCATAGATGACAGCAGAAATTGTATTTGGGGTTTTTATTTGGTATATTATTTAGCCTCCAAGTCCCATTATTTCGCTCCTATATGTTCAGTTCACCCAGACCTGTCATCTTACCTCACCATGGTTGATGGGCTTGACGATACCTCGTGTCACTGCCATGCGGAACAAAGTCTCAGTAGCCTGGCAACAAGATGACAGTGTCATATATTGTGTGGCAGAAGCATATATCTCTCTTTATGTATAACAAATAAAAAAAGGAGCACTTACAAGATTTGCCATGTATATTGTCAGGAGGCCTCTCCTGGCAAGGGGGAGAATAGAAATTCATATGAATTCTCAATAAATACAGAAGAAATATTCACAAAAGGCATGTCTGATCCAAACCCGATACTTGAAATGCATCCCACAACTTAATTAGGGCCCCAAAAATTAAATGTGCTCTTGTTCAAAACATGAAAAGACTTTCAGAGAATAGGAGAAACAAGAAAATCTTGAGATAGGAAACCTCACCTGCTCTTGCGCTCCAGGAGGATGGCAATATAGGAGGCAGGCAGTGCCGAGCCAAACCCAGCAGACCATGAGTAGAACCCTCCCAACAGTTTTCTAAAAAGGTACAAATGTACAGCGTTATTGCTTTTTTCAGCTGGAAAGTGGACTCAGGGAAAGTGTCAGCACCGATTCTCTTTCAGAATCAATGTCTTGGTTAAATCATGATTTTTATTCTAAAATATTTGTTAGGCTTTGATCATCAGTCTATGTTATTATTTTGAAATATGTTCAGCATTTTGAGCTTAAAATGCACATGTGGTTCACGTGAGTAGGAGCATGTAAAGACAACTTTTGTTTGTTTTGAGTCATTGCAACATCTGACTTCCCCCCCCTATACAGATCAATACATGCTTAGCTTATCTCATCTTTACAAGAACCCTCCACAGAACACATTTAATCATCTTTGTAGAGGAGATATTTCTCTCGTCGTAACTTCACCTGGTTGACAGTGTGACATGTGTGGGACGTACTGACCTGAGAATGCAGAAGAAAACAATGTACAGGCATCCATTGGCGGTGAGGAAAGAGGAAGACCACAGGATCTCTGGGAGAATCCTTTTTAAATAGTAATCCTTCTTCCTTCTCCGTAGCACTGCTGCTATCTGCAATGGCGTTATATAAAGTGTTTTCGTGAGTGTTGAGAAAACGAAAGAAATGTTAGAAAGTCGCACCAGTATTGAAGAATGCTTACAGAGCACCAGAAACTGGTCAAACGAGTTCACTCTGGATTTCAGTTGATTAACCTGACTGTTAGTTAGCCGGTGTGTCCTTCTGTGTTTTTAACGGCCATGTTAACATACTGCGTTCAACGTCTGCACCTTTCACTGACGCTGTGCGCGTGCAAGCAAGCAGCTTGAACTTGGTCCCTTAAACCCTGCGCTGTTTTCTCAGAACTAATGCCACTTAGCCTAACTTAGCTAGCTACATTTAGCTTCAGAGTCTTACAAGTTCAAACATTGTAGGGAATTCAGCGAAACTTACCAGGTAAAGAGGGGCGTATATTTTGAAGGAGACCTCCAGAGCACCCCTGGCTACATCCACGGCAGACTGCACACAAGACGGGTCCCAAGTATGACCGATCTCGTAGCAGTTGTGCGGTATTTTGCTGAGAGCGGCCATGTCTGATATGCCACTGCTGACCACTGGCAGCTGACAACAGCGGGGAGGGAGGCGGCAACCGTACGCGCGGACGTGCGCGTTCACCGCGCAGAGAGATGTGCACGTGTACGGCACTGTCGGGGCTGAACAAGGTGACACCAAAGATGCTCTACATTATGAATTAAGGATGTATTGAAGAACAGTTGTTGTCAATAATAAATTGGAATAAGTTCAGAATTAATGTGACACAAGATGTAAACTTTCACTTTAAAAAAAGGTGTGCTTGTGCTTGAGTGGAGGCATGTGAACATATCCTGCACACTAACATTATTTTTGTGATTGTAGGTATAGTGGAGATTGGCCTACTACGTACTTTTTGTATCTTTTGTTAGACTGCAACATAATGTAACAGCAAAAAACATTACAGAGATATGCATTTGAGAAAGGCATGGGGATATGACAGTTTGAATTCAGTTGGAATGCAAATTATTACTCTAATCAAATGTAGGCTAAAAAAACATCAAAGTCATCAAATTGAATTGCCAGGCGTTTCTACCCCATTGTTAACCACTGGGCTGGATCTCGACTCAACAAAAAAAAAGAAAGAAAGATCAAGAGTGATCTTGTGGAACAATGTGTTATTGTATGGGCTTGGATTTCAGGGTAGCTACTACAAAAGAAAACAGTCAACTGCTGTGCCGACCTTGACCCCGGGACCAGCAAGCACAAGAATTATAAAAATGCAAAACTACACAGCACTTTTTTCAGACTTGCTGCATTAAGGATTTAATTTCCCTGTAGGGCCACAACCCAATACTTTTGTTTTTCATATCACCACTGTGGTCGGGTTGCAGATTGTGCTCAGAGATATGTGGGGATTATCATAAATAGGAAGCTCGAGGATCACACTCACCTAACAAAATGAGGGGAGCAAGACTGATCAGAACATTAAGCTTTTTGTGTATTATGTGTCCTGATTCCTGAATTTATTTTGACAAAGGCAGAGCAATCGCCTCCTCTCCCCTTGGTCTCTACGGTTGCATTGCTTAGAGTTGGCCAGCAGATGTCAGTCTTACCTCTTTTACACAGGGATGTAGGGGCTGTGCTAGGTTGGGAGGATGAGCTGACTCATATGGGGGGTTAAATAAGGTGAATCTTTAGACAAGGTTACCATTTATAAAGGGTTTGTGAACTGTAATTAATTATGGTAAAGCATTTTTATACACTTTAAAATGATTTATAAGTAATAAGAAAAACGTTGTCTGCTTTATCCTCCAACAGGACACGCAATGCCAAAACTGTGAAAACCTGGATCATAATCCAGTCATTAACTTCCCGTGTTGGCCGTGAGTGTGATTTATTAAGTAGGCATTAATGCATGGATTATCAACGTGTACGCCTGCATTATTACCAAATAGCACAGAGAAGATAAGCACCAGGATTTTTCACAACCTGGGAGCCCTTCTTCTTATAACGGTTATTATGATTATTTTTAATAGAGTATAGTCTTGACTTATTATAAAATGGTGCAAAAGTGTTGATTTATGATTTACAGAATGTGAAAATCTCCACCTGACTCAGATGCTTATTCATCACCTCTGGAAAGTTGACAGCCTCGTCAGGCGCCCCGTGGTGCTTGAGTCTGCATTTTTAACTTAAGTGGGCCAATTGTCTTAATTTCCCAGAAGGCAATTTCAACAAAACTCTTTATGACAATGCACGCGAGAACACGTGAGCGGTTATTGTCCCCGTAGTATTCTGATACCACAGGAGGCGGTAGCGCCGTGGTCTCTGCCTGTCTGAATAGGGCGACTGTTTGACTCGGCAGAGTTTCATAAACTCCGCAGCCCCACAACGCACGCTGATACTACCCGTAACCCATGGGAGGACCGACGGAGGCTTCCACTTGTTCCTCTTGAACCGAAAGCACGCACTCCAGCCCGGCATCTCACGGAGCGGAACATGGCCCGGACTTTGGGGCTGTTCGCGGCTTGTTTGCTGTTCTCTCTCGCCTCCGGAGCGGAAGGGAAGCCCGGCAGGGAGAGAGTTTACTATGTGGGGATCATAGAGGACTATTGGGATTACGCACCAAGTGGAAAAAACCTGTTGAACGGCAAAGACGTGGAAAATGATGAGTGAGTTGTGATGCCGTCAGTTTATTTAGAGGTTACAGCTTGTGAGAG
This sequence comes from Chelidonichthys spinosus, assembly GCA_029853015.1. NCBI lineage: Eukaryota > Metazoa > Chordata > Actinopteri > Perciformes > Triglidae > Chelidonichthys > Chelidonichthys spinosus. Next base: position 14,432,852 of record CM056835.1, read on the forward strand.
AAGCTCATATCAAATTCACACACATGGGTTATTGGGTTTATCTGAAGTTATCTGAGGCTGCTGTGTAAAAAAAGAAGAAGAACAGTTTTAGGTAAACAAATCTCCAGTATGTGATTCCTGGGTGTGACAGTGTCTGATGCACAGGAAGGATATGGCAGTTATTTCATGAGATTGGAGGCTTCTTTTGCTATGTGTACAATTACTAAAATGATATCAGGAAACACTTACATAGATGAATCAACATCATGCCAGTACTGTTATATTATGTTGCAATGAGGATATTCAAGACTTTACTTTTCTGAGGATCTTCTGAATGGACCATCCGTGACCACACTGATGTATTTTGCAGTTTGGATACCTGCTATACCTGAATTGTTCTCTTCTTGTAAAACAGCTAAATAGCTGACAGGTACTTGACTTGATGTCTTATTTATAAGACATGTTAAATAACACATCTGTTGCTTGTACCCTTGCACAATGCTGAAATCTCCTGACCACCTCTCTGAGATATTCATACAAGTGCAGCAAAGCCATTGGTTGAACTCAAACCAAGCTATTTTATCATACATTGAATAGATTCATTATCTTCCCCAGGTGTCATATTGCCTATTTGTTCCACCTTTTTGAAGTATTGTTTAATCCATTGGCAGATAATTTCTTCTAAAGATACTTAATACAATCGGTGGCTCTCATATAGCCCTTCATGAAAAAAACATGTAATATCAGCCAATGGAAAGAGTTGGTGTGGTTTACTAACCATCATAACAAATGTGAATACGGGAGACTGCAACATCTCATTAATACTAAAATAAGTACGCCTACATAATTGTCGAAAATAGGCTTGAAGCGCCCACATTAGCACTAAATTCTTTTGAAGAGATACTCAATGAAACCCCCCCTTTATCAGAGGTTGTCAGTATTATCCACTATTGTGAATCAAGTAAACATAATGCCTTTCACCTTCCCTGTTGCTTTGGTTATGGGCTGGATAAGCAAACCTGTGTTTGCCACAGCAACAGTAACACATTATTAACCCACAGAAACATGTCATCACTTTAATGACAAGTCTAATTTTAAGAAACCGGCAACCAGATGCAATTTGTTCTGCGGCATTACATCTGCAGTTAAGTGCTCACACCACTTAAGGCGTCACATATTATGCCACATTTGCACTTTTTAAAATTTATTTTATTTGTTTTCTCTATTTACATACAGCTACACTGTTGTCATGGTTGTGTCAAAATTGTGGATGTTTTTATTTATAGACTCAATACACATATTTATGCTACCTTTTTGAAAAACGTTCAAGGTAACACGATAAGGAGATCAAACTGCAAACCAGTCGTTCTCTTCTGCCTCCTCTCTCTTCCTCCTGTTTAATCTTGTCCGTCTCCACTTCCACCTCAGGTGTGCCTCTGAGTACCTGCTAAAAGGACCCCACCGTATCGGCCGTGTTTATAAGAAGGCCATGTTCAGACAGTATACAGATGCCACGTACAGCCACCAGGCCCCCAGACCCCCTTGGCTGGGCTTCCTGGGGCCCATACTGCGAGCTGAGGTCGATGACGTTATCGTGGTCCACCTGGAGAACTTTGCAACCAGGAGCTACTCTATGCATCCTCATGGAGTCTTCTATGAGAAGAACACAGAGGGTAAAGTGCTACACAACACAAAGCCTGCATGGAGAGATACACCTACTGTACTCACACCTTGGGGATCAATTGTGATATCCCTTAGACAGAAAGGAACACCAACAAACAAATAATACATTAGCTGCATATATGTTTTTTATTAAAAAGAATGATATTCCAAATGCATTTCCTTGCACTACTGCGGTTGAAATACATGTTCTGGTATCTGAGAAGTGTCTGACAGCTCACAAAGGTGCTGAATCATTATTTTAGATTATTTTAAGCCAGTGTGTTTTCCCCTCAGCTTCAGTGCCTGACTAGCAAATGTAATATGGACTACATGAGAACAATTTGGCCTGTATAAAGTACAAAAATGACTGCAGCACCATTTTAATAACCGGGTGACTATAATGGAAGATATGTGTAAGTATTCTGAACTTCACTACTTTCTATTATGCAACAAGCCCCCATCCCCCGCTGTTCAGGGGAGATACACGTCACCATTTACAGTAAACTGTTCGAACTGAAACTGAAACTAAAATGTTGTTTCCCATATTAAAACACATTCTGTCCTGCTTTATTAAAGAATGTACTGCCTCTTCTATCTGTCTTTGAGTTAGAACATTTATGTTAAGTGACCACCTGTTTTTTTTTTTTACAAACAGCAAATTGGGCAATAAGGGAAGAAGGGAGTGATGTCAACACATCTAGACATAAAACTGGTGAAATCAGCTAATTCTGTGTTAAACCACGCATTGTGCAGATTGGTACAGAGGTCAGTGTACACCTCTCACCATGACCACAATGTAATTTATGCATTTAATCATCACTTACACACATGGAGGCTGAATGATTAACAGAGATAAGACCCACGGAGGAAATGGATATGACCTCAATTTGGGAAACCTCTGGTGAAGAATGTGCTTTTCAACCCGTTTGCAGTTGCTGAATTATTGATTTCAAGCACAATATTTTCAAAATCCTTCATGCACAGTTTTAAACTGGCAAGAACTGTGCTGGTTAAGACCACAGCATTGTTTTCCACTGACGTAAAGTGAAAGTATGCATCCTCAGCTGCTCTCTGAAGCTCAGGGTAAACAGAAGGATCTCAGCAAACACATGTTGTATTTGTCTACCAAGGGGCGCTCTATCCAGATGGGACATCAAAGAAGATGAAGGGGGATGACTCTGTTCCTCCGGGGGGCAACTACACTTACCGCTGGGAGGTCAGACCAGAATTTGCCCCCACAGGGGACGACGCCAACTGTCTGACCTGGGTCTACCACTCTCACACGGAAGCCCCCAGGGACATCGCCTCTGGACTGATTGGGGCTCTGCTCACCTGCAAGAAAGGTATGAGGATATGTGACGATGTGATATTTAATGTTCCTGATTGTAAAGTCTCTGCATATTGTCTGTACTGATGCATTGCTTGTGCGCCAAATAAAATTGTCAGCATAGGCTACTCCACACCCATGCTTATAGTCAGTTGCACCAACACTGTGTTTAGCCCTTAATGACAAACTGCCAATGAAAGAAGGCTTCATAAGAAATCAAATATGGAGGAGATTTAGTCCAGCCTCCACCCATCCCGCATCCTGCATCTTTCTCTATGAGTGCAGGAATCTTGAGGGAGACTACCAGTACAGTCTTGGGTCAGACGAAGCCGGGGTCTGTTGTGGAATCAGCCCGAAATGACGTGGATCAGGATGTCTTCCTGATGTTCAACGTGGTGGACGAAAACCTGAGTTGGTACCTGGAGCAAAACATTCAGAGCTGCGAGGATCCAACCGGAGTTGACGAGGCTGACCCAGACTTTGAGGAGTCGAACCTGATGCACGGTGAGAGAGAACCTCCTCAGATTGTTTGATACTATAGCAACGACACGCACTTTAAGTTCATTGACAACAAGAGTATTATTCATTGTATTATCTCAGTTTTCCCACATCCCCTGCAACCAGTTGCCCCTTCATTCTTAATTGACTGTGACTTAATTGTTATGTGAGTTGCTTGTGTATAAAAGAAGGTTTAAGGCTAATGTTGTTCCCTTTGTCCATTCCTCTGTGTTTTTATCTGTGCGACAGCTATAAATGGCTACGTGTTTGGTAACCTGCCCGGAATCGAGTTATGCCACAACCGTGCGGTGGCCTGGCATTTGTTTGGCATGGGTAACGAGGTGGACATCCACTCTGCGTTTTTCCACGGGAATACGCTGCTGGACCGCGGCCACCGCACCGACACCCTCAGCCTGTTCCCAGCCACGTTTGCCACAGCCGGGATGGTCCCTAAAGCAGAAGGAAAGTGGCTGCTGACGTGTCAGGTTAATGACCACTTGCATGGTAAGGCACCTGACCTTTAACCTCTGTGTGACCTTTGACCTCTCTGCGCTCAGGCTTAACCCGCTGTGCAGAGTTGCTAAAGGAGCGAATGCATTTGTGTGACGTACACCTCTGTTATCTTGTCAGAATATGAAGTTATGAGTCTTCCCACATATATTTCTACTCTAAACACGCCAGGACTTGTATTTTAAGGCCGTCCAAAGTCCATTCAGCTTAGAACTGAATGTGCCATACTTGCACAACATATAACAATAATGTTTACACTCGTGAAATGCCTTTCCTTTGTATCATGCCCGGCTTCCCATAATAGCCCATTTGTAGCTTTGTGGCTTTAAAGAAACATACACAGATATATTTACTGTACAAATAAAGTTGTTTTTGTGTTCTCTCTGGGTCTAGATTGCTAAAGGCAACGATAAGGATGGGTGTGTTAACTGAACCCTGGAATATTTATTGTTTTATAGACTATTAAATCCGTCCCTTTAGACTTGTCAGGTTTCAGCCATGAGGATTTCCTCTGAAGGCCCCGTTTCACCAGTTTGACATTGTGCGTGTGAGTTATGGTCTGTGTAATGTGTGTGTCTCTCTATTTATTCCAGCTGGAATGCAGGCCTTTTATGAAGTGAAGTCATGTGGCGGGGACGCCGGCTCTCCAGTGATGGGTGGCGTTGTGAGGAATTACTACCTGGCAGCAAAGAAAGTCCGATGGAACTATGGGCCCTCAGGAAGGGATCTGATTAATAATGTATCCCTCACTGAGGCAGACAGGTGGGCAGACACCTTATCAAATCAGGAGTTACATACTGCTGCAGCCAACCTAATCCATGGTGCAATGTAATTCAAAAGTCTACTGACACTTATACCGAGCAGATAGTGAGCTGGGCCCACGTGATTTCATGCATGCTTTCTCCCAACTATTGAGACTATCCTGCATGTTTCAACAGTCCCTAGGTTTAACAAACCGATGTCTGAATGTTTATTTTTTTCAAGGACGAGGACTTGTTAAGATATTCATAATGTCTCCAAAGACATGAATGAGAGTAATCCCTGTGTGGGATTTAGAAAGTACAACCTCAGTAGTTTTTTAGAGGGTGAACTCAAGCTGACTCATGCTGACTATTTAAGTAATCTAAGTAAATATATAGATATCTAAGTAAATAGATAAATACACAGTGACAAAGTTGTTGTTGTGTCCTTGTAATTTGACCTGACACAGTGACACCCCCCCCCCCCCCCACCACCACCACTGTGCCATTATATTTTTATCTCTAATAACATATTTCACATTGCTTTATAAAAGCCAAGTATTCACTGCAAGCCAGTTACAACCGGTGTGTTCCCCGGCTAAACATTGTGCTGGGTTTCCTTCCTTCCACAGTGCATCCGACGTGTTTTTTGGCAGAGATGGTGGCAAGATCGGAGGAGTCTACCTTAAAGTGCTATACGAAGAGTACACGGATGATACCTTCACAACCACAAAGCCCACATCCTCTGATTCTCAACACTTAGGATTCTTAGGTAATTCATTTAAATTCCAAAAACTTTCTTTGTCTCTGCGCGGGCAAATAAAGCCACACAGAGTTGCGGCACGAGAATAAAATAGCGACACAAAACAAAGCTGCACAGGTTAAGATGAAGCAATATGAGAAATGTTCAGGGCAAATAAACAATCATGCAGCTTAAAACATGAGCCAACATCTCATACTCCTTATATGGTATCTTATTCACTGGTACGCTGCTGTCTTGTATGCTTACGATGTTCTTCTGTATTTGTCCAGGTCCAGTCCTGAGAGCAGAGGAAGGAGACACCCTTAGAGTGACATTCATGAATAAAGCTGACAGAAACTACAGCATCCAGCCTCATGGCGTGCACTATGATAAACACTTCCAGGGAAGCAGCTATGAGGACGGTGAGGAAGCAGTCACTTGCATTGGCACATATACTGTAGTGGCTGCACAGCCCAGATAAACGTTGGTGGCTATGATGTCATTAAAATGGTTCGACTAACTTGAGTGGTAATAAAAGGATAGGACGGATAGAATGTGGTGTCATCAATCACATCATCAACATCAAAAAGTCACGCACAGACTGCACTGCAACTGAATGATATTGAATTTCAGAAAATACATAAAATTAAAAAAAAGGAATACGATTGCAGGATGAATTTATGCACCGTTTTACTTCAAAGGCCTATTCAAACTAATGGTTATTTTTGTGCAATACTGTAGGTGTCGCCAAGCCAGGCTCTCACGTTGGTCCAGGGGAGAACTTTACCTACGTCTGGCAGGTTCTGGAAGGTCCATCTTCATCTGATTCTCCCTGCATCCCATACCTGTACTACTCGGGCACCGATCCCGCCAAGGACACCAACTCTGGATTAGTGGGACCTCTGCTCGTGTGCAAGAAGGGAACGCTTGGGGAGAACGGAACCCAGGTGCTGCTTTATTATCCATTCAAATACACTTACAAGTTAATTGTAATAACAAAACAGTTTACATCTTTACATGTTTCCATTTTATTATGTTAACTGTACCTGCACAACACTCCCCATTACTGTTACTGTATAATACTTGTTTTACAGAAGGGTCTGGATAAGGAGTTCTTCCTTCTGTTTTCTGTCATGGATGAAAACATGAGCTGGTATTTCCAGGAAAATATTGAGATTTTTGGCAACAACGAGACAAATCCAGTAGACGAAGACTTTGAGGAAAGCAATTTAATGCATGGTAATGTGTTCGCCGAAGAGTGTGTCATTTTACAGTATTTATATCTAGTATTTCTTTAGCATTTTTCTGACTCTTCTGTTTTTCATTTCAGCTGTAAATGGACGCATGTATGGGAACCTTCGCGGCCTGGATATGTGCGCTGGGGACAAAGTGACGTGGTACACCTTTGGGCTTGGTACAGAGGTGGACATCCATGGGGTTTATTTCGAGGGGAACACCTTCAAGAAGCAGAGCACAACACGTGACACTATCAGCCTGTTTCCCCACACTACTGCTACTGCTGCCATGCAGCCAAACACTCCTGGTTAGTCATATCACGCACACACACACACACACACACACACACACACACACACACACACACACTGACACTCCACGACCACATCCCTTCCTCACAGTCTTCCTTCTTCTTTACAAACATGCAACAGGAAACATCCAGCAACAGGAAATATAAAAGATAACTGCAGAAATGATTAAATCTACAGAGATGTGTTGACATGTTTGGGGCCTTCCTCCATGCCCAGTTCAAATAAAATACCACAGTCATTGGTAAAACTTGACTACCCTACTTGACCTCCACAAAGAGGTCAGTCGTGTTCAAGAGGAAATAGTGCAAATACAGTTTACAGTAATATAACAGGGGGATGTGGTAAAGAGGATCTGACCGTCTCCATTCTACATTGAATGACCTGTGCTGTCACAGTCTCAAATCCAAACACACACCTCTCCTCTTCCATTAAGATGGTTAAATCTACAAAATAAACGGTGTCTGTTTCCCCTCAAAAAGACACAATGAACACATTCCCTTTAAAAACTCAAATAAAATAAGTCAACATTAAAAAAAAAGAAGAAAAAAAGTCAAATTTGTAACCCTCCAAAACACAACAGCATAGTGTTCAGAAAGATACAGTACTGTTGCTTAGGGGATCTATGTGTTTCAGCTGCAAACGTTTTCAACTTGGGTAAATCTGCAAATATATCCACTCTTGTGTCTAAATGCTTGACCTCTTTTCATCCTCCTGTCAGGTGTGTATGAGGTGAGCTGCAGAGTCACAGACCACTACTCGGCTGGCATGAGGCAGCAGTACAGAGTGAACTACTGCCCGCAGAAGCACAAACTGAAGCCCACACACACAGGAGACCCGACCAAGATTGTGCAGTATTTTATCAGTGCCGAGGAAATAGAGTGGGACTTCTCACCCGAGAGAGTCTGGGAGCAGGAGAATCACCACAACACGTTAGAGGACAGGTGTGTGAGCCAGATAATTGCAGGATGATGTATTTCGGCGTTGGAGCCAGAGCCTGTGATTAGTGGCGGAATGTATTACTGTTTGTTAATCAAAGCCAATTGGTACATGTCTCCCAGTCCAGGCAATGAGTTTGTGGAGAAAGGGCACAACAGAATCGGCTCACGCTACAAGAAGGCGGTGTATAGAGAATACACGGATGACACCTTCAGTGTTCAGAAGGAACGACAGGCCAGCGAAGAGCACCTGGGAATCATGGGTAAGTTTCCAGCTCTTTGTGTCATTATTTGTATACCAGGAGAGGATTGAAGACGCAGGTTTTCTTCTCCACCTGTAGGTCCAATAATCAAAGCCGAGGTAGGAGAGCAGATCGTGATCACATTCAAGAACAAAGCCAGCCGGCCGTACTCCATCAGCGCACATGGAGTGAGGGCCAGTGGCGCACACGTTCCTGTCCAACCTGGTGAGAATCTAATTTTTTTTAAATAAATCAAATGTATGCTGTTGCTCTCGAACAAAAGGTTTTATGTCCTCTTGCCTCCAGGCCACATCATCGAGCTGACATGGGATGTTCCTCAAAGCTCTGGTCCAGGGGCCACAGATCCAAACTGCATCTCTTACGCCTACTACTCCAAAGTTTCCTTCATTAAGGTACATACTCCCTGTATACAGTAGCAGTCACATGGAAGCACATAAATCCCAGTGTTGCTGTAAAAAGAATGTGTTTTTACTGGATGTGCGTAGGTAGGAGTTTAAAGGTTAATATGTTTATGTTCAGGATCTGTACAGTGGTCTCCTGGGGCCTCTGGTGGTATGCAGGCCTGGGACTCTGCAGCGCGGCGAGGGGCCCGACAGACAGAGGGTTGACGTGGAGAAGGAGTTCGCCCTGCTCTTCATGGTGCATGATGAAAACCAGTCCTGGTACTTGGACGACAATATCAGAACTTACCTCGGGCTCGACCCGGATACCTTCAACCCAGAAGATGACTTTGAGGAGAGTAACATGATGCACGGTGAGCGATAAGAAGAGGGAGGGGTACAGAAATAAAACTCTGAGGTCCTGAAGTGGAAATGTATTAGTCCTCGTGAGAAATTGAGAAAACATGAGGTTCATATTGAACATAAAAAAGGAAAACAGGAAGATGCCTTTGTAACATGTTTCAAAGATCCAATAAGTTTATTTTAATGTTGTCAATCAAGAGGAAGTCCCACTTGTGGCTGCGTGCCTGATGGTGATTCTATGTGTAATGGTGCGAACGTGTCATCCTCTCTTTGTGTGAAGGGATCAATGGTAAGCTGTACGGTAACCTCCATGGACTAGTGATGACCCGGGGCCAGAAAGTTGACTGGTATCTGCTGGGGATGGGCAATGAAGTGGACATGCACACAGTCCACTTCCACGCTGAGACCTTTACCTACAAGGTAACCCCTCGCCATCACCCACTAAAGCTTCTAATTATTCATCATGAAAAATCCTACATTATGTCCTTCCGTAGTCACACAGTCTACAGCTGATGCCTTTGAATTAAATCAAATAAGTGTTATTTCTCTACAACTAGTGCTTACTTCCTTTTCTCTGTTTCCTTTTCTGTTTGTGTTCCAGACGGACCGTGTACACCGTGCAGACGTCTTCGACCTCTTCCCCGGGACTTTCCAGACTGTAGAGATGGTTGCCGGGAACCCAGGGACGTGGTTGCTCCACTGTCACGTGACTGACCACATCCACGCTGGCATGGAGACGACGTTCACCATCAAAGGTGTGCATGCTTTTGTGTAAATGATGAAGCGCGTCAGTCTGCGTTTACACGACTTCTGTTCTGTGTTGTACAGAGCGTGTCAGAGCGTTTGTCTGACATATTTCTTCTTTTTTTAAATCTTTTTCAGTTCCAGAAAGCTCCTCACATGGTAAGATCTGTCACCTCACAGCACACGGCCGGGTCAAACAGTACTATGGTATTTCAGTACTGCATTGATGTTAAATATGTTTGTTTTCATCACCTTATCTAGATTCCAAGCCAATTCAATTCAGCATAAATTCTATACATGAAGTTGGAATCATTTGCAAATGTCTAGTCTTTTAGAGCACCAAACAAATGTTATGCATGAATGAATTTCTCTTGGTTATTGTGACACATAATGTACTGTATGTCATTGCACCTGGTCAAAAGTGAATAGTGATGCATTTAAATAGGAATAAACAGAGGGTTGTGTCTGAAAACAAAATATTCCAACTTTATGGGCGAAAGTGTATATCATGTGTGGAATATTTTCGATTGTAGGTTATATGCAGACGTGGCTTTCTCTTCATTTATTTATAGTATAACAATTGATTAGATGACTCTGAAACATGCTTATATGTTGTAGTCCATCACGCCTGCATTCGTTTTGGTCAATGTTACAATGGTAATGGAATGCATACTTGTGAGTTGTAATAACATGAGTAGTAAATGGGATAGAACATGCATCAACCCTGGAATAGTCCTTTAAGACTATTGATAGTTTTGTTTGGTCGGGTCATGGCCGATACCGGTCATTTCTCTAGTTCAACACGAGTCAAAGTGGGACAGCAGGTATTGCACTTTCTTTGTCTCCGCTGTGATGTAATGGATGTGGAATGTTTTGGTAAATGTTATCTATGTTTGCTGAGTAAGTATTGAGCATGGGGATCGTGTTAAATATTATTCGGGTCAGGCATTCATTTAGAGCCATCGTACTGTTGTAATAATGATACATAGTGCAGTGGATAAACTCTTGACAATATATACTTTGCTGAGCGTGAAATGTGTCGTATTAGCGCTTCCAGACCAGTGTAGGTGAGGATTAGAGATTATTGTGTAATCCTGTAACACTGAACGCATCACAAAGTAAGTGAATTCAAATAATTCAAAGACAGCTTAGGTTTTTGATTCATGTTGTACATTGAAGTGCAACAAGATGTCATTGTTGTAAAATGCTTAATCATTCTACTTGTCATGACCCTCCCTTCCTGCCTCTGACTTCCTCTTCCAATATCATCACCTTTCCTGTTGCCGTTTCAGGAACTGAAAACACCGTCATGGCGCCGCTGCTCTTGCTGGCGCTCGGTCTCGTGGCTCTATGTGGTGGACTGCACTGATGAAGGGACACCCGCGGTCATTAATACACTGAGGGTAAAAAGCACAAGGGGGAAAAATCACTGTTGCATGTGTGTTTGATGGGTGGTATGTAATATCAAAAATATATATCAAGGGCTGTACAGTCATGTATAAAGTAGAGGATTGTTTTTATTTCTTAGGACTGAAAGAGGCATTTTATATTTGTGAATTGCTTTTTTTTTTGCACTTTGTGTTTGATGCTGTTATTTTTTTTATTATTATTATTATTTGCAAAGCGTTGCCATACCAAAAAATAGAAAATATTCCAGTATGAATGTACAATGAAAAGTGTATTAACTGTATTGTGGTATTTGTGTATCGGTCTCTGTTATGATAGCTTCACCTACAACCACAAGGTGGCGTGAATTCACTTGTATTTCACTGTTCAACCCTTTTTGTAGCTTTGATGTGGACAGTTAATCCTGGAGTCTGACAATATAAAGAATTTAAAAGTTGAGGATTTCTGTGTTCTATGTTTACTCCGATAGATTGCCAGACATATAAACCTGACTGGTATTGATAAACCAAACCTGGAAATCTGTGGCATCCTGATCAGATTAATAAATCCTTTTGATAAACTGCAGGAAATAAACTGTACTAATGATGAGTTGTGGCGTGTGTGTGTGTGTGTGTGTGTGTGTGTGTGTGTGTTGTGATGAGTTTCCATCAAGGTAGAAGCGTCCATCGTTAACAGTGTGAGATCAATTGATCAGTTGATGGCTGATACTCAGTTTGATAGATCTAATCAGCCCCAGCCACTCAGTGACTGCTTTGCATATTGATTACAGTTTTCAGCAACCTGGAAAACAGGTTATTGGCTGATGAGGGTGATGTTTGTGTCTGAGTGTGTTTTACTACAGACTTCCAACCTCAGCAGATCACATCCCGGTCAACAACGCGGCAAACCCAGTAAACACTTTTACGCAATGGAAGCAAGGGAGTCGCCCGTCTGCTCCGTCTCGTGCGCATTATCAATGACAGTTATCGATCCAACCGCCACCACGCATCCTTATCTACAGAAGTCCATTATGTTTTTCAACCAGACTTTGCTTGCATTGATTAATCCGTTCCGCTCACCCAGATAAAGCGGGACCACCCGTTGCACAATTACTTTGATCAAAGTCAGGTGATCATTTAATAATAGATTAATGCAGCCTGTGTCGTTAAGAGAAACGGTTAATCGGCCTACAAACTGACTTCCATTCAGGACCCTATTGTTATCGAAACATAATAAAGAAAGCCTCCACGAGGTCGTCGAGTGCTGGTTGGCCGAGGTGCAGACGTCAGGCAGCCAATGGTCGATAGGGGGCGCCATGTGAAGAGGCCCGAGTATATAAACGTGGCTTTACACAGATAACCGGTCATTCAAAAAGGCACAAGAGTTCATCCGCGTGTTTGAAGCTGGATGGTGCTGCTCACAGCCCGGAGAGGTAAGAGACTTCGTCGTTTGCCTGGACATGTTGTAACCTATACATGTCATTTTTCATTGGATGGTAGAAACGTGATTTAATCCAATGAGACAGTGGGTAAGGCTATCCCTGATTATAATGTGTTATTACTACTTTGTGCTTGAGATATACAGCCAACTCTTCTTCAATTTGTTTGTGTGTGTGTCTTTGTGTGTGTCTTTGTGTGTGTGTGGGTGGGGGGGGGGGGGTGGGGGGGTTGGCAGTGTGTGCAGATTTGTTTATTGTTTGTCTGGCAGCTCCTTTGTGTTTTTGATGCACCACGGTAATTGCAGAGGGAAGTTGCGGTTGGATGGACCCGAGAGGACATTTTAGGGGTTACGTAGAGAGAGAGAGGGGCCAAGGGGTGAGAGAGCAGAGAAGGAGACAGAGAGAGAGAGAGAGAGAGAGACCTATTTTCTCTCAGAGTCCAGTTTAGACTAGTTTGCCCTTTCTTTTCCATCCAAACAGCAGAATCTCTGTGATGCCACCACAGATGCTTTCCTAAGATATTAGTTGTGATGTAAGATCTTTGGTCCCTGCCTGCAGCAGAGTGATGTAATGATCTTTGCTCTAGCAGGAGAGTTAATAATTCGCCATGCGTTGTAAATATTAGTTAGTTCTTTAGAACACGTGCCATTAGCTCGTGTCCAAAGAGAAAGGAGAATTTCCAATGAATCGGGGAAGTTATCAAACAAACTGTTCAGGTATCACAACTTCAGTTTCTCTTCAGTTGCATTCAAAGTGAAGCACTTTCATCTTGTGATCTTATATAAAAAAAAGTTTGAACCTTGCTGTCCTTGAGTAACTACACTGATAGGTGAACTATAAAACCTCCCCTCCCTCTTGTGCCTTTCTCTTCACAGATAAGTGATCAGTGATCGTTCATCCTGAGTCAGGGAGGTTGCCTCTGAGCTTTCCTTTCCTCTCTGCTGGTCTCTCGCTGCAGTTCTCTCCTCTGGTTCTTTGTCCCTTCCTCCTGAAGTCATATCCCGCCACCATGCCTCCGACCCTGACCACAGCGTTCGCCAGGCGCTGGTGGATGGCAGTGACTGCTATCATTGAGAATCTGCTCTTCTCCGCCGTGCTGTTGGGATGGGGCTCGCTCCTCATCATGCTCAAGTCCGAAGGCTTCTACTCGTACCTTTGCAACGAGGAGGGTGAGTCACAACCGTTGTATTTCTGTCACATTACTTATCTGCCATTTGTTCCCGTTATACTTCCCTACAACTTTGCCTTATTGGTCTCGATGGTGAAGCCCTCGCTCATTAGGGAAAGGAAATAGTCCTGAGCACCGGCCTTAATGAGGTTATAGTGCAGAACTTGGATGTGGTCCGGTTTTTCTTCCTGAAATGTTGAAAGGGTTTTATTCAAGAGGTCTAACTTTACACGGCTGCCTTTTTTTCTTTTTCTTTTTCTTTTTGCATCTTCCATTCTCAAGCAGAATAAGTGTTTTCTCCGAAGGGGGCATGGACTTTTTTTTGAGGGACTCAGGAGATTAAATCAGCTAAATTAAAGTGAGAGCAGCGTTGAAAGTTGATAAAGTGGTCCAAAGTCAAAAAGTAAAAGGCTGAAATGTCTCATGAATTTTGATCATTGTATAGAACACCCTTGGAGAGCTTTCACTTTCAGTGGCTCCAACTAAATTGACACGGCAGCAGGCTGATTGGAGGGATCTGATAATCCATTGAAGGACTGAGTCAGCCGTCCTTTGCCCTCACCCTGTTGCCTTCTCCTTTTTCTCCTCGTCCCTCACTTTGAGCATAGTCAGGCAGGTGCTTTGTGTTTTTAAGGACAAAGGTGGAATTGATGCACACAGTGGCCCCAGTCAGGCCCTGTTGAAGAGAGTGAGGAAGAGTGAATGTGAGAGAGGGATCAGGCCACACTTATCCTTTGAGGTGACTCAGATCTTGCCCCATGTCTGGACTCAGGTGAGACATGCTAATGCTAAACTACCGGTTTCAGTTCTCACCCTGTAGCCGTCCTATTTCCTAGGGAGTTCACAATTGAGTTAGTGTATTTTATATCTAGTGTATCTTTAATCTTATTCAGCATCTCTAGGAGCCTAAAAATCAACAATAAACCTTCATTTACTCAATGATAATTCCAGTCACATTTATAGGCTACTAAACATGCTTCAGCTATGATGCCGTGTGCCGACTCATCACTGAGTAACAAATGAGAAATCCAAGGCTGTAGGGGACTTCCTGCAGTGCTGCTGCAGCCGTCTTATCTCGCTCTGATGATATAAGAGAGGTAGGACCACAGCACCAGCTCAGCTGTTTTCAGGCATGTGACATGTGACAGAGGGACAGATTTTATGGCTGGTAATATGGAAGGTTAAAGTCCACTGATAAAGGACAGGAAGGGAGGAGAAGACTGATAGAAAAGTGATGAACAGTAGAAACGGAACCACTGTTGGTGAATGGATGATGCGTTGTAGATAACAGGCTTTTGTGCTCATGCAGCAGACACGTTTGAGTCACAGTTAAAGCTTGACTTTAGGAGGGCCGTTGGTGAGGAGTCATCATTTTGCAGCACCTGGCCCCAGTCCGATCTTCCTGCAACCCACGCATAATGTACACGTGCATGCATACGCTTCATAGGCTTTAGCACTTTGTTGTGAAGGTGACATGCTGTTTCACACAGGGATACCTCGGACATTCTTGCCTCACGTGACTACAAAGACGTCAGGTGGAAGATACCATAGAGGTGTGAGAGAGTGTGATCCAGAAAGCATACATGACCCACAACGCTCCCTTTCTCCCTCACATGGACCTCCTGAACTTTTGTGCCTTTATGTCTGTGCAGGTTCTGATGATAATGTGAAGATTATTGCCACTTATCGCTCCCTGTTCACTTTCTAAGAATCAAAATCTAAATACCATCTTAGTCAAGGCAAGCTGGCACCTTTTAACGTTTCTGTGGGTCTTAACTGTACGGATTTGTCTCCAGGTCTTTGCTTCTCCCAGTATGATGTTATATAGGTTAGTTCTAACCCTGCACGTGTTCAGTGCACAGGTAGCCATGATGTGTTGAAGTATTAGGATGATGTGAATAAGCACACATTACACACATACATTAAACCACCTACAGCAACTCAATTTTACACACTCATGTGATTATTCAAGCCACTCCTGTTCGGGGTTGGTATCAATAAGAAGAAACACGTTTCCACATGCATGACTGCCCCGTGTCAGATTCCTAAATGAACTCAACATTCATCTTCTACCTGCTTTCATCATATTCGCCAGGCAACACTTCTTCCATCTACAATCTTTCCCAACCCCTGGCAACGGCGGCACCCGACGACTACGCCGACTACTATGACGGCGAGGGCGGCGTGGTTGGACTGGGAGACGGGAGTGGAGATGAGGCCCTTGGTCCCTATGGATGGGCCCCTGAGGATGAACGGCTGGCTGATTTGTAAAGAACAGGACGAGATGCTGAACCTGGCGTTCACAATAGGATCCTTCCTGCTCTCGGCCATCACCCTCCCACTGGGGATCGTCATGGATAAATACGGGCCTCGCAGGCTGCGACTGCTTGGCAGGTAAGCAGTTATATCTCTTCAATTCCATGAACAAAATTCAATTCCATTTTTTGAAGGACAATGTAAAGCTGACAGCAAACATGTTCTCATAATTTATTTCCAGCACGTGTTTTGGATTGTCCTGTCTACTCATTGCTTATGGAGCCTACAATCCAAATGGTAAGCTGGCCCGAAGAGAAGCCTTTTTTATTTTTTTGTCACTGTGTTTGAAACATGTACAGTATGGTTTGTTGACAGAGTCCGTCATGAGCTAACTTCTCTGTCATTTGCAGAACTCTCTGTCCTTATCTTCATTGCCCTGACTTTCAATGGCTTCGGGGGGATGTGCATGACCTTCACCTCTCTCACAGTAAGTGTGTGCACGGTTGTGTGCTTTGTCGTCCGCCTGCTGCAGAGCCTTTTTGCACCTGCCGCGTGATGTTTGTCCAGATGTATAGTTTTTATCTTCATAGGCCCATGTCTCCCTGTTGCTGCCCTGTTATAATAGTTTGCTGGCTCCCCGCCTGCACACACTCTCCCTCCCCTCTCGTCTGGCATTCTGGTTTTTTTGGCTTCTTACACTGCACTCTGTGTTCCTAGCAGGAGGGGGCAGGGTTTGGTTTGTGTGTCGGATGGGGGAGGGAGGGGGGGTGGTAGTTCATTAGAGGGGGAAAGTGAAGTGATGGTTCATTATCACTTTCTACAGCATCTATTATTGTGCTGCTTCAGAAAGAACATCAGAGAAGCCGTTGGCCGTTTGAGCTCTTCTGTTTTCCCCTTTTTAACCAAACACATGCACTCACTGTAATGCACCTGCACAAAATGCACGCATGCACATACATTCCTAATTGCAAACAAACACACTTAGACACAACTATCAATGCACCAACCCTCTTTGGATGGAATAATGAGGCTGTAGAGCTACTGTACAGCTCTAATATGCAGTTTTATAGCGCATTTAAAAAAAGCTTAATGTTCAGAATCATCATCAGGGAGACGTCCTATCCCCCTTTCTTTTTCTTCTTCTTTTTTGGTATGCTCTTATGTTTTGCCACTAAGGGTTGTTTTTTTATATGCAGGGAATTTACTTACACTAATATTACATTCTCAGATTTGCATTTTTTTTAAGTGCAGCAAGTGTAGCAGAACCAGAGATATCACCCTTTTTATTCCAATCATTCTTTGTAAAAGCTGTTGTACCTACACTACATTACCCACAATGCAGACGTGACCCCTTGACAGTTGAGTTGGATATTCGGTTGTGTTGTAGTAGTTAATGGAGCCACAAGCCTCAAACAGAGAGGCGAGTTAGATAAACTCACATCTTTCTAATATCACCAGATTAATTTTCTTTTTCTTTTTCACACTTCAGCTCCAACTCACTTAATGCAGCTTTCTTTGGAGCCCAAAAAAGCTTTATACAACAACTTTTTTTCACATGTATAAATGCCCAAGATATTTGAACAGGCTTTGATGTGTTAAATCGTGGGAGTTGCTCGTTAAGATTGAGCCACAGAACCAGAGATAGGGCCAGAAAAACAAGTGATGCTCTTTTATCGGAAGGACCAACCCCTCACCATCCCTCTTGCATTCTTTCTCTGCTGTTCTTCATCTTCCCGTTTCCCTCCCCTTTGTCAACAGTTCAGCCGTACAGTGACTCCCACAGAAGTCCTGGGCAGTACCATGGTGATGCCGTTCACTAGAGAGGGGCTCTAGTCCAGTAAATCTCCCTATAAATGCCATGGTTCTATACCACCACAGGCCGTGACTGTGATATACATCTCTCATTTGGTATTTGTTGCATCTCTCTAAATCTCCCATTAGTTTGCTGCCACTGGCCTAAATGTCAGAGGTGTAGTAAACCATAATTTAATGCTTTGTTTGCTCTTTGGTAATAGGGGGTGCCCAGAGGCTGTGTATAAAAACCACATTTCCCCTTATACCATCTTTCACCCCATGTCCTCCACAACCTGACATACGATAGCCTAGTATTGGGATAATCATTAGCCTTCATGCTGCGTCTTGACTCTTTGATCATGGCTGCACCATACAGGCATGCATTCTCAGCTGACGGCTGTTAGGTAATACTCCGCTGGCTTCCTGCCAGTGTCAGCCGACAGGTCACCTTTCCCCCCTCCAGGTTTATCCAGCAGCTGCTAATGTAGCTGTAATGTTTAAAAAAATCTATTAAGAGCTGTTTTCACATGATGACACTGCTGGGAAATAATGGGTTCTTCACTATGCATACTCAACAACATCCCCGCTCTTATGTAATTGGATTTGTTTTGTTGTTGTTCAGTCTCTTGCAAACTGAACAGCTTGTGAATGCCTTTGTATTTGGAAGTTTTGCCACCCGTTGTCTCGCGTTTTGCCCTCCCGGCTCTCTTTGGTCTGGAGTAAAGCGTGCAAAAGACGGAGAAAATGTCACCTCACCTCAGACACCCCGTCCCAGCAGCACTGCGTTCGCGTCGTGCGGCGGGCAGCTGTGCGTGTGTGTTATGTGATGCTGTTTCATATTGCCGTTACTGGTGTTCCCTGTTGTGTTTTCATCTCTCTGATGTCTGCTTGATGATTGTTTCCCACTATCCACTCTGACCCCGGTGTCAATAGGCACTATCCTCACAGTGTCCCCAATTCTTCTTATAGCAGCGACACTGCAGCCGAGATCAGCGTGATCTTGGCAGGAGAGCCTTTATTCTCACATAGGATACATAATGTAGTATATCTCATTTCACCTGCAGATCTGTGCAATAACTTAATTCTGCAGTAGAAAAGGGACAGGTTGTGATGATGTCTCTTTCTCTTGCCCTCTAGCTCCCGAGCATGTTTGGTAACCTCCGCTCCACCTTCATCGCCCTGATGATTGGCTCATATGCTTCGTCTGCGGTCACCTTCCCCGGTGTCAAGGTACCTTTTCACCTCTCTTTGTTCATTTTAATGCCATACTACTTTCCTAGAATTGTTTGCCAAATGTGTGTGGTCATGTGCACAGGTGATCTATGACCTCGGCATATCTTTCATTACTATCCTGGTGGTGTGGGCCGCCTGTGCTGGACTGGTCTTCTTGAACTGCCTCTTGAACTGGCCAACGGAGCCGTTCCCATCACCCGAGGACATGGACTTCACGTTAGTACCTTTGAATTTATGTGTCATATGTGCAGTATAGACTATTTGGTCACCAGTTTCTATTTATCATAATTACTTTTTGAAATGTGTTTGTATTCCTCCTTGACCGTCTCCCTCCTCACACACTGGCCTCGTCTCTCCTTTTCATCCCCCTCTCATCTTCAGTGTGAAGATCAAGTTCAGCTGGCTGGGCTTCGACCACAAAATCACCGGGAAGCAGTTCTACCGCCAAGTGACCACAGTGGGCCGTCGTCTCAGTGTGGGCAACAGCCTCAAGGAGAAAGAGGTGACCAGCAAGGATGGACACAAGCTCTGTCTCTCCACCATGGACCTAGAAATGGACTGCAAGCCCAAAGAAGAATGTAAGGATTCAAACCCCTCTTTGACGTCCTGTTTTTGTGCTTCTCGCCGTAATGCACGTTAATGAACTTTGTTGTGTTCCTGTCTCTCCCCTGCAGCTCAGACATTCTTGAAAACCATCACCAGCACGCTCTTCCTGCTCAGCCTGGTGACCATGTCCGTCACACAGCTCCGTCTCTTGTTCTACATGGGCGCCATGAACAGCGTGCTGGAGTCGCTCAGCGATGGAGACCTCAACAAAGGTTGGTGGCTCTGCATTTTGTTTTTGAGTATCTTTACAAATATGAAGACTTCTCTTTACCTTGAATCAAGTTGTTTCTACTTGTTCTTCATGGCTTAAAAGCAGCTGGACTCACAAGGGTTTTAATTTGATTTTCAGTGGAAAGAATGGAAGTGGGTAAGACTGATAGCTTATAGTTGTATCTGTAGATCACTGAAGCATTAGACTGTTAACTCTCAAGCTGATGAAAATTAGAATTCAACCTCTATTTTTTGTGTAGGTTTGTCATCTTTAGACTGTACTAAATCCACTAACACTACTCTGGCTTTTGTCATAGCTGGTGTTGTTACTTCATTTGACCTTGCCTGTTGTCAATGTCAATAGCATAGTCCATTAGCCGTCATTTAGCTTGAATCTTAAACCACCGGGTACCATTTGTTGCACTCATTAACTAACTTTGCCCTTCAAAGAGCATCACATGAGCAGTTTCACATGACTCACACTTCATTTATCGTACACCCTCGGCCATAAATATGCTGACAAAACAACAAGAAATTGACTTTTAATAAACTTTTTCCTCCATATCCTCTGTTGTTGCACTTAATATGGCTCCACCACCTGGAACTAATAATTAGCTGTACAGTCATAGTCATTAACCAGGTAGAAAAAGGTCCTGAACCCTCCTCATGTTTTCATCCTTTCCTCTAACAACGTCCCCTTTCTCATTTTCCCCTGTTATATTTTAATCATTATTCTGATCCCTCTCTCAGTGGGTCTGTACTCCTCCATCTTCGGCATGCTGCAGCTGCTCTGCTTGATGACCACGCCTGTGATTGGTCAGATCATGGACTGGAAGCTGAAAGACTGTGATGATGGAGAGGAGGAAAAGGCGCCCTGCAGCAAGTGAGTCAACTTGTGCCTTAGCCTGCCTTCAGCCCTTTCCATTTATAGCTCCTAGGACATGTGCTGCAATGTTTATGTGACGAAACAGAACCAAGAAATGAACCTTTATTGTGAATGTGCTTTCTGATTCAAGGGGGGAGAAAAAGAAAAAGCGCAGAGACAAGAAGACCCAGAAGGTGACCAATGCCTTGCGAGCGTTTGTCCTCACAAACCTCCTTTTAGTGGGATTTGGTATCACCTGTCTGGTGCCCAATCTCCCCCTGCAGGTGAGTGGTCCAATCAGCTGACACACAGGCCTTCAAAGCGCTTCAGGGAAACAACTGACTTAATAGCATTTAATCTTATAACCTCATTTGTTTCCCCCTGTTTCCATTCGTTTTGCTAAGCTAAGCTAACTGACTGTAGCTTCATATTTAATGGATAGATGTGAGAGTGATATCGATCTTCCCATCTGACTCTCGGCAGGAAAGCAAAAAGGCATATTACCCAGAATGTTGGACTGTTCCTGTAAGGCCCATACAGGCCGACTGACTGAATGATTATGCGTGTTGATCTCTTCTACTTTCATCTCGCTTCAGATTGTGTCATTCGTCCTGCACACTGTGGTGAGAGGATTCATTCACTCTGCTGTTGGGGGCCTCTATGCTGCTGTGTAAGTCTCAATGTGCTTCTAACCTCAACACACACACACACACACACACACATATCTTCACCATCACCTTCATCTTCTGTTTGTGGATGCAGCTTTAAAAACCTTCTGTCTCTGTAGGTATCCCTCCTCCCTGTTTGGCAGCCTAACAGGCATGCAGTCTCTGGTCAGTGCCGTGTTTGCTCTCCTGCAGCAGCCCCTGTTTCTGGCTATGATGGGACCCTTGCAGGGAGACCCATTCTGGGTACGAATGCACACACAAACACACACAAACTCACAAATCCAACCTTGAGACGCGGCTAACTCTGGTGTCGTCCCCCAGGTCAATATTGGACTCCTTGGTCTCAGCATGCTGGGCTTCCTGCTGCCTCTCTACCTGATCTGCTACAGACGGACGCTCAACAGACAGCAACAGGAAAGGGAGGACAACGCCAATATCTACATCAGAATCAACGGCTCCGACATACCTGAGGCCTACGTCTAGAGAAGAGTGAACGCTCACACACACATACAGACTGCCACATCATTTTCCCCCAGATTTCACAGAAAGGAGTCAAATGGACAGTCGCTGAGGACGAAAGTGAAACACGGAGGGGAAAAAAAACATGAGGAAAAGACTGTGAAAGGAAAGAGGCATGAGCCCTCTGCATTCCCCCCAAATCCTCTTTTTATTCCCTCCTATCTGAGCGACACATGAGACACCTTTTATATCCCATAGGAGAAGTGATGATGAATGATTAGACACTGACAACACCCTCAGCAGCCTCACCAGTACGTGTGAATATGTGAGTGATTCTAAGATGTGAGTCTTTTCTTTTTTTATGTTTTCTTTTTTTATGTTTTTAAATGATCCTGATTGTAAATCCCATAACGTGGTGCTACATGTCTATTCATCAGCTGGAGTTTTTGATAGACGGTGTGAGGTAAGTGTGGACTGAATGGCATTAACGAGCGACAGGGAGTAGAGAAGAGCCTTATTGCTGAAAGAAGACTCATTGTGGTTAATTATGGCGGCTGGATTGTTTTCATTTTAACAGGCTAACATATTATTATAGAGTATACGACTGTAACCTAGTGGGGCTGTATTCTGTATGTTTTGCTAAAAGCAAAATGTTCACGTACGATTAGAATATTTATTTAATTTCTTTAGTTTTCTTTTTATACATTACATTTAGGGGTGCCTTTTGTTCTCCATCAATTGTATCCATAACACCATCATTCAAATGCCTTAACTTAAAGTCAGTAAAGTCTTTCTGCCTGTTGTTCAGCACTTTATACCGTTTTACAGTAAATTCCACACACATCACACATTTTTTCCCATTTCAGCACTTCTCTCCCGATGCCTCTCGAGAAAATAGTCCCACTTTCATCTTGAGCACCTCCCTCCTTCACGCGTGTATTTATTTCTCTTTAATATCACTTTCATATTTTAATTGTGCTGTGCTGGCAACGACACCATTATGTCGGATTGTATACTTAGTTGTTCGCGTAGAACTATTTCTTCTCCTGTGGAAGACAATGTTGAGACGTTTGGTTGTGCAGGCATTCCTGTTTAAATATGGAAGGATATGTGGGGGTTAATAAAGATGAGTTGATCTCTTTAAATGATCATTGTTTTTTTTTTCATTATTCAAATGATGAAATTCAGGTTAGATGCAACAATGATGAGCTTTTTATTTCTGAATTTATTCTTTTTGTGTTTATAGTTGTTTTTTGTTTTGTTTTTGTTTTTTACAAATTTGCAGCTGATTGAGTTTTAGGTGGGGCTGCACGGTGGCACGTCACAGCGAGAGGGTCCCAGGTCTGATTCCCGGGTCGGGTCCGGGTTCCTTCTGTGTGGAGTTTGCATGTTCTCCCCTGTAAGCGTGGGTTCTCCGGCTTCCTCCCACAGTCCAAAGACATGCAGGATGGGGATAGGTTCATTGATGACTCTTAATTGCCCGTAGGTTTGAATATGAGTGTCAATGGTTGTCTGTCTCTATATGTTGGCCCTGTGATAGACTGGCGTCCTGTCCAGGGTGTACCCTGCCTTCACCCAATGACAGCTGGGATCGGCTCCAGCCCCCCCACGACCCTGAATACAGGATAAGCGGTAGACAATGGATGGATGGATGAGTTTTAGGTGGTTTTGTAACCAACCAGCAGAGGTCAGCATTGGCAGTGTGTGTTTTTCTAAGCAATCACACTTGAAGAAACTATTTGATACAAAAACAACAGGATTTGAAACATGCAAACTAATTTCTCAACATTAAACCAAACCTGCAAAGACACAGACTGCTTTAAACACACACAGTTCTGCATATCTCCATTTCATATATGAGCTACATGCAGAAGTTGCCCACGTGTGAAGTGCAAATCTGCATTAATAACAGTGTTTACTGCAGGGTGTTCCCTGAATCCGTTTCCCTGGGAAGCTCGTTCAGATGTGAGATAATAAAAGTCATTCTGAACAGTTTTGCCACCAGATGTTCCCTTCTGGTTTGACCAGGGTCTGTCGACATGCCGCTCTGCCATCTGATACCGCTCTAGCAGATGGTTATCAACAGCATGGCCCCTCTTGTTACCTGAGAATAGATCTGACAACGTCACTCACATCAGGGACAGTGGCTCCTGGAGTGCTGCTGCTGGTGAGGCAACTGTTTGGTTGAGCTGATCTTGCATTTCTGAATTCTAGATAGATAGATAGATAGATAGATAGATAGATAGATAGATAGATAGATAGATAGATAGATAGATAGATAGATAGATAGATAGATAGATAGATAGATAGATAGATAATAGATAGATAGATAGATAGATAGATGGCCATATGGCATCTATGACAGGATACAGGTCCTGTACAGATAAGAAGACAGAGGAATGATGAGCGGATGTTGGCAGACGGATACAGATGCGCTATAAATACAGCAGCAGCGCGCTGTTACGTAATTTTAGCATCACACACGCACTCACATCCTGCGATCTCCAGGACGTGGGGCTGGATTAGGGACCTGTGATGCCATCGCATCACGTGCACACACAATTTTATAGAGCCGTGGGGTGGTGGACCGACGCGTGGTCAAGGGACCTCAAGGGGTCTTTGAGAGAACAGCAGGGCAGCCAGTTTATGATCGTCTCATGGGAATAAACACCGCCAAGGAATGCATGTGAAATTCGCCGTAATGTTAAAAACAAATAATGCAGATTGGCTTTTAGCGGACGGGAGCGGTTCTTGCGGTTTCTGGAGTCAGATAATCTCATTAGATGCGGGGACTTTATTTAAAGGGATTAGAGAGCTGACGCACCGTGCGTCTGTGCCAGCGGTGGTGGTCCCCGTGTCAAACCCGGCCATGTATATACTGTGGTGGTGAATAACCGCGCTTCTACGTCACCGTGACTGCGATGACGCAGAGGATGTAGCGCACTCTGAAAAAAAAAACGGTTCAGCGAGAAGAGCTCTTATGTGTGTGTGTGTGTGTGTGTGTGTGTGTGTGTGTGTGTGGTGTGTGTGTGTGTGTGTGTGCGTGCCTATTTTTAATTTTTAATTTTGGCGTACAGCTGTGTATGTTTTGCAACCTATGCTTTTTATGCTGGTGTTGCTGCCTTGCCCACTTGTGTAAAATATATTTTATATTGTGTGTGTGTGTGTGTGTGTGTGTGTGTGTGTGTGTGTGTGTGTGTGTGTGTGTGTGTGTGTGTGTGTCAGTGATCTTTTTCGTGTTAAATAAAGTTATATTATTATAGGGGGATGGCATTCAATTTCAACTTTAGCATGGTTTAAAAGCTTCATGGTATTAGCCTGATTAGAAATAAACTTGAATTATTATATATTAATGTTGTTCGAGGGTCAGGATGAGCTGCTTCAGAATCAGTAGAATTAGATAAGCTGTGCATTTGAAAGCGTATTTAATCATTTTCATCACTGATCTATAAAAGTGGATGGCTCAATTAGTTCCCTCAGGCATTATTATATGCAGGCTGATCCACCACCACAACCACAGACCACCACCCTCCGGCGAACCATTCATTTCTGTGTGTGTAGTCTGCTCTGCACAGGCCTCGGTGCTCTGCGCGCAACAGCAACGCCGCGCCGCGGCCCCGATCAGGAAGTGAATTTGAAGAAAATAAGCGACTGTGGAGGGAGAATGACATAGAGGGGGAGAGAGGTGGGAGAGAAGCGAGCGGAGAAAGAAGAGACCAGCGGAGGGAGTTTCTGGACATCGGAGCTGCTCCCCTCTTGGATAAAGGGCCTGTAGGCTACCACACCGCCAAAAAAGATGCTCATAAAGGAATTGTAAGTAGCGTGTGCGTGTGTGAGTGTGAGAATGTGCGCGCGTTTATCTCTCTTGGTTCGGCGGCGCTGACATTGTGGCGAGTCGCGCCGGAGAGCGGGATGACAAGAGGGCGGTCAGGGTGACTTCGACAGCCCGGATCTGCTCCGCTCCATCGTTTCCCCCATGCATGCGACACTCCATCACCCTCCCGCCGAACAACAGCGGGCAGCAGCCGGCGCACGCACGGCGGTGTCCTTCACATTCTGCATCACGAGTCCCTCCAGTGAAATGGTGATGCGCTTTCCCAAATGTCCTCTGATCTGGCGCTAAAACGACGGTTGCTGTGAAAGGAGTGGTGCTGGTGCCGAGGGGGAGACATGGCTGGTGTGTAAGCCGCGCCGTGCCGTGCCGTGTCAGTGCCAGCGTCCATCCCCATAAAGCCGCTGTGGCCATGTTATTGATGCGCGGTGAAGGTGAAATGACTGATGGAGCATTCCGGCATTTACCTCTGGAGGAATGGAGGCGCAGGGGGATCCCGGGTGGGCTAAAGGGATGCTAGTGGGCAGGTATATGGGTGGTGCTGGTTGGCAAAGCGTTGGGTTAAAAAAAAAAACTGCAAATGGTGAGGATTTGACGCACCACTCAGACATTTCTGAGAATTTGACAGCTGGGCCGAAGGTGGCGCGTCAAAGTGGGATCGTGCATGCGAACGGAAAGATTTGAGGGATTTTTAACACATTAGCCTACTTTAACACATTGCCTTTGCAGGCCTCGATGTTCTGGATAACTGAGGCCTACTCAGAAATCAGCTGGTGGGTAGAATGAGGATAATGGGTTGGATATTTGCCTTAAAAATCAGATATTAGTCATGTCATGTCACAGTGTGATGGTTGCTTCATATTGATGCTGTTAACTGCTGTCAGCCTGTCGGCCTATACCACACTCACTGTTCTTTAAGTGACCCACCTGTATAAAAAAATTTTTATTTTACAGTATATTTTCAGATGATTTGCACTCCCTCATCTATGAAATATTTAAATATATTTTACATGCATTTGATGTTTTTTATTGCAGTTCTAGGGCAAGGTCAGAGCTAATGTAAAGCTTCAGCCTAAAAATAACCCTCTGATCTTGAAAAATCCATATAGATCAGAGATTGGTTTAAATGGCCACACATTAAATATCACTCAGTTTTCTCTTGGTTTCTCAACAAATGTATTCAATCAATTAATGGCCCAGCATCTAAAAAAAAAAAACCCTCCGGATGAGAGTGATGGCATGGCTAAAGATCCAAAGTGATTAGGGAGAGTCTGGTTCTCAGCAGTCTGCCTGGAAATTAATTAAACCGGTCACGATTAAATGCTGAATGCACTTAAATGCGCTGTCGACACACAGGCGGAGGCACACACACACACACACGAGATGCCACCATGGGGGTCAAGAGACAGTGAATTGATCCATGTAGCCCAACGCTGTAGTGCAGACAGGTTTGTTTCATTTATACTGCTCATGAGCCACTGACCTAAATCACTCCTGGTCCACTTTTTTCTCCAATTCCATGAGCTTTGGAAGGGTGAACAGCGGTACACAAGCCACTGTGCAAAGGTATGATGTGATGAAGGGGAAGGAGCAGCGAGTGAGAGGAGATACAGACTGAAAAAGGGAGATGGGAAGGCAGAAAAGATGAACTATGCAGGAGAGAAGAAGGGTGTTTGTTTTCTGAAGCAGAGAGACACCTGATCTTCCTGTCAAGCCCTTTAGACCAGAGAGAGCGAGAGAGAGAGAGAGAGAGAGAGAGAGAGAGAGAGAGAGAGAGAGAGAGAGAGAGAGAGAGCATTAAGGTGACTTTAGTCCTTGTTTTACTTAAGCTTACATTCTAGAAAGTATTTAAATCTAGCTAACATTCCCCTCAGCAAAAATTCTTTTGGGATTTGCTTATTTTGTACTTACATCTATACTGTAAGTGCAATCCCATTTTAATATTGTCATTTGACATTACGGACCGTCTCTGCCTTCCTTGCAGCATCTGGCCTCCCATCCAATGTCTGGCTGGGAGTCAGACCCAGATTACATCCGTGGCGGCGGCAGCGAGTGCAGGATTATCAGAATTTGGGCATACGTACAGTTGCAAAACAGTCAACAAAGCTGCATACTGTACATTACAAAACCTGCAAAATGCACTGGGGCTACATCAGAATAAAACCCCCATAACGTTTTAAGTTTGAGTTATTATTGTCACCATCAATAAGTCGAAGCCAGAAATATTGCCCCATTTATATATATTTGTCAAATTGTGATATTCATCATAGTACCAAGACCACAATTTTATTAATCTGAACATGTTTTCAAGCTGCAAAGAGTTTGACACTCAGATCATTATATGTCTAATATATTTTGTGATAAAATACTAACGGCAGCTAAATTGTGCTGTCCGATATAATTCATAAAAATTAAATACTAGATGTTTTCTTGCACTGATGGATTACTGAGTAACGACCATTATTTCATTCTAGTGTCACTGGGCCTGCAGTCGAACCTTTGCACAAAGACATTGGTCTTGTCTCCTTGTGAAAGAGTGCTGGCATGGATGTCTTTATTTTGTTGACGGTCTGCGACTTCTGTGGCCAAAGGCATCTCCGTTTCACAACATTCTTTAGTCAACATCGTGATGAAACGGAAACATTTGAAAAGTTGACATAGAAGACGACACAGCAGAAACATATGGATATGAAGTTTTATTCATCCAAGAGAAATGGACAGTGTTCATTAGGCGGGACAATATGGGAAAATGCTTTTTTATTAACTGATACTTCCTATATATTTTTTAATCAGGCTGTATTTTTAACTTGTGTGTCATGATGGTGAATTAAACAGCTTTTTCAGGTCGCTCAGGACGATATTAATGTTTATAGCAATGATGTGTGATAAAATCTTATATCGTCCCATTGCTAGTGGACACACATTTTCAACAGCAGCTTACTTCACACTAGATATGTGGACCCTGTGCTCATTATGTTGTACCTTTCTTGACATTTTTCCATGTTTTTTTGTTTTTAATTGCATGTTTTTATTGTGGCAAAATATGAGCGAATATTCCTGCAGGTCAGGTGATCACCGGCACCTCCTTTCACCTGGTGCAGAAAGCACAGAGAACATCGGCTTTGTTTTTCTGATGCATTTGTTTTTCGGGGGTTTGTGTGTTTTTGACTTTGCTTTTGTATGCGCAGAAATCTTTTGGCAGGCGCAGGCTTTCAGCAGAAATGCTCTTACATAGTGGAGAGAGCGCCTGAATCATGATGAGGAAATGAATCCATCTAATTAAGGTCCTCATGGAAACTCCTCTAAAGCTTTATATCAGAATCGCTCAGCCTGAAAACCAGACTTCACAGCTCAGTTTTTGCGTTTTATCTCTGTTTTCTTGCTTCAGTGAAGCATATTCTCATCTTCTCCTTAAAACAGCCACGGACGGGATCTTTAAGCCTCTCCCGATGACTCAGTGTTACAGTGTCAAAGTCACATATGTGAATTTTATACTTAATGAGACCTTTTTTTGTTGTTGTTGTTCAGTTTGAAATTAATGTTCCTTTTTTAATATCTTATTGTTAATAATGGATGAGTCATGCATGCCCTTTTCATTTACTTAGAAAAAAGCATCAAATGAAGTCTACTCTTCACTCTGTGAGAGGTAAAATTCCTCTTAAAAAAACTTAACCATAACTTTTTGATTGTCATGCACCGATCGTGTAGCTCCTAGTTCCTCATTAAAACTCCTGAGGGTTTACTCAGCTCGGCTGAAGACTCCTCTGAAACAGCATCATGGAAAAGACGCCTGTAATTGGTGTCCAGATCTGTATCGAGCTGAACGGTTTAAGATGTCAGTTCATGTTGTCAGTATGTTACTCATGGGATTCCTCCCAGTTAATCCAGTTCACAGAGAGAGTGTGTCGTTGCCAAATTAAAGCATGAATAATGTCATTCACAATGCCAACAATGAATTCGGGAGTTTCACAATTTATAGAGCTGTTTTTTGTTGTTGTTTTTTTGCTCCCTCAGGGTCAATCACCATGCTGTGCAATTATGTTAAACCAAAGGAATTGATTAACCTTGATGTATTGTTTTCTTTACTGTATTTGGTTAGAATGGGATTACTGCATCTGTCTGTACCTTAGTGTTTTTGTGTAACTTTCCCTCCTTATTCTTTCTCTTCCAGTCGAGTGATCCTTCCCATCTCTGTGGAAGAGGTGAGTTTCATTTCAGTATGTTTCTGTGTGTGTGTGTGTGTGTGTGTGTGTGTGTGTTTGTGTGTTAGCTAAAATGCCCCAAGACTCAGCTTTTTTTATCTGATTGTTTGGTTCACTGTCTTCCCAAGAGTGAAGGACAAGCGCCTGCCATTATTAAAGCTGCTTTTTTTGCTTTATGATTTGCTCCTTTTCATATTCTTACACACACATAAGACCTTTTATATTTAATATGTATCAAGCTTATGCATACAAAACAAAGGGAACCGGGGTCCCCTTGTGAGAAAAACTCTTCATCATATTAGAATCAACACACTCAGCCCAGTCTTTCACCGTCCTGGTCCTGTCTTCTGTCCCCCCCGTCCTCATTTCCATTGCAGTTAGCTCTTCTATTCAGGACTGCATCATAAATGAGTCACCCGAAACCACTTCCATGACTTCCTCTCTACCCCAACCCTCACCCCCTTCGCTGTCGCCCTCATATTTATGTCCTTAATTGAGAGTAATCTACTTTTGGTGGAGACATTTGACTCAGTGCTGTTTAATAATGACCAATAAATATTGACTCACGTAGCCAGCGGGCACTTAATCTGCTCTTGAACGCGGGTAAACAGCTTCAAGCATGCAGTGTATGTGGCCGCCGTTGCTCAGACACAATAACCAGTTTGCGGCCCGAGTGCCATGTCAACGCTGCATCAGCCACAGGACGTCAGGAAACCAAATGTGAGAAATGTCTGGTGACTCAGGTCTGTGCTTGTACTCATGTATTTTGCATTTTCATTCTACCTGAATGGTGCATGGACAATTTAGCTAGACACATGTTGCTGCTATTAACTGTGTGTATTTGTAGCCTTGCTTTTAAACATCTACACATACAGTAATTAAGGAGAGAGCAAAAAGCCTGCAAATCGCATGACAGTCGGCATGCTTTGCCACGATGAGACAGTAGAAACCATACTAAAAGAGAAATATTTGAGTCAAATGTCAGCCACTCAGCCTAAATACAGTTGATTAATGTCTCCTGACGTCTCGGGTCTCTTGAACCATGTGTCCCCCTCTGCCCTTGAATCAGGTCCCTCCAGAGCTTCTCTCTCTGCCTCTCTACATCCCAACTCTCTGAAGCAACAGTCTTCACTCATTCACCACCAATCAAATGTCTTTCTTTCAGTTCTTTACACTGATTCTTTCAAAATGCACAACAGTTGTATCTGATTCAGGCAAAGGTTTTGTGTTGCTGATCACATGTTGAATGAGGCTCTTCCAGCTGTTGAAACCCCTGTTAACCTTCTCCCAGGAGCAGATTTGAACCTGTAGCTTTATCACTGTTACATTTTGTGAAGGAGGAAGTTCTGGTACAACTAAACATGGACTCACCCGACAAGGCAAGGTTGAATTAGATTTGTCCGGTCCTGTTACCCAGGAGGCTTTGCTGTTCCAGCATCCCATTTATTTAGTCGGCCGCTGCGGCGTCTGCAGCTGACTTGAGGGAACGCTCTCTGTGTCGCTCTCCGCATGTGTCTAGTAATTCAATCCGGATCATCGTGGTCGCAACTATTCCTTCTTTATTTCATCTTAGTGTTCACATTATGTGAAGGTCATTTATGTCCGTTTGGCACAGGTCATCTTGGTATTTGTCTTAAATTGCTGTTGCTGTTGAGGGGTAACCTTTTAAATAGACACAAAAGGTCAAAATAACACATTTTCTTCTTTCTAGCACAAAAAGTCCTATGGTAGCCAAAACAATTGATGTAGTAGTGACCACTGTTGCTCTGAAC
The DNA here is from genome assembly GCA_029853015.1 of Chelidonichthys spinosus. Lineage (NCBI taxonomy): Eukaryota > Metazoa > Chordata > Actinopteri > Perciformes > Triglidae > Chelidonichthys > Chelidonichthys spinosus. Next base: position 14,464,431 of record CM056835.1, read on the forward strand.
AACACAGTGAGCAGTTGCCATTAAATAAATGATTGGTGGGTATTGATCAAAGTGTAGCCAGCCTGTCCCACTGCAACACACATCTATGAGGCGTCACATCACTGTCCTTTTTCATTTCAGTGACGCTATAATGATGCATGAGTTATCCAGAACAATTTAATCTCATTAAAATTGATTTGTTGTGAGCATTTCTGTTGGTTGTGATTTCAGAACTTCAGCAACTTTTGCAACCAGCTGAACTCGTGTCACATTCAGTATTTAGTAGACATGGGAGATGAGATGTGAGTGAGAAAGAAATCCACCGCGGGCCCAATCCAGCATTCCTGGACCATATTAGGGTGAAATATTGTAGCTATGATGGAGTTTTATAGCAAACATTGCAGCTAAAAAAACATTTCTGTTATGTTTTCTATCACAGAGAGAGAGAGAGAATCATTCAATTATAGTAACATTCAAACACTGTACTTTACTGTACTTTGACTACATTTCTGCATATATTGTGCTTCTCAAAAGCACTAGAACCAATCGATAAATAGGTAAAAAAAATGTATATTTTAAAAATTATTTTCATGTGAAAAGCCTAGAATATTCTCAGGATTTATGTTTCTTTACATGAGGACAGAATAGAATAGAAATAGAAAATAGTAAAGAAAGAATAACTGTAATGTGTCTCCCGTGAGAGTGATGTAAAGCGACTACATGGACTCGTTTCATCTTTGTGATGCTATACGTGTGTCTGTGCTCTGCTCCAGCTTTGTGTAGAGGTTATATGGTGGATTATATGTGATTAAGAAATGAATGGAGCCATTGTCCCATGTTTAAACACTTGCATGCACAATCCATGGACCAGGAAGATGGGGAGAGAGAGAGAGGAGGAGAGGAGAGGTGAGAGTGGACCATTTAAAAAAAAAAAGGAAACAAAGCTTGAACAACAAACAAGAGTGTATGGGGAGAGATTATGAAGATTCAGGTTAAAGGAAGGAAATGAGAAGGTAGAGATCAGGAAGAAGGATCAGAAGAAAAAAGTAATCCACCACCAGGATTGACATAGATGACATTCTAACGTGTGCTTCCCCCACCCTGTTGTTTTCAGTACCAGGTCGGCCAGCTGTACTCTGTGGCCGAGGCCAGCAAGAATGAGACGGGTGGAGGAGAGGGAGTGGAGGTGCTAAAAAACGAGCCCTACGAGAAAGATGGCGAGAAGGGACAGTACACACACAAAATTTATCATTTGCAGAGGTAAGCGTTCGTCCCGACAGGTTTAAAAGCGGTTCCGCTGTGGAAGTGTACTTAATTGATCTCTCTCTCGAGGCCACTTCTCCTGGCTCCTATCCACTACATTTCTCTGCTTCGGTCTGTTATCCCACCACTTTACAGTCCTCTCTGGTTCACTCCAAGCATTCTAGCAAAAACCGACTTTTGAAGGAATATTAATGACTGCTTCTTTGCTTGCTTACTTGCTTTGTTTAAGCCTAGCATAGCACAAAAACAGGAAGCGGAAGGGAACATAGCTCCTTCCAAGATTAAGCCATTGCCATTGGCTCTGTTAGCTGGTTCTTTGTGGTGCTTTGAGGTAAATGATAATCACCTGCGTTTAATCATAGCATGCACCAACATGTATTTGTGACTTTTTGTGTGAATAATTACTATGATTGGTGTCTGTTTAACTGAATCTCTATTGATTGAAATGAAAGTGTAAAAATGACACTTAACCTGGTCCTTAAATGTCTTTGTCCTCCAGTAAAGTGCCGTCATTTGTCAGAATGTTGGCTCCAGCTTCAGCTCTCAACATCCACGAGAAAGCCTGGAACGCATACCCATACTGTCGCACGGGTAGGACAGACACGCACACACACACACACACACACACACACACACACACACACACACACACACACACACACACACCACTCAACCTCCAGGTCTGAAAAGTGAAGCCAAACGGAAGTGCCTTAAACTTACATTCTTTATAATGCCCAGCAGGGGGTGAGGCCATGGTTGCATAAGAAGTCCGATTGTATAGAAGTCTTTTGAGAAAATTACGACTTCTTGTTGTGACTCACGTTGTAAACATGAGTTTATGGTTGTTGTTTATAGAGATTCAAGACTTCCTCATTAGGACGATGTTCAGTTAGTAAAACATGGTTCCGTTTAGTAGTAGCAGAGTATTATTAGTAGTATTTTTGATATATTTGGTGTTTGAGATCTATCCCTCAATAAACACAAACTTTAATGCACTTTAAGATGTGAATACAGTTGACACATGATTTAGAGGTCTGAATACCTCTCTCTCTCTCTCTCTCTCTCTCTCGTCTGTCTCTCTCTCTCTCTGTCTCTCTGTCTCTGACACCTTGAACAAGTAATGAATTATTAACTGCATATCCAGTGAGAAGAGCCATGCAATCACTCAAGCTTCTCAGGGCTGAGATCACACACACACACACACACACACTAGCAGCTGCAAGACAGCCATCACACACAGGACAGTCAAAGGCATAACCTTAACCTACGGACCCAATACTCACTGACTAATGTTACTGAAAAATTATCCTTGACCTTTTATCAAATATTATAATGCTATAATTCTTGCTCTCTGTTTCCTCCTGCACTTCCATTCATCGGACTCTTCAGTTATCACTGTAAGTATGTATTTAACCCTTCCAGATGTTATGCATGTTGACACAAAGGGGTCTTTGATGGCCACAGAGCTGCCAAATTAACCTGAAAGTTGAGAAAGAAATGTGATCTATTTCAGTGACACGGTAGTGGCAGGGATAGTGGGACACCATTACTCTGTGTGCTTGTGTGTGTGTGTGTGTGTGTGTGTGTGTGTGTGTGTCAGTTGTATTTAATGTTTTTTTCACTTGCTTACATTTTATTCTGTACATTTGCTGTTCCCTCGTCACTCAAGATAATTTCTCTTTTCTCTGCAGAACGAGTATATGAAAGATAACTTCCTGATCAAGATTGAGACATGGCACAAACCTGACACGGGACACCTCGAAAATGTAATTAGTGAGGACTGTTACAAGCTGAGGAGATGAATGTGTGTGTTTAGCAGCATGTTGTCTATGTAATGATTTTAAAACCATGCACACCATTGATGCTTGATTTGACACCACATCAACCCCTGACCAAATTAAGCTCTGAGCTTCTGTTTCAGGTACACGGTTTGGATGCAGAAACCTGGAAGAAGGTGGATGTAGTCTATATTGATATCGCAGACAGAAGCCAAGTGGATTCAAAGGTGAAAGCATTCAACTTGAAATCCACATCGAAACTCTTACAGTGACTAGATTAATTTTTGTTCATCATGGTTTTTCTTGCATCGCTCTCCAGGACTACAAGCCAGAGGAAGACCCTTGCAGGTACAAGTCAGTGAAAACAGGACGAGGCCCTCTAGGGCCGGACTGGAAGGTACAGCATCCCGTGGTTATATTCTCAGTTACACAATTTGATGCTTGTTTCTTGATGTTTAGTCAGTGTTTAAATACTTACAGGACACATATTGTATCGTAAGGTAACCAGTGCCATAGTTACTTTTGAGTGCAGTATTTAATACCTGTGTGAGAGTGGAAAAATATCCATACCAGCAGGACCCCATCTATTGTTTGTAGCCTTTGTTAACAATTAAAAGAAACCTGCATCTATATGTTTGCACTTGCAGAGGGAGCTTCCTAAGAAGACAGACTGCCCACACATGTGTGCCTACAAACTGGTCACTGTCAAATTCAAGTGGTGGGGCCTGCAAAATAAAGTGGAGAGCTTTATTCAAAAGGTTAGTTTACAGTCCGGTCCTGTGGTAAATACCAGTTTGTTACTTTGGTAGCCACCGGTCAGTATCACCTGAGGAGGTGTGTGTGTGTGTGTGTGTGTGTGTGTGTGTTGACCTTTGTGCCGTAGTGTCTCACTTCCTGTGCACACATACACTACATACAGTGTCTCACATCTTGTCAGCTTGAGGCAGTAGTGGAAAAGTACCACCCACTATGATGGCGTAAACATGGGCTTGCACCAGCCTCTAGTGGATAAACAGGATAATACAGGATGGAATGAAGTAGCTTGATTTTATCAATTGGACTTTAAAAAAAAATCAGCCTCCCGAATTTAAACCACAGCGTGACTTTCTCCCTTTATTCTCATGTGTTGTTTCACAGCAAGAGAAGCGTTTGTTCACTAATTTCCACCGTCAGCTGTTCTGCTGGATTGACAAGTGGATTGACTTGAACATGGAAGACATTCGTCGCATGGAGGAGGAGACGCGTAAAGAGCTAGATGAGGTGAGCAAATGAATGTATTCTTAAATCAGTGAATGTATTAGAAAAATAACAATTATTCATTGAATGGTCTGAGATTCCTGCCACATGTCCCGGTATGATTTGTTTGTGTTTTGTGCGTCAGATGAGAGTGAAGGATCCAGTGAAAGGCATGGTGGCTCTCGAGGACTGAGGTTGTGTTGGACCGTGAATGCTGCTGCTAATCAGGTAAGAAGAATTTAACTTTGTTTGGTGTATCCTAATATTTGTTTGACTGTCTCTCTGTAGACATAAACGTTACATATACCTTTTTAATATATATTTATTTATATATGTTTTATAAACTTTCTGGACTGGAGAGCCTCTTGTGTATGCTCTTATCCTTTTCTATATTCTCTACATCTTTCAGACCAGACTACCCAGACACCAGCGGATTCACATCCTCCTTCTATTCCAATTGACACAACATCTGACCGGCCGGTCCAACTACCCCCTCCCCACCCTCCCCTCCCCCCTGGTACAATCTGGTTTTCAGGGACCTGGACCCAGTAAACTCCCAATTTTCAGATGATCTGCTCCACCACATCCCACCTCCTTTGAGTCCCATCCATATTTTGTTTTTCCATCCAGTGTCCCCATCTTATTAAGTGCTCTGAGGCCTCCAGTAGCAACTCTGTAGATCTTGTCGGTCAGTCCTCTCTTTCTCTCTCTCTGTCTCTCTAAACCGTTCTAAACTAAGGAGAATAGTGTCATTTATCTCTGCAATTTAGGACTTATTTCTATTTAAGATATCGTGTGTATATATATAGTATACCGTATATCGGGGGAGCTGAATAATTGTATTGAATTATATATATAGATATATATATATATATATAAATATAAATATATATGAACAGGGTTTTTAAAAAATATATTTTGTCTGTAAGTTTGTCTGTGGATGTTTTTTTTTTTTTTTCCAGACCAAGTTGTGTCTGCTCAGTGTTTTGATCGTATGACTTTTTTTAAAATTATTATTATTTGTCATTATACCTCCTACTCTCCATTTGTGTCATGCTATAAGCAGTGTTCTCTTCTGTTGTTCTAATCTGTTTTCAAGTCCACAAACCACAGCTGCAAGGTTGGGATTGAGCTGAGTTGTCTCTGCTTTAGTCCTGTCCTATAGATAGGATTTCTTCCCAGTATCTCCTTTAAAATGTTGAGGCATCCATTGCAATTTCTGCTGCTTTGCGAGTTTCTGTGTGTCTGTGTGTGTGTGTGTGTGTGTGTGTGTGTGGTGCGTGCGTGCGTGTGTTTGTTTCTGTAGTGTTGTAAGGTTATCAAGGTTTTCAGCCGCGTTTTTCATTTTTCTCTCCCTCCACATCACTTCTCACTCTTTATAGTTTCATCAGGCAGGAAGTGCAGTATCCACACACACACACATCACACACACACATACAGTTTTCATGACTTTTGGGGACATTGACTTACATTAATTTGCTGGAGACTTACCCTAACCCTAACCAGACCCGCTACCAGTCTAATCCTGACCCTTATTCTAACCCTAACCTTACACCAATTCTTCACCCTAAAATGAATTGATTAATGTTCGGCGACATGCATTTGTCCTCATTTGGTCTAAAAAACACTGAGTCCCCACAATGTGAGTGTCTTCTCAGATATATGTCCCCACATTACCAGTTAAACAAGTTTACACACAGTACATCAGCCATAAACTGATCTTTCTTTCTACAGACTTTACATCCTTTTTCACATCAGCAGCCATCTTATATACACAAATCCCCCTGCTTGCTGTAGATAGATAGATTAATGGTTATTTTAAAGTAAAAACTTTATGTGATCTGCATCAGTTTTTGCCCTGTCACCCATTCTGTCACCTCCAGTGGATAAATGGTCTTATCCAGCGATAGCAATAACTACCATGACACGTTGGTCTCTCCTTTTTTCATCACAAACCTAATCTTACTCTACTGTCAGTTCCTATCCTGAAAAAAACTGTAAGTAAAGCAGAGCCCAAGCTAGATGGTTAAGTTGTTGATTCATTAGTTGTTAACTGCTGGTTTTATTGCGTTCGTCTTTGGATGAGGCAGGTGTGTCTGCTGGAATCTGAAGCCTGTTACCTGTGATAGTGTGGTTTTTCGGTATTTGCATGAGTATACATGAGTGATGTACAGTAGCGTGTCTTCAAAGAGATCTGATGCTGGCGGGATAAAGAAGGGAGAAAGTAACGCAGCTAGAGGAGTAGTAACAGCAAGCACCAACCTTCTTCCTCTCGTTGACGTCTGTTTGGCCTCATTTCTCCTCAGTTATTATCCATCCTCCATTTACCATCCCTACACTTATTAAATCAGCGTGGAGACTTTAAAGAGCAAGCAACAGATAATGTGAAAACCATAGTAGTGATTTAGAGATGTTGGGCCAAAAAGTGCAATCAGAACAATTATACATGATTACTTTGAATCTGATTGGATGTTTTAACAGTATGGATGTCAGTTCCACTGAAGGACTTTTCATCTGCAATTATTAAACACAGACTGAATCTCGGCCCTCATATTCTAGCTAAATTCAGTCTGTCATCACAGAGCAAAGCAGATTATTATAGATAATGAATTGCCATATCTCTATATATGTTATAGTTCACCATAGCCCTGAGGTGTTCATATAATGTATGTGGATTTAAGAGAGCAGCATTGTCTTCAAGGCTTCTTCAATAATGATTACACACAGAAATGGAGAAATTTAATTAGGCATGATCTTACAAGATGATATTAGAGTACTGTATCGTCTGATCATTAGCCTGTACATTTAAGTGATCTGTCTTAAGCCCAAGCACAGTAGCCAATAAAACCCAAATTATTTTATTTGAGTAACGGTGCTAAAGGCATTAAAAAAAAGGACATTAAAACTGCTCAGGGCATTACTGGCAACCATTCAAGTGTAGTAGTTTAGATTTGTTTCATCTTGTGACACTTTTTATTCAAACCCCTGTAGATCTGTCTGTCCGATTAAGTTTAAATAAACCCGTCACTGCATAACATTTTCTGTTGCCTCCCCTTTAAAGAAAACACTGGCGCTGGATGTCCAACCCTTCCACCTCTCTCTGTGTCCATCTCACTCACTGTCTGTGATGGGGCTACCAACTGAATCATGGAGATATGTGGATGTACTGTATGTATTGACTTTGTAAATAGTAAATAAATTAATGTAGATGAACACATATATATAGATCAGACTGTCCTGCCAGACCTACAGCACACCCTCTTGACACTTGATCACACAGTGACCGAATTGCTCTCTTGGAGGTATTATCTTAAGGAATTGTAGAATTACTGAACTTTAGCGCCGATAAAGATATTTTAAGTATATCCTCAGCTGTAGACATAAAAAAAAAACTTTAGGATACTCCAGCAAAGCAGTGAAGTGAGCTGCTGTGTGGTTTGTAGTTGGAGGAAATAAAAAATTAAAAGCAAAAAGCCCTGTTCACTATTTCCCGTCCTTCTGACGTAGTTCTTCCCTCACAAGGACCACGTCTCCTTGGCAGGACAGTGTATAGATATATATTTTTGTTCTGAGTGTTGTTGTACCTCTGTTGTCAGTCTCTGAACTACACTCGCTTCTCTCACTGAAAAGGAACATATATAACGGCAGCTTGGGTCAGTTCATTGATCCACATAATTGACTGATGGTGTCAGCCCTAAGTGGAGCCTCAGTGCAAGTTAGATTCCCCCATTTATGGGCATCGAGGCAAATATTTTTCTGCATTTAGGAGCACTGGGAGCTGGACAGTTGGAGGTATAGCTACATAGAAAAAAAAAAGTCAAATTAGATGTGGCATTTTAAAGTGTCAGTTCGTAAGATTTGAGACACGTTGCTTCTAGCGGCCTCTTTGGTGGTAGATGGAACTGCAGGCGGACCTCTGGGACCTCATCTCCCTCACCGAACAGTGTCGACTCATCTGTGTGAGGTCTTCAAATGCTCCACACTGAAAGGAGGTCCGTCGTTTTCTCTCGTTGGCGGTCACTTTGCTTCGTGATTACTTTCCTTCTTCATTTCCATCAGTTTTTTGTTTCTTTTTCTTGGGACCGGAAGTTGAATGGTCTTCTTTCTCTGGCTGTTGATCCTCCATTGTGAGTCAGCAGTAATGAGATGTACCTGGCTGCGCCGGTCAAACACTTTAGATTAGAGGGACCCTGAGGTCCTGTTCACACTGCACCATTCCGTCGATGAACCTCATTGACTTCGCATATGCTTGCGTCATATTTATGCCGAAATGAATTGTGGGTCTGCTCTGTTTCATCGCTTGCGTCGCTCACGTGAAAAAAAAAGTTTGAGAAAAGTTCAACTTTTCAGGCGCAGACAGATCTGTCAGCCAATCAGATCGCGTCATGCAAATAAATGCAGATAAACTACTCTGACGCTGGCCAATAAAATTGCCGTGTTGGTACAACCGGGGGAAAGCACACGTAGAAAGCCAATGTAAACAAAAAATCGAGGAAAGGTTAGTTACTGCGGTTGGGAACAGGCCGATTCTTTATTATCCTGTTTTTATATACAGGGACTGAATTACTAAAACATGTAGCAGCTCTCTTCTGGCTCAGACTGCTCCTTTCCGTCGATGGACCGGTGCTGGACGAGGAGCAGCCAGCAGCCATTGAAATCGCTTCCCGCTAGCCGGCTAATTCAGGCTACTTCCAGCTAAATCAGGCTACTTCCGGCTTCCTCATTATTATAGTGCAGAATGGATCCTGTTCTAGCCAGAAGAGTGCTGGTACGTGTTTAAGTAATTCAGTCCCTGTATATAAAAACAGGAACTGATCGTAAAGAATCGGTCTGTTCCCAACCGCAATGATTAACCTTTCCTCCATGTTTTCTTTGCATCGGCTTTTCACATGTGCTTTCCCCGGTCGTACCAAAACAGCGATTTTATTGGCCAGCGTCAGAGTAGTTTATTTGCATATATTTGCATGACGCGATCTGATTGGCTGAGTAGGTCACATGATCAATCGCCATTGTTTTAACTCACTTTTTGATAGTCGTAAAGTAGCTTGACAAAATGTTACGGACTGCCACTTTAAGAGTCTAAAGACGCCATAGAAAAACTTGTGAGAGAACATGATTCGACAGAGACAATCTCATAGATATCTGTTAGATTCCTCAATTTATGATCATGAAACCAAATGATTCCACAATCTGAAACTGTTTTTAAATATCTCTCTCTTTCTCTCTCTCTCTTACTCTCTCTCTCTCTCTCTCACTCCTGTTAACTTGTCTCCTGTTTTTCTTTCTTTTATTGTGAATTTGTGCCTTTTTGTCATCTTCCAATAACACTACTGTACATTGGAGACGTAAAGAAATGAATAAAAAGAAGCAAAGCAACTGTACATAGGATTTGACGTGAATGTGTTTTTCAGTATAACACAAGAGCTTGTTGCTAGTAAGAAGAGAAATCAAACACATTTTCAGTACAGAATCCTTGACTAAGGACAATACATATAGATTTATACACTGTTAGCCCGGATTTCATTTCTACTCAAATTATCTATGTACGTTGCAATTGATTGTTTAAGTTTGATTGTACAACAATCAAATTTAAGTGCAGTCTACTCATTCGAGGTAGAATACACTTACATTTGAAAGTAATGTCATGAATGAGTAACTTTAAGTTAAGTAGGATGGAATTTTAAAGTTTTGGTCATGGCCACGCCTCTAAAATTCCCGCTGCATTCACGTAGTGTAGAAAGGTTTTTCATTTTTCAACTTTGTGGATGCTAAAAAAAGATATATATATAATTCTCAATATATATAATTCTCAAAACATTTAAAAATACATGGTTAACCGTTTCTGAAGATAATTCATGTTGTTATAAACTATGCAGAAACACTTTTAAGCTTTATATCAGTGATTTTATCCCATATTTGTTGTTGTGTTCTAATAGTAGACTCTACAATTCCTAAAATCACAAAACATTGACTTGATATCATTGATATCAGGATTTGTGCAAATAAATAACTCACTAATCTATTTTACTCTACATGGGCATACATTTACTGTAGCTATCAGTGTTCGTGTGATTTTGTCAACCGGAAACTCATTTAACCAATTATTCTGATAGAACTTGAATGCACCTGAAGGCATGTTGCAACTTGCAACGCGTCTCTTCTCCTGCGCTTATTTTGAGCTGTTCGGTTGTTCGCTGCTAGGAGACATTTTGCAACAACTTTATAATTTAACAAGCCGTTGGCACCGGTGGCTGCCCTGCCAGAGGACGGATGCCTCGAGTGGAGTAGAGGCAAAAAAGAGGGCGACGGGACGACTGAATCTGGTGAGTGAGCGACCACTTTTGATTTAAAGTTAGCTTAACTGACATGGTAATGTTAAGATACAGTTGGCTAGCAGTGTAACCTAGTTTATGCTTCTGCGTCACGTTGACGGCGTAGGCACGGCGTCGTTGAGCATTCGAAGTTCTGCGGTCCGCGTCAATGCGACGCGTAGTTAGGATTTTTTGGAGGTGCACGTCAGGCTACGGCGTAGGGGTCTGCGTCGACGGCGTGGCTACGCATAAACTAGGCTTTTAACGGACATTTTCTCTCCTAAGACACACGTGGCTTTAGTAGCTGTTTGTCAGCAATGAAAACGACATTTTAAGCATTTTCAATGATATTTTATCTTGTTTTCACTGATACACCCCCCACCCACCCACCCGCATCCCTTCCCACTCAAAACCGGCATTTTGAATCTGCTCCGAAACCCTAACCTTGGATATTTTTGTGTATGTTTTCACTCTAAATATCTGCCAATATCTGTTAATAAATCTCCTGTCAAATGCTTACTGTATTCATGTGAACAGGCTGTGGTAATGCAATGTGAATGTGACCCTCTTTACTTATACAAAGTACATTACTTTAAAGAAGTGAAAGTCAAACAAGTAACATTATACAGTTTTACCACTGTCCAGAATTGAGTCTCAAAATACAGATTCTAGAGAATAATCTAACATTACTTCCCCATCCCTTAATTTTTTTTTCTTTTTTATCATGTTGCAGGTCATGAGAAGACATGCTGTGGAAGTGTAAGTACTGCCCTTTCATCTGTGAAAAGAGAGCACAGCTATTTAAGCACTATAGACTAAAACATGGGAGCTATGCAAGAACAGAACCCTTTCCATGTTTACACCAGGAATGTCTGTGTACATTCAAATCACTCAATGCGCTAAAAGTACACTTATCCCGCGTTCACACTAAAATTTCAGAACAGCAACCAACTGTAGATGCACTAGTGAAGTTTTGCTGTCTGTCATGTGGGTTTGCTGAGCCTTGTACTGAAAGTGACTACTTTAGTCACCTGCATAATGCACACTTAAAAGTCAACCATAAAGTCAGTTGCCCTTATAAAGACTGTAAGTTTGAAAGCAGTGTCTACTCCACGTTCAAAGCACACAAGAGTAAAACACACAAGGAACACAACTGGAAGAGGTTCAAGTCAGAAATCATTGGTTGTGATTATGAAGGTCATGATCAGGATGGTGCAGAAGAGCAAATGTCACATGCTGATGACATGGCAGAGTTGGAAGGAGTGAGTGAAGAAGCCAGTGAGAATGACTTGCGTGATTTAGGAAATCAGTTGGAGCACAACTTAGCATCTCTTCTGTTAAAGATGCAAACAGTTATGCACATACCAGAGAGTTCTGTGCAAGATGTATTACAGCAGCTTTGTCAAATCAATAAGCTGTCAGAACCACTTCTGTATAACAAAGTTAGGACTATACTAAATAAATACTTTGATAATGTGGATGATACAGTTGTGAGTGAAATTATCAGTGCTGTTTCAGAGTGTAACATGATGTCATTTTGTGCCAAAGAAGGACCCTTAGGAACTGCTAAAAAGAGAGCAGCCTATGTACGCAAAGAGTTCCCCCTGGTAAATCCGACTGAATATGTTGTGGAAAAAAGCAAAAAAACACTTGCATATGTCCCCATTGTTCCAATGCTCCAAAAGCTACTTAACAAAAGTGATGTGTTAGACAAAGCTATGACAGAAAAAGTCCATGTACTGCAGGAATACACCTCTTATGCAGATGGGCAGTACTTTAATGAAAATTCTCTTCTTGCAAGCGATGAGTTCACAATTGCTCTTGGCCTTTATATTGACGACTTTGAAATCGCCAATCCTCTAGGAACGTCAAAGCTGAAACATAAAATGTGTGCAGTGTACTGGGTCATTGCAAACATACCTGCAAAATACAGGTCCACCCTCAACTCAATTCAGCTTGCTCTTCTATGCAATACCTCTACAGTTAAAGAGTGTGGTTATGCAGAAGTTCTGCAACCTCTCATCTATGATCTAAAGATATTGGAGCAAAATGGTGTTTACGTAGAGTCACTAGGTGCAAGTGTGAAAGGCACAGTCTTATATGTTGCAGCTGATAATCTTGGTGCTCACTCTCTTGCTGGATTCCTGGAGAGCTTCAGGGTTGACAAGTTCTGCAGATTCTGTCTAGCGAGCAGCAGAGACGCGCAACAACAAGAGGTATGTTCTGGATTCTTTCAGCTCAGGGACAAAGACTCTCATGATAGGCAAGTGCAGGAGGTGAGAGAGGACACAGCACTGAGTCAGACTTATGGAGTGAAAAGGGCATGTCCATTGACTGAAAATCTTGAGCACTTTCATGTGGTCACTGGGTATCCTCCTGACATCTTGCATGATCTCTTTGAAGGCATTGTGCCAACTGAGTTGTCCCTGTGTCTTAAAAATCTGATAAGCAAGAGGTGTTTCACATTAGACACACTAAATCAGGCCATCAGACACTTTAAGTACACATTCACGGACAAAACAGATCGCCCTCAGATTATTGGAAAGGGATTTACCAGCAAAGAAAGCATTGGTGGTAACGGCCATGAGAATTGGTGTCTTATAAGGCTCCTCCCATTTCTTATTGGTCACTATGTTCCTGAGGGTGATGACACTTGGGAAATTCTGATGCTTCTGAAAGACATAATCGAGCTGGCTGTGGCACCCAGGCATACTGAAGAGACACTGCATTTCATGGAATGTAAAATAACAGAACACAGACGGCTGCTGCAGTCAACTTTTCCAGGTTTTCGGTTAAAGCCAAAGCATCACTACCTGGAACACTATCCTTACCTTGTGAGGAAGTTTGGTCCCTTGTGCGATGTTTGGACAATGCGCTTTGAAGGGAAACATAAGTTCTTTAAAAGAGCAATTCGGAACACTCAAAATTTCAAAAATGTTGCAATGACACTTGCTGTAAAACACCAGAAAGCAGTCAGCTACCATCTTGACTGCAGTGCATTTTTCAAGCCATCGGTGGAAATGACAAAGGTTATTCCAGTTTTGGTTTCCTCTTTCCCTTTGAATGTTCAGAGAGTATTTGCTCGAGACATTGCAAAGGTAGAGTCTGTTCTGGATGTGTCATCTGTCTGCATAGATGGGATCATTTATCATCCAGGCATGGTTCTCTCTTTTGGATCATGCTCAGGTCTCTCTGAATTTGCCCAGATTGAAAAGATTGTTACAGCTAACACAGAAATCATGTTCATCTGCCACAAAATGACCACATTGTACTGTGAGCATTTGAGATCTTACCAACTTCTCTGTGGTGATATCCTCTCCACGTGTGTGGTCAAGATATCAGAGCTGAATGATATCCTACCGTTGTCAGCATACAGGGTCCAGGGAGAACTTATGGTAACACTGAAACGATACATTATTTGCTAAATTCATGTGTATATCATTTCTCTCCAGATGGCTCTGCAAGAGAAATTCATCATGAGGGTTATTGTCTCAGAGGGAGACATCAGAAAGTTGACAATGATGAAACGACCGGACACACTTGAAGATTTGATTGGCTGGCTTAAGGGCACTCTCCAAGCAAATTACAACTTCGTCCTACAGTACCAAGACCCTGACTTTAACAATGAACTGTGTAACCTTGAAGATGTCTCGGAACTCCAAGATAAGCCAACCATTAAGATCATTCCTATGGTTGAGTTGGTACCAGTCACTGAACCAGTTGAACAACCAGTTCAACAACCTTCATTGTGTAGTGACACAGGTAGCCTGGCAGACACCGAGATCCTGTCCACTTCCTCTCTGGACAGAAGTGTACCATGGCCAGAGGTGTTTGAAATTCCTAAATTTTCAGTCGATGTTGAGTACCGACTCCGTCAAGGTAACTTGTTATATCTCAGGGATGGAACCTATCTCAAAGTGACAAAAGAGCTAAAGCATGGTATCCTTGAGAAACTGGCTGAGGTCATCTATGCATTCGATGCATACCCAACAAAGGAAGATTTAGGGGCTGTTGCACAAGCTTTAGTAGAAACGCACCCATGTCTTAAAGAAGCGGGGTCACCCTCTGGCTGTCTTGGATGGAAGAACAGTTTGAAGTTCAAGATAGGAAATTACAGAGCTAAAATGTGCAAGCTGGGCCGACTTGACGTCACTGTCAATAGTGGTAAACGTGGAAGGTACTCGACAAATGGCGACCCTCCAAACAAGGACATCAAGAAACCAAGGAAAGGAGAAATAAACTTCCTGCCTCAGTATCCAGAGGGGTTGGATGACAACAACCTGGAAGCAGCTCGCCAGGTTCTAGTCAATGAGATGATGAAGGTGAAGCCAGATGGGTCCCTTATTAAGAAAGAGATGGATAGGACCTTTGCTCTTCGGAGAAAAGAAGTTGTGAAAGACGAGCCTGCAATTACCCAGATTGTACAGCGATGGCCAGCACTTTTCTCCGAAAGCCAGGTGTGTATGCCTCTTTTGAGTTTTTAGAAAAAGTGGTTAACACTTTGCAACCTAAATCGTATCACGTTGACGGTCATAAATGTCTTTCATTTGACTATGGGCCTATAATTGACTGGCTATGTTTTATATCTTCAGGTGAGTTACGAGTTCACCCGAGTGGTGGGGAAAAATCTCAAAGAAAACTTCTTTGAGGCACTTGACCGTTTCTCGCCAAATTTGATGGACCTCTTCAGGAAGAAGAAGGGTCTGAGTGGACAGCTTTTAACTGACCTTTTACGTCAGACAAAGGTAGGCTGACATACTTTTCATTGTTCTCCCATTTCCCATTTCCACTTCCTCCTCTTTTCTCCTACTTTCTATACTTTTCTTGGTTTTATCGCTCCTCTTCTGTTCTCCTTTCCACTCCATGTCGATGAAGTTTGTAATGAAGTAATTCAATTGTGGTGACTTTCTGAAATCTATTTAACCATAAACAGTATGAGTGTACTTAGTTATGTCCACTATCTTCCAGACCACTGAGCCAACTGACATCAGGTGCCTTTGTCTACGGGGACTGCCAGTCATCTTGGGGGATGACCCCTCTGCATTCTTCAAAACCTGCTCGGTAAGTAACTGAATTTATTTTGAATACCTGCGTTATTGATTCACAGCACAACCTCTGATATGAATTTACTATAAAAATATAAATAAAAAGAAATTACTACTACTACTTTAAATTACAAACAAATTTAAATTATACAAGCATTTGAACTTTCACCTTTGTCTTTATTTCTGTGATTTTGCCATCAGCTGTGAGATGTAGCCACAGGGAACAGGGACCCCCTAGATTAAAGGACAATACTGGTCTTAAATTTGTAGAAACTGCAACACTCGGCTCCATGCATAGCTCCACTACTTCTCCTCAGGCATACCTCAGGCATGTGATTATTTTATTTTGTTTTTCCTTATTTCGGATCAAATCATGTCATTGTGTGTAATGGCGGCACTGTTGCCGTGTCGCACCGTGGGTCCATTTATAATTTCCTGCTTTTTTTGTCGATAGCCAATCACATCCCTGTTTCCTGAACAGGTCCAGGTGTGTCTGAGTTTTCACAATGGCCAGGCACACCTGGATTAATCAGTTTGTCCAATAATGTAAAACAGGAAATAAAGGAGCAGTATTAATTTCAGCAAGTAGTGGAGCTGTGCATAGAGCCCATTGCATCTATACTGGAAATAGTTTTAACACAGTTTTTCAGCTTGACTGGGACTGAAAAAGCTGTCAATCGCTGCTGAGCTATAAAACCATTTCAGCACATAGATTTTCAAGGACTCTTATAATGCACAGGTCAAATTATGGTCATTTTAAAATTGGCGTTGTCTTTTCTTAATTTGTGTCCAATTTTGCTTGCCAAAATTAAGCAAAATCATCATTGACATTACAATGTCCTCTCTTTGTCTTTTTTCTGTTAGGATGGAACTGACAAGGATTCGTACAGTGAAACTTCAGTGGGAATCCTCAGCATTGACGAACATCCTCAACTCAACCCATCCAGAGTGAGCATCGTCTTGGAAGGGAGTGTTGTAATGGAGGAGCTAGCCAACCTGCCACAGGCTTTCTGTGTCCTTTTTGGACTCATTTATGCATTGCACCTGGATTACCCCAAGTGCATGAAAAGCACCTTCCACTTTATTCAACAGGTCATGCTAAACCTGGGCAGAGGTGAGCTGAAACCCAAAATTCAATCTTTGAAGAATCAACTATCTGTTTAAAACAGGGGTCTAAACACTTACACCACTGCTCTGGATCTGAGTGCTTGGTTATTTGTAATGTTGCACTTTAAAAATACTATGGTTACTGTTAGCACTGTTTGATAGGCAAGGTTTTATGCATTGTCACTGATTTTGCTGTTTGATTCCATCCTGTTTGGTGTATGATTCATGTTATTAGCACTGATCCAGCAGTCTGGTTCCATTACCTTTCTGGCTACAGTATATTTTATGGCACTGGCACTGATTTTGTAGTTTAATTCCATGCTGACTGGTGTCTTAATGGTGTTATTATCATTGATCTAGTTTCATTACTATTGCATTGTCATTGATTTTATAGTTTAATGCCATCCTGATTCCTCAGAGTGTATGAAAAGCACCTTCCACTTTATTCAGTGGGTCAGGCTCAACTTGGGCAGAAGTGAGCTGAAACCCCAAATTCAATCTTTGAAGAATCTGCTTAAAACAGAGTTCTAAATACTTGCACCACTGATTTGGATGTGACTGCTTGATGACTTCTAATGTTTCACTTTAAAAAAATGCCATGTTTACTGTTGGCACTGATTGATATGTTTTTTCTTTATGCATTGGCAATTTGCTTCCATGCTGATTGATGCATGATTCATGTTATTGGTACTGATCCAGTTTAACTCCTATAACTACCTACAGTATTGTATAGCATTGCCATTGATTTTGTAGTGTACTGCCATCCTGATACATGAGTCCTATTTGCTTTTTTGATTGCAAACCTATTTAGTTTGACAACATAAGGACAAGTTTAATAAAACATGTGGACAATGTATTTTTGTGATTTTGCTTGTTATTTTTTAAATTTAATCTGTATAGTTTATTTTTTTGTTAAACCCATTTAATTTTGCAGTTACATTATAGTGGAGTAATTGGGCTAAGAAATTTTAAGGTAAATCAGCTTGGAGGTCAGTGTATTCACCTTAAAGTTTTAAGTAGAATAACTATGTAAAACAATTGATATTACTAATGTTTTTAAGTTTAATCATCTTCAAGGTTAGTGCATTTAACTTTAAGTTTTCAGTGGAATAAAGGGGCAAGTAAATTAATATTACTAATAATTTTAAGTTAAACAAACTTGATATTAAGTGTATTGAACTCAAAATAACAATGCCATCAACACATTTTTTTAAGTTGAATTCACTCAAGTTTTCATCAAACATTACTTAAATTTTTTAGGGCAACCAGTTTCCTAAAATTTTTTAAGTAAACTCAACTTATCCGGGTTAACAGTGTAGACAAACATCTGATAGTGCAAAGACATATTATCAAAACATGAATAAAGCAGTCCATTGGTCAATGGATCCAAATAAAAAGGATTTAAGAAACAACTATTTACTGAAATGAACAAATGTGTACACAGACGTGTTTAGATTGGCTACCCCACTGTATGAAAACATGCATACTGGCAGACACAGACTACATGGCAGGGTAAAATTAATCAGGTTTAGATGGCAAAGATTACTTTAAATCTTTAAATCCTGATTATGAGGCAGAAGAGGGGCCGGGACGGAGAGCTGCTACACGTTTTATGTACACAATGTGTGGGTAGACATCTTTTGAAATGCAGGCTTAAAAACACAATATTTTTAAAAGTCATAGGGTTGAGAGATGACCTTCCATTACAAGTCAAGTCAAGAACATCAGTAATAGAGTAACTAACTAAAGTAAAATAGTTAACAACAACAATAACTCTTAACATATTTTTTTTTAAGTTCGGAAAATTTGTGAAATTCATTGCTAAAATATTTTAAATCCAGTCACAAGAAATCAAATTATATCTTATTTACCACCAGTTTATCATGGGAAAAAAAGATTGTTTTTGATTATTATTTCCCAGCATGCCACTGACCTGAGTCATGCCCCTTAATGTACTTTGATTGAAATAGCACACAAGCAGAGCACCTTACACATTCCATACTGTTGAGAAAGTGAGGGATTATTTACAAACATACAAAGAGGGCTTCAGTGCAACAAATACCACGCGTCATTGTTACATTCAATAAACAGACATGTCCATTCATGAATAAGATAATACTTTCTCACTGGGCTGTTAACCAACCTGGGATAAGAGCTTGATCCGATGCTACGCTTTAAGTCCAGAGCAGGTTGTGTGCGGGAGCTTGAAGCGGAGTAGAGAGGGAAAAGTGAGGGAAGCGAAAAGAGAACAAACAGTCAAACAACGGGACTCTCCGTAGGAAAGCAGAACCAGGCTCTTGACTCCCCAGAGACCTTCGTCGTCTGTGCACACGGAGTCTGCGGCTTCCTCCGGACACCACAAGAAAGACACGCAGATAAAGGTACTGAATGGCTCATGGTGTTTTTGGTTTTAAGCAGGTACTCAAAAAGGGTGGGGGAAGGACATTATTCAAGGATATTATCATAATAATATTCATTTTCATGAAGGTAAAGGACACTGTGAAGAAGGCATGTGTTTCCTTATTTCTGTCCATGAACTATAAGGTTTTTAGAGGTTTCAGGCTAGACTCTTGCATTATGTTGAAAATCTAAATACTCGGGTGTCAGAAAATAGATTTAGGAAACAACTATTTGTGACATTTGGGAGAGTTGTCAGTTGTCCATCTGTAATCCTCAGACCTTCAGATGCCTCTTCCAAAAAAAAAAAAAATCCAGTCTCTTAATTAGTCTGTGTGTAGCTGTGTATGTGTGACTAAGTAAGTACAACTGTATTTATATTGCACTTTTTACAACATGGGTTACAAATGCACACACAAATATAACAACATCAAAAATACATACAAATATAACACATTTAACAAAAAAGAAAGCATATAGCAAACTGTTCCGATCAACCCTTAAACTTTTAAATTAGTAAGCCATCTTAAAGAAGTGGGCTTTGAGATGTTTGGTGTGTGTGTGTGTGTGTGTGTGTTAACTTTATTGTGGGGACAAAGACCTACTCACCGACTTTGAATGACATAATTGGGCCTCTGGAGACCAACACTGGGGCAGGTTTGGGCAGAAAGCCGGATAATTAAAGCGACACTAATCAATATTTACTATTTTATAGGTGACCAGAAACATGACTCCAAATGAATACTAATGCCACAAGGTGATCATTTGAGTTTTAATTCAACACAATGTCCTCACAACATGGTTTCCAGGAAAAGTGTTTCTCTTTTTCACATTTGACCTTCAGATCATTTCCACTTTATCATGGATGAAGCCAACCATGATTTGACAGGATTACAAACCCATTTCAGAAATGACTTTGAGGCATCCCTGTCAGCTCTGTTGTATTGGGCAATGGTCTGTGCTCCTGGTGAACTGGCTGTCATAGAAGATAGGTGTTTTATCCTGACAGGTGTTTTTCCTCTCTGTTTACACATTGTTGAGGTGTACATATGTTTGTGTCTTCCTGCAGGGGAGGAAATGAGCACTGGAAGATTTCGAAGCGGTGGGAGAGACAAGTGCAGGTAAGATGAACCAAATCCTCTTCATTGCCCTCTGACGGTCTTGCAAGGGTAAAAGAAGGGTGATGAAAGTCACTGCTCCAGGCAGAAAATGGTGTATGAAAAGAAGGTGTAAGCCACCTGTACAGTGTCTGGATTGCCAAACCTTCATAAGTAGCTTTGAGGCAGCAGGTTCTCAGTATTTGCAGAGCTCTGTGATGAAACTTAAATAGCCATTCATCGTCTCCCACTGGACTGGTGAACCCCTGAGGTTATCCACTTAACACTTCTGGCTGCTAAAGAATGTGCTCTAAGTCTCCACATGTGATGTAGTTACATGAGTGGAGGGGAGAACTGGGGCACACGAGATTAACATTTTTAATATTGGAAGGGGAAATCTCCTCTGGTTCTTTCCTGTACAGCTCCCCCAAAATTAAAGAAAATAAATGCTGTTTATTTTCTGTCTTATTGTCTATTCATATACTCTATGGTGACCGTCAGTTACACACGGGACAAAATTGAATTTAATGATCTAATCGCCAAAATAATAGTAAAAAAAAGTTGTTATTGTAATGTTTATAGTTCCTCTAAAAATGTAAAACCGTATCCTCCTGATTTACTGTTTTTATTATTAAAGAGAGTCACATTTTTCCAATACTGGCATCTAAAGTTGAAATTACCATCTCACCGAGTTCATGGTTTTAAAATCTACAGAACTGTATTAAAAGCATTTAAGGATTACACAAAATGCTTTGGAGTTGCTGATTGCTTCATGAATTGTGTGCTTCCAAATCTATTATGCAACATGTCCACTATTAACCAAGCTGTAACACATAATTTGAACTATTATGGACTTTTGTTCTTATAAAAAAACAAAAAAACATCCATATCACCCCCCCACCTCTTCTCTGGGTTTACAAAGATAACCTTTCACCTATATGAGGAGAGTCTGGATTGAGGCCAAAAGAAGCTAATGCTATTGTGCGCTGTTGTCCCCTCGCTAATGCATGACTGTAATTGTTCAGTGTACTCAGCTGATAGGGGGGACGCGGGGAATAAACCTCTTAGGGATCTGAAAGGTTACTCAAGTCTTGCAACACAAACGATGGAGGATCAGCCTCCAGTCCTCCTCTTCTCCTCCGTGACGACACACACACACACAAACACACACATGTTCACATGCCCCTCTCCTGCCTGTGATTAGTGTTCCAATCTGACTCCCTCTTGCCCGCATTCCTGAGTCGACCCCACTGCTTTGTCAGTCGTTGCTTCATAGCTGCGTGACCACACGGGACTCTACCACCGAGAGGATTGCACTGCTTTTCACCCTGAGTTTTCCGAGTTCTTCATCCCGGACAGTTTGGAGGACCTGCATCAAAAGCTGCCATTCATGTTCCATCTTGAGTCACAACAAATGGCCGAAACCGAACCAACCAAAGAAGTCTGAGGAGAAGCCAAAAGGAATATTATCTGCTGGATTTTTTGCTGGAAGTGCAGAACTTCCATTTTATATTTGAGAACTTTTAAATAACCTTCCTCATCTTTAGGGCAAACAGATAATAAAACCCAGCGATGGACCCCTTTACTGACTGGCCACGCTCACGCTCAGACAGCATGAGTAGCTCAGTGTCTCAGGGCTCGAGGTCCAAGGTGCTCCTCCGCCAGCGTCTGTCTCAGCTGCTGACCTGCATCGAGGACATGAGCTCTGACGACGAAGCCAGTGAAGAAGTGTCACGCACGCTGGATGAAGCGTTTCAGCTCTGCGGGCGCTTCATTCCCACAGATGCATTCAGGTCGACTTGTGCACCTGTTTATTAGCCCATACGCAACTTTGCACAGATACACAGGGAGGACGTGTTTGAGTTCATCTGTTTGTTTGTTTGGTTTTTTACAGTTTGACACTTCTTAAAGAAAAAGCAAATTTGTTATCAATATTCTTCTGTATTTTAATTTTTTTTTTTTTTACACTTTTTGAGGATACAAACAAGCTGTGTTGATTGTTGTCGAAAGTAAACAAGACAAAAATAGCATTGCAACCGATATTCCTCACTATTTTTGCTTCATCCTTTTTTTTTTTTGTGTCTTAATCAAACCTTCTGACAGGCTGCACATGGTGACCTGGAACGTGGCCACAGCAGAGCCCCCTGAAGACGTCTCCTCTTTGCTGCAGCTAGATGTCCAGCCCCCCACAGACCTCTATGTGATTGGGTGAGAAATACACAACAATATCAAAACTGGAATTTAAAATGTTGATAAAAAAACATAAAGACTCTCTTTTAATGCTTGGGTGAGGTAAGAAGGTTTCTTTGTGTGTGTGTGTGTGTGTGTGTGTGTGTCAGCCTGCAGGAGGTGAATGCCACCCCTGTGAGGTTCATCTCGGACTTGTTAGTGGAGGACTCGTGGAGCCACGTCCTCATGAACACGCTGGCACCCAGAGGCTTCGTCAAGGTGAGAGAGGATGGAGGGAGGAAGAGGGAAATAGTGCAGTGTGACCTGGTAGAAACAGAACATTCACAATTGGTTCCATTAAACTGGTATGAAAATGTCTTGCCAAATAATCCTCAAATAATGTTGTTCTTTTTGACTTTGTGTGCTTGGGCTGATAGTATTTTGTATTATTTGATTTTATCTTTAATGCAAAATATTGTTCTTTAAACTTTGTATTTGTATATTCTCATGAAATACAAATTACAGTGTATAATATTAAACACAGTTAAGCTAAACAACATTTTATAGTAGAAATAAAGGGGAAATTAAACAATATTTAAAAAGGTTGACAAACTAAATTAAAAAAAAAGATTAATAAAATCTATCTCCATCTCTGTCTAGGTCACGTCACTGAGGATGCAGGGTTTGTTGCTGCTGGTTTTTGCTCAACAAATTCATCTCCCCTACATCAGAAACATTCAGACAACCTACACTCGTACTGGCCTCTTTGGCTACTGGGTAGGTTTGTCCCAGTCGGAGTTCTGGTTCACCCGGAACCTTATGGACGACAACACTGTTAAACTCTGCACACCAGGAATCCCACTGGCATCAGACGCTGTCGAGTTTAAGCACATTATGAAAGACCTATTGTGTTTGTTTAGTGGGATGTGCAGAAGCTTTGCCTGAATTAAAGGACTAACAAAGAACAGTAAATCTGGTGTGGAGCACTGGGGGCAAAGACTGGCAAGACAAATGGTCTAATCCATGTTGAAGGGAAAACATAATCTGGTTTCTTGTAAATACTGCAGTGAAGATAATCTGATGGTTATTGCTACAAGATAAAACGTTACTTTTGGAAATCCACTTCATCTGTCACTCTGTTTATCTGTGTCAGGGTAATAAAGGAGGAGTGACCGTGCGTTTCTCCTTCTATGGCCACATGGTGTGCTTCCTTAACTGCCACCTAGCAGCTCACATGAACTACGCTCTGCAGCGCGTTGATGAGATCGAGCACATCCTGGAGACTCAAGACTTTGACATCTCTGACACCCCGCATGTCCGGGACCACAAGTCAGTGCACCTCTGTGAACACACACTGTGAATTATTTGCATTGGGGGTTGTTTTAAAAAATCCGGCTCCATCCCTCTCACACAGGGTGGTGTTCTGGTTCGGCGATCTGAACTTCCGCATCGCAGACCATGGCTTGCACTTCCTCCGCTCGTCCATCAACAGTGGACGCCTTAATTTGCTGTGGTCCAAAGACCAGGTGATGTGCCGGAATAAGCGTGCACACACACACACACACACACACACACACACACAGACACATTATATCACACACTAACTAATGTATTTAATGTTCCTGCAGCTCACCATGATGAAGAAGAAGGAACTTTTCCTGCAGGAGTTCGAGGAAGGGCCATTAAATTTTAAACCCACCTACAAGTTTGACCGTAACTCTGAAACCTATGATACCAGGTAACGTGTACCACGAACAAATGCGTTAAACACAAACACTCAACACATTTTCACAAACTTCATCTTGTGCTCTTGTTTCCGATTGAACTTTGCACAGAACTCCGAAGACATGGTTCGGTTTTAAGTAAGACGCACTCTACCTTTATGTGTTGCATGCGTTGACTTATTTCTTTGCCAACGTCCCATCTGTCTTTCTTCCTGATGGTATCTCTAAACGACACATGTAACCCCTGAGAAGCACTCCTTGAGACACACTGAAGGGGAACCCCGAGCAGCCAGGGCAGTAAACCCTGATGTATAGATGCTATTGGGAGCAGCTCCATCCACCCCTGACGCTAGGACCATGTATGTGTCTCTCTCAGAAAGAGCACTGTGGTGCTGCCCCTAACCATGTACAGACCCAGGCCCCTGCAGCGATGCAGCACCACCCTCTTCTTCCTCCTCACCTCCCTCTCCTGGGGGCTGCTCTCTGTGTGGTTGGGGGCCTGGCGCAGGGAGCTAGACCCACCAAGGTGGGTGTCTCCATAGATATACCCTGAAGGAATGAGAGCGGGCCCATACGATCAAATGGGCACCTTGAAGGTTTAATACAATCACAGAATAACTGGAGACACAGATGAATGTCAGACATGTTCCACAACTTCCTCCTGCATCCAGCACCCCACTGTTTGTATTTCCCTTATGTATATGTTGCTTTTTTTAGTGAACATGCATATACATAAGCTGTAATACCATTTAATATGGCATTGTCAGCCTGTACTGCATGTGTTTGTGTGTGTGTGTTCTCTAACAGCATTGCTTCCAATATGTTTGTAGCCTATAAGAATAAAAATGTGTTTGTAAGGTTGACACAAATGGAAATGTGACATAATGTAAGCATTACAAACTGCGTAATCAACACTTGCTCTTTGCTTTTCTCAGTGGCAAGAAGAGGAAACCGGCCTGGACGGATCGGATCCTCTGGCGCATCAAACCCCAAACCCCGCCGTCAGAAGATGATGACGAGAAGGCATCGACTTCTACTGACGACGGGCTCGATGAGTATCCACTCCTGGTCAGCCAGGACAAGTACACATGTGACATGAGCTACGGAGTCAGTGACCACAAGCCTGTCATCGCCACCTTCAGTCTGGAGGTGAGATCAGCCTCACTATACGACGCCAGGACTGTCACACAAGTTTTCTTGCATCGTTAAAGCTCTTCTCTTGTCTCCTGTCTTTCCCACAGCTGAGGAAGTACTTTGATACACCACTGGTGCACGTCTCTCCTCTGGGAGTATGGAGCGCCGACCAGGATGCACTTCTTAACTACACCATCCAAGAGGACTTCATGTCCTCCACATGGGATTGGATCGGCCTGTACAAGGTACCGGGACAGGCAGAGAGGAATACGGACAAACAATATAACGCGAGAGAGATTTGAACTTTTGGGGCTTTTCTCCTGCAGGTGGGATTCAAGAGTGCGTTCGATTATGAAACCTTCGTTTGGGTCAGAGAGGAAGAGTTGCCAGAGACAAATGAAGTCATACAGGTAACGTGGGAGAGAGACATTTGTATCATGATTGGAGGAATAGTATTTAAAGGTTTGCTTTCTGTGTGTGTGTGTGTGTGTGTGTGTGGTGACAGATATCTGTGGATAAGGACGAGATCCCTCTGCTGGGTGGACATTATGTTTTGGGTTACTACAGTACAAACATGCAAAGCATCATCGGCCTCAGTGCTAACTTCCAGGTGAGTGTACCACTACGACATCTGTAATTATACTTCATGATTAGGCTGTAAATTATTATCAGTTGTATATTTAGGAGAGGATTGTGTCATGTATGCCCAACTCATTAACATCCACTACATCCGCAGATGTACCTACATAGCTGTGAGTTTATATGAAATGCGTGTGGCGGTGGGCTGTTTAATTTAAAGGGTTCCTCTTTGGTTTGATGCTACAGATCCTGGAGTCAAAGCGTGCCGTCATGGAAGGTCTCGTTCCTGAAAACATCAATGGACTTAACTAAAAAGAAGAAAACTCACCGCAGTGCCATATTGTATTCCTCTCCCCCTGGAAATTTACGCAGAATAGATTCTGTCTTTCAAATGCTCCAAGATCAACTCCATGAAACATGAAACTTCAGTTTGTTGTTTCCCACTTTGCCTTTAAGGAGTTCACGTTGAATCAGATTGACTGAAGCTGAAACCGTTGCTCTACAAAAAAAGGTTTATGTGCCATAATGACAAGGCACCCTGCTTATCCACAGGCCTTTTTTTTTTTGTATGTCAGAGTAAATAAAGGAATACATTAAGAACTGCTTGTGATTGTGGTTGTAGTGGTCATACACTGCAGGTCAGTACAGTCATTGGTCAAATTGTATTTGAAAATAAGTGTTTGATTTTTGGTGTGGTCTACATTAGTGCCAATGAGTGTTGTACCATACGTGTAAAGGCCTTTACACACTGAGGGCATGATGAATAGACAAAATTAAAATGCATTAAAACCATTCAAAATCTGTGTCAGTTGCAAACAACTTTGAATGAAAGTTTCAATACACTGAGAAAAGTTTGACCCGTCTACTTAAAAAAATTGTGGCAACAAAGTGACACTTGACATAATTAAGTAGATTCTAATTACTATAACATTGATTAAAAACTATTGATTTAATTAAGCAAAATTACACAAAAGTTTTAAATACAAAATAATGAAATCATTGGCTGAAATATTTTGGATTTACTCATAATATGGCAAATGAGTAGTAAAGCCGAATCAATTTTACAGGGAAAATGTATTATATTTAATAAGTATTTGGAGAAAAAGTAATTTAAATTTACCAAATATGTGCAAAAAAGTAATTTATATTTATCAAACGTGCGCAAAAAAATGTGTTAGATCTACCAAATATATGCAAAAAAAGTAATTTACATTTATCAAATGTGTGCAAAAAATTATTTAGATTTACCAAATATGTGCGCAAAAAATTATTTAGATTTACCAAATATGTGCAAAAAAGTAATTCAGATTTACTAATTAGACTGGAGGAATTAATGTATATTATATAATTACCAACACTAAATCGATTTCTATTTACTAAATATCTGGATGATATTGATTTATATTGAGAAATTCTATGTGTAAAATTAAGGCTATCTTCTTACATTTCTGAATAAGAATGATTTGGATTCAATAAACAAAATGAGTTTAATCAACCTCTAATGGGTACTACATGACTTAAAATCTATGTAATATTATTAATTGTCACTTTGTTGCCACAATTTTTTTAAGTACCATCTATGTAATATTATTAATCGTCACTTTGTTGCCACAATTGTTTTAAGTAACATCTACTTAATATGCATTCATGTCTATTTGCTTTGACACAATACAAACATACATGTTATACCAGCTACAAACATTTATTAAAACACTCATTTAAAAACACATCAATGTGAATACATTTAAGGTTTTTGTACATAAACATTGGGACTTTCTGCACAAACTTGAATATTTTTGGATTGGTGTTACAATCAGGGTCCAAGTTGTCCATGTAGCCAGGTCACTCAAATGGCATTTTGGGCTGAAGCCTAGAAAAGACACAGAGAAACGGACAAATCCAAAACTAACAGAATGGAAAGAACCTAAAACTAACTTTAACATGGTGGACAGCTCACCTTGCATTGCTGTCTGCCTGGTCACTCTTCTCGAGGTGTGCCGAGTTAAGTCAGTGGTATACCTCCTCTCCCGATAACTATGGTCATCTCGCTCCACTGGTGGAAGTAGTCCTTTCTCTCCCTTTTTTCAATGCCCTTTTTTTTTTTACTGCACTCAAAAAAACTGAGTTCATCAGGTATATCAGGTATACATTTATTTGTAAACGTGGCTTACACTTACAGTTTCAACATTTTTTGAAAACATTTGTGTAAATGCCAAAATACAAAGAATTACAAGGGAAGCTGTAATAGAAAAAAAAAAGAATGAAAGAAGAAGAAACTAATGAAAAATGTGCAGAATGACCATTGACCTCTGCCCAATACTTGTGAGCATTGAGGGACAGGTATGATTAGGTAGATAAGTCTAGCGTTAACATAATGGTTTCCTGACTGCAAAACAAAAAGGTGACACTCAAAGTGCAAATTCAAATTCCTCATGCAATATACATACATATATCCCTTGTGTACACAACAGAATGACACCCCTTTAAGTCCCTTAAAGGGGTGTAACATATTTTTCAACACCCTTGAAACAACCACAATCTAAGAATCATCAACTACACCAGATAAAACAAAGTCATTCACAAATTGAGGCGGGCCAATTTTACAGGCAAACGCCTCACAACTATAGTGGAATAAAACTTGGGTAAAGACGATACAGAATATTGATTTTTTTTTTCCAAATTGGAACTGAGAGGTGCAAGAACCAAAAACAATCAGGGAAAAATGTGTGGTTTCAAAAAATGTTTTGGTTTGGATTTTGAAGGGGAAAGGCTCACTCTCTCTCACACAAACACCCCTGCTACATACATACACTTACACACATCACACACTGGTCACACACACACACTGGTCACACACACACACACACACTGGTCACACACACACACACTGGTCACACACACACTGGTCACACACACACACACACACACACACACACACACACACACACACACACACACACACACACACACACACACACACACACACACACACACACACACACACACAGGTCATGGGCATACATTGGTCTCTCTC
Organism: Chelidonichthys spinosus; assembly: GCA_029853015.1. NCBI lineage: Eukaryota > Metazoa > Chordata > Actinopteri > Perciformes > Triglidae > Chelidonichthys > Chelidonichthys spinosus. The sequence goes on from CM056835.1 coordinate 14,493,284, forward strand.
GCACACACACACACAGGTCATGCGCATACATTGGTCTCTCTCGCACACACACAGGTCACGCGCGCACACACACACACACAGGTCATGCGCATACATTGGTCTCTCTCGCACACACACAGGTCACGCGCGCACACACACACACACAGGTCATGCGCATACATTGGTCTCTCTCGCACACACACAGGTCACGCGCGCACACACACACACACACAGGTCATGCGCGCACACACACACACACAGGTCACACACACACCAAAAAAGATCCCTGTCCGTTGAACAATGAGCATCACAAACTAAACACTTAAAATTTGACTGTAGGCTTTCCTTATTGGCTGCATGATACCTGGACAAATGTGTCCGAAGCCCACCCTTTGTTTTGAATGTGCAAGGGCAACTATCGTGCAGACATGGCTGAGGTTGCCCACGACTGAATGTGCCGTGCTGCAGTCTGTAATGTTTTAATAGCTCACCTTTTTTTGCATACAAAGATGTGCATATCTTACATTGCCACCCCATAGGCAAAAACCTAAAGTAAGGAGACAAAAGGTCCTATTAACTTGCTTATAAGTATAACTGCATACATAGTAACCAACTCAAACATATCCCACAGTGACAAAATGTGTTTGCTCTTTTTTTTTTTAAATCTCAAACTGTAGTATAAAAGTAGTATAAAAGTGTGCATTGTTTGTGTAAGTGCAATGCGTACCTGTGGTGTTGAAGTACTCATCGATGATGATTCACTAAACTCCTGGAAAGAAAGGCACAGCTGTAAGTCATATTTTAAAAACAACCTAGTCCCCAATAGCCTCAGAGGGCTCAACACGCTGCCCCCCCCCCCCCACGCTGCCGCCGCCCCGCCACCCCGCGCACGCTACCCCCACCGCCCCCCCACCCCGCACGCTGCCGCCACCCCCCGCACGCTGCCGCAGCCGCTACCCCCCCCCCCCCCCACGATGCCGCCGCCTCAGTGTGACTGCCGGGGTCGCTCCGTGAGTCGGTGTCCAGCTCATGGAGCCAGCTAACAACAGCGCTTAATTAACATAGTGTAGAGTTACGGACCGGCTTTCACACTTTTCCAAAAGTGGAGCGTATGCCCATCTCTCGATCGCGAATGTAGTCAATTGATTTCGTGTTTAAAATGCATTGTAACGCGCGTTACTGAGATTTGTACCGAGTAAAATATTACCATTTTTTTTTGTAATGCCTTACATTACCGCGTTACAGCAAAACGTAATGCATTACAGTAATGCATTACTTTTGTAACGCGTTACTCCCAACACTGGCCACCCCCCCCCCCCCCCCCCCTCCCACCGCACGCTGCACCCCCCGCCGCCGCGGCATATTGATGGCATATTAGTTTAATTACATGAGTCCAGCACAGTTACAACCTGCCTCTTTCGGCGAAATGGTGGGCTCGGCCACCGCTCCCTTAACTTGGAACAGCAGAGCCGATATATGTGCGGTTTTCCACGGTTACGCCGTGACTCACCTCTCGGAAAACCTGCGTCTGCCTCACTGCTAGCTAGTTTGTTGGGGCGCTCCCGTCCAATTAACCACGATATAAACGTGCCAATAGCTCGTGCACATTAAGTTGCTAGACCATTAGGCAACGCAAAAACAATGGTCAACTGCTTTGGCAAAGTAAATGCAAAGTGTTGAAAATGCCTCTTACCTTGAGAAAACGGCAATCCACCACGACTTCGCAGAGAGATGAAATGGCCATATGGCGCGAAGTGGCCGGAAGTGTGCGTCGATTAAAAAGGAAGAGTCCCAATGAGTAAAATTCACAAATTTTTCTAGGCAGCTGACTTTGCTGATAAAATTTAACTTATCAATTATGAGTTGATGTTATTCATACAAAATTGAGGAAAATTAAATTGACAGATCATTTAAATTTGACTAGTTCAACATAATTATTTCCCAAACTGCACACAATCATTTTTTTCATGTAAAAATTAATAATATTTATTAGGTAAATATTAATTGAGCCCAGTCACAGTTTTTACAGTGTAGATCTGCATGGGAAGACGACCAAGAGATCCTATCGACCTTAAAAGGAAGGTCTGGCAAGCTGTCCAAAGTAAATTGTTGAAGTCTAAACTACATTTATTAAACTGCATTCAATCTATAAACACAGATGTACAGATGAAAAGATATATCAAATAAAATGGACATGAATTCCTCTAAGATTATTTCATGTTGGTTATGGATGTGGACTTCTATACCGAGGTGTTTTGAGTCATATATCAAATACAAATATGTTTGTGGATCATGACATCTATGGCAGTGAAAATCATGATGAGATTATATTTTGAGTTAATTATTTATCGATCTTGCTCTCAACTTCTTAACTGTAGTTTCTCACATTTGTGCAATACAGGATGCTGTTTCTATCCTAATGGTCCGGTATTAGAGGTCAGAGAGCACCCACCACAAACAGATATGTATAAGAATAGACAATCTTTATTTCCAATTTATTTTTAGGTTAGGGACGTCTGCACCCAGCAGGCCAATGAGGGCAGCTCCAGCAGGTCAGACAGGTACTCCACCAACACCAACACCAACACTGCACACAAGAGAACACACCCAACAAGGGACACTGCACGCAAATCACTGCACAGCAACTGGGACAGGTATCACACACACCATGGGAGCTCAAAATCACACTGGCTCCTGAGGGACCACTACAACATAACGGGTCGAACCCCACTCTTAACACTAGGGGGAGGTAGAGCACTGCAAAAGTAATGAGCTGCCCTTAAAGGGATAGTTCAGAATTTTGGGTGCACTGTGGAGTGGGCAAGACTGTTTTTAATGCCTGTCTATAGAACCGTTGACTTGCGCTAGCCATAGCATAAGCGAACTTGGCAACTAGAAGAACTGAATGAAATTTCTTGAAAACGTCTCCAGACGTCTCGAACACACCGGCTCACTTGGAAAATAGGTCTTATGTCCAAAATTCCAAACTATCCCTTTAAGGGCCATGCCTCAGTGAGGCACAAAGGTATAGTACTCGAAGTTTATTGCACACAAACATGTTACACACCATTAAAACCTACACAATCACTCATGCTTTTGTGTATCCATTAAGGACTGTGATGTTTGGACCAAGGTATTGGAAGAATGGATGGCGATGCTTCCAAGAACCTTTCGGTCAGTAAAGAAGTGCAAATGATAATGAAAAAATTACTTATTCTGAAAACTGAACTTCGCCTATGTGTTGTAATTGTAAAAAAAAAATGCATATTTTTTATTTTTTAATATTAGTCATGACTTGGCCCAGTTCTCCTCTTAAAAAATTACAAATATGAAGTGGCTGTGATTTAACTGCAGTTATGACTGCATGTTGGATTTATTTCAGATTTCAACGTGGGTCTTGTAACCAGGTTCAGCACGCAATCCTCAACGACATTCACAGAGCAATGAGCTGGATTAACACACACCAGCATTTACTCCGTGGGCAGGTGATGGAGCTTGCAGTTCTCCAAATGGACCCCGCCAATCAGATAAAGGCACTTGAGGACGTCCTACAAGGACAATTGGATAATGTAAAGTGAGGATTTTATCATCACCTTTCAACAACTGGAGGATATGGAGACGTTCTTCAAACTTTGTGCGGATGAGGAAAATTTGAAAATCAATGCCATGTGTTCCTCTAAGACAGATATTATATCCATACCTCAGACCCAGACATGTCCACCCCAACCCCTAACCCACCCACAAAATCATTATTATCCATCCATCCATCCATCCATCCATCCATCCATCCATCCATCGTCTACCGCTTATCCTGTGTTCAGGGTCGCAGGGGGTGCTGGAGCCGATCCCAGCTGTCATTAAGCGAAGGCTGGGTTCACCTGGACAGGACGCAGTCCATCAATTATTATTATTATGATGATTGTTATAGATCTAAGTGTTATTTTTTATTATTGCTGTTGTTGTTATTATTGTTATAATTATTGGTGTTATTATTATTATCATCATTATTATATTATCATGATCATCAATAATATCATTATTGTCATTATTATTTTCATTATTAACATAATTCTTGTCATTATTATTATAATTAACATTATCATCTTTGTCATTATGATCATCATTAATCACTACACCCGTTTGCCTTTTTGTTTTATGTTAATGTTTGTTGTTAAATAATTTGTTCAATAAAAAATAAAAATTAATGATCCCTTTAATTTTTAAAGAAAGTATCTCAGGTTACATTTGATTGTGATAAACACATTAAAATTGTTGTTCTATTTTTAGCTCTTACTTTATCGGCAATGATACGTTGTGGTTTCTTTGTTTCCTTCTTTTGACAAATGTACTTATTGTAAGTCGCTTTGGACAAAAGCGTCTGCTAAATGACCTAAATGTAAATGTAAATGTAAAATATATTACTTTTTTCATTATTTAATGAATGATTAAGGTACATTCATTATGGTTTCATTTTAGGCATAAGCACCTTTATTTAGACAGTGGATAGATGTTTTGAAACGGGGGAGAGAGGAGATGTGACATGCAGCAAAGTGTCGCTGGCCGGGAATCGAACCAGGTTCCGCTGCGTATGTGGTATGCACTCTACGCACTCAACAATCTGTGTGCCGGTTTATTACTTCTTGTCTAAGTCTAAAGAGTCATGATCCTGGAGGGATAGCTCAGGGCTTGTGCCCTTTTCTACCCATAATTTGTGATGTCAGGAGGGGGGCGGAGAGGTGGGAGGAGGCAAAGGACCAGGCATGCACCGTTGAGTGGAGCAGCTCGTCCGGTATACTGGGAGGAGGGGCTGAATAAAGCCCTCGGTTTTTATGTCCAGTATTATCTGTCGGCTATAGGATACATGAGCTGATCCTGGTTGGATTTCGTTCATTCATTTAGTTTTAATGTATTTGATGTGTTTTATACAGTATATTTACAATATGTATATATTATGGATGAAACATGAGCCCTAGGAGAAGACCCTTTTTTAAGTTGGAGGTTAGGAAGGACTGAGGGCAGGGAGATGGAGGTGAGGTAGATAGATGAAGGGTGTTTTTTTATATATATGTACATATGAATATGTATATATTTTGGGTGAAACCTGCGCCCCAGGAGAAAACCCTTTTTTTAGTTGGAGGTTAGGAAGGACCAAGGGGAGGGAGATGGAGGTGAGGTAGATGGATGAACGGTGTTTTTTTTAAATATATGTACATATGAATATGTATATATTTTGGGTGAAACCTGCACCCCAGGAGAAAACCCTTTTTTAGTTGGAGGTCAGGAAGGATAGAGGGGAGGGAGATGGAGGTGAGGTAGGGGGGAGGTAAGGGGAGGTAGACGAGCAGGCAGGACGAGTGGAGAGGTGAAAGGGAGGCTACTGTTGTCCAACCTGAGCTGAAAAACCAGCAGCCTCGTCCAGCACAATTAACCCTTTCTCTTCAGCTTCTTCTCCCGTTCTTTCTCCTCCTCCTCCCGCTTGGCTTCCTCTTTCTTCAGCTTCTTCTCACGTTCTTTCTCCTCCTCCTCCCGCTTGGCTTCCTTCTTCTTCAGCTTCTTCTGCCGTTTTTTCTCCTCCTCCTCCCGCTTGGCTTCCTTCTTCTTCTCCTTCTTGTGCATCTCGTGCTTCATCTTCTGCAGCTCTTTCTGCTCGTCCCCGAAGAAGAAGAATCCTCTCCTCTTCTTCACCAGGTACAGAGAGAGCTTCTCCAGGTCCTTGAGTTCAGCCAGGAGCCCTCGGTAGCTTTCCTCCAGTATCTCCCTGTCGGCCTCCATTTGTTTGATTACTAATTGGAGCAGGCTGAAGCTGGCGTCCGAGCTCTCCTGTGAGTCGGTCAGATCCTTTTGGAACATGTCCTCCATTTGTTGGAGTTTTGTCTTGAGCAAGCTGACTTCTGTCTCCAGCTGGCTGATGTTGGTCTCTGTGCTCTGCCTCATCTCGGTGTACTTGTCCTCCATGCTCTTTATCTCATCCTCCATTTGTTGAACTTTTTTCTTAAGCAGGCTGATGCTGGTCTCCAGTAGACTGCTCCTGGTCTTCAAGCTCTGCCGTGATGTGGACGGGTCCTTTTCGTACCTGTCCTCAAATCTGTTTTTCTCGTCCTCCTTTTGTGGGACTTCTATCTCCAGCAGGCTAATTTCTGTCTCCAGCAGGCTGATGTTGGCTCTCTGCTGTGACTCAGCCAGCTCCTTTTGGAACTTGTCCTTCATGCTGTTTTTCTGGTCTTCCTTTTGTTGGACTTCTGTCCAAGAGTTTGTTGGTATATAAATAAATACAATTTTTATTGTATTCATGAAAATAAAATGGTACTAGTTATTAATATTATTATCATCACTGTTATTCTTATAAGTGATATTAGTATTATCATCGTTATTATTATTTTTATTAAATATATTAAAAGTTAAAAGTATTACGGCAACCAGAAACAACGACGGTTCGCCTTCATCACTCTCCCATGGTGCATTGCGCGAGTCCGTTCATTGACATGACAACTCCGGTTTCTTGGAGTATCTCTCCTGTAAAGGCTCTTCAGTGATATACACACGTGGGGAGTTTGAAACACGTCGCTATCTCGCTGAAGGTACAGTTTTATCGCATATTCGCGCCAATTCGATGTCATGTAATTGTAGACACGGTTGTGTCAACAGAGTGGGGTTAGCTTGCTGTCCTTCAGTCGCTGCTAAAAGGAAAGCGGTGTTCGAAATGTTAGTAAATAGCAGGCTAGCGGGGTTAGCTTTAGCGTTACTGGTGGACATCAGACTACGGCTAGCTAAATATAAGCGGCTACACAGTTAATTTCAGGTGTTGGGAATTGGTCTTTGTAATAACATTGTTAAACATGGCCCTGCAGTGTGTTGCTCCTTGTCCTGTTTAGTTTACGTTAATGAGTTCACGTCATAGATGTTCTGTCAGAGTTTAGCTAGCTAGCTAAAACGTTGCCTTCACGACCAACTTGAGAATCGGCACAACCTCGATCGCCTGCTGTTGACAGCGCGTAGCTGAATAAGTGTTAACATACATTAATATACCTTCATAGATGTAAAGAGAACGTGATTGTTTTTTTTAGATCCAGATCTGAGGATGGCGAGTGAGAACACAGAGCGGCTGTTGATCCAGTTCCAGGATGAGGAAGGGGAGGTCCTGGGCTCACCTTTCGATGTGCCTCTAGACATCACCCCAGACAAACTGCAGCTCGTCTGCAATGCTCTGCTGCAGAAGGTAAGCTGCCGATATATAGTATAGATGTAGCATCATTATTAGATAGTATCATTTACTATATGTTTAGCCTGTCCACCTCAATTCATTTTAAAATTACATCAAGTGTATCAGTCTGTATAATTGAGCAAAAAGTATTACTGTCGACATATTAGCTACAATAGCCTTTTCACTCCATCTTGAACACACCTCTCATTGTTATGATAAAATATGTTCTTAGACATGGTTAGCTATTAAAGGTACATGAAGCTGAAGCTTTAAACTTGATGAATATGTCTTTGTTTTTTGCTGTTATCCATTGTAGGACGAGCCAGTGCCACTGGCATTTTTTGTGCGAGGAGAGGCCGAGGTGGTGTCCAGTCTGGGGTCATGTGTGCAGGCTCTTGGGGTTGAGACGGAGCAGGTTGTGCCAGTAGTGTACCAGCCTCAGGCTGTGTTCAGGGTTCGAGCCGTGGCCCGCTGTACAAGTACGCTACAGGGACACACAGAAGCTGTCATCTCAACTGCTTTCAGCCCCACCGGCAAGTGAGTATCTCCGATGCAGAATCATCAGCTGCCTGTTTGTTGTGCTTTTTTTGTACATGGATGTATATTTATATATTAGTATAAGGACAATTAGAGGGAATGAAACTGTAAATTACATTCAGGAGACCCACTGAACACCCACACCCCTAGATGTAGACATGCTGTTAATTCAGTTCTCCTTGCTTGTTTCAGATATCTGGCCAGCGGATCAGGTGATACCACAGTGCGTTTTTGGGACTTGACGACCGAGACGCCACATCACACTGCCAGAGGTATAAAAAATCAAGTCTACAAGGCAGCTTGATCTGCTATGCATCAACAAACAAATAATTTTTGAATGGGTTTTGACATCGTTGAACTGTATTCTGCTCTATTGCAGGACACACACACTGGGTACTGACTATCGCATGGTCACCAGATGGCAAGAAGCTGGCTTCAGGGTGCAAGAACAGTCAGGTGAACATCCAAAACGCACGAGTTCATTTCTGTATTTTTAATATACATCCTCTGAACATGGTGTATTTATTTTGTGTGGCGCTGTTTCTGCAGATCTGTCTGTGGGATCCAGTGACGGGAACACAGATGGGGAAGACTTTGACGGGACACACCAAATGGATCACTTGGCTCAGCTGGGAACCTCTCCACCTGTGAGCACTCAATTCTCATTTCTGTAAATTGCTCCCTGCAATAATGCTAGTAACTTTAAACAGCCTTGAAACATAACAAACTCAAATTGTATCTTATATGGTGGTGTTAGTCTTTTGTGGATAACATATCGTACATTCATACTTTGACTACAACTAGTAAAAATTACTTTGGAAGAGAGTTTTGGTGGATATTGTGGAAGTTACAGGAACCACAATCTCTGAGCCCATTGGCTATTGGCTAGTAATTAATCTGACAACAGATAAGGGGCTGCATTTTTTTACAGCACGATAAGCAACTTGAGATGTGTGATTGGAGTTGTGAGGCGACTAGTAGTTTCAGTTTGTTAATGTTGTGAAAATGTCACCTTTGAAATAGCATGTGCTGTAGTGGATGCCAATTTGGCTTTGAATGTTAACAGTAAACCCCAGAAAAACATTTTATTTTCCATGGAAAATGCTCACTGAAAGATTTAATTTAATTCCAGAAGCTAGTGGAATAGCTGTTAGATGTAATGACATCAGGACTCGAGAGCGTATACTTGATTTTGAATCGGGATACATTGTGTCCTGATTTACTTTATCTCTCCTCTTCCTCTCACTTTCAGTAACGCAGAGTGTCGGTACCTAGCCAGTAGCTCTAAGGACGGCTCAATACGTGTCTGGGACACTGTGTTGGGACGCTGTGAGAGGATCCTGACTGGACACACCCAGTCAGTCACCTGTGTGAAGTGGGGAGGAGACGGACTTCTTTACACTTCCTCCCAGGACAGAACGGTCAAAGTCTGGAGAGCCAAAGATGTAAGTGTGACACTTCGTTAAATGTTGATTCTGCCGAACAAAATGAGTTGACTGTGAGGACGGAGGCATCTGTGTGTTAAAGAAAAACTTAATGTGTGTTTACTTTAATGTGTGGGTATAGGGTGTCCAGTGCAGGACTCTGCAGGGTCACGCTCACTGGGTAAACACCCTGGCTCTCAGCACGGACTACGTCCTGCGCACTGGAGCTTTTGAACCTGCAAATGCCACCATCAACCCTCAGGACCTCAAAGGATCACGTAAGAATCATGTTTATTTTTTAAGGAAATAGTGTGGTGTGAAGAAGAGGTTTTCTGATATTTAACAAGCATTTTTCTTTCCCCCAGTGGAAGAATTGAAGGAGAACGCTTTGCAGAGATATAATAAAGTTAGGGTAAGTACTGTGTGTTGCCTGTATTTATGTGTTTAAGTCCCATGTATCAGTAGTCTTACTTCTGTTGTCGTGTTGCAGGGTTCAGCTCCAGAGCGCTTGGTGTCTGGTTCAGATGATTTCACCTTGTTCATGTGGAACCCTGCAGAGGACAAGAAGCCTCTGGCCAGGATGACCGGCCACAGCGCCCTGGTCAATGAAGTGCTCTTCTCTCCGGACACCAGGCTCCTCGCTTCCGCCTCATTTGACAAGTCCATAAAAATCTGGGACGGGCGCACTGGGAAGTAAGTACATCTGTGAATGAATCTGTGTAATAACGCTGTTGTCCAGGTGATGGTGCTGTGGGCATAAGGTTTGTGTATCACTGAGTAATGATCTATGTCTGCTTTCCTATAGATACCTAATGTCGCTGCGTGGCCATGTGGCATCCGTGTATCAAGTGGCGTGGTCGGCGGACAGCAGGCTGCTGGTCAGTGGCAGCAGCGACAGCACACTTAAAGTTTGGGACATCAAGACTGGGAAGCTGAACATGGACCTCCCTGGCCATGCTGATGAGGTGAGGGAGGGGAAGTGCTGCTCCCTAAAAGTTAGTTTCTTATTATTTGTCTAATTGCCTCGTGTGTGTCTGGGTAGGTTTATGCAGTGGACTGGAGTCCTGATGGACAAAGAGTGGCCAGTGGTGGGAAAGACAAATGTCTCAGGATGTGAGTGAAGAAGCTACATTTATCTTTTAAGCAGTTCCTTAAATACCAATGTTTCCTCACACGTAACCCTTTGGCCTTGTGTTGTAATTCCAGATGGAGAAGATAAGACACACCCCCTTCTTCACTTTGGCAGAGGATGTTAGCGTCTTTTACTATCAAGAAGCCTGACAGCTGGAGTAAAGGCGGCTCGGCCGTACCTAATCCCCCATTTGGCTTCATTAAACCGTTAGTCAACAGTGGCAGTGTGTCAAGGAGCTCTCGCCTCGTCATGACGCAAACGCCCTCTCCGCGTTTGAAACCCACGTGAGAATGTTAACGCTGTAAAGGTGTTAAGCGGAGTTGGAATGTAAAACAGGAGAGTTAATTATCATCGGAGCTTTCATCCACTGGGATCCCTGCGTGTAGAAGCTACACTTTAAAATGTATCTTAGTGTTAGCATCTCAAATCGAAAGGGTTTCCATTCATGTATATACTTACTCCTAATTTTAAGACCTTATTTGGTGCCATGCCCATAATGCACAAACAACAAATATGTATACTTCAATTTCTAAATCTATGATCTAAAGAAATTAGATGTGTTTTACTCAATCTTCCTGTATACAGCAGGTGACAGGTGGAGTTGCATGGCAACAGGTGGGAGCGATTAATACCCTCCTCTGTGATGTTAATGCTGACCAAGCGTCTTCAGCCTTTAATCTCTTCTGTCCTGCAGTCAGCGAAGCCTCAAACTGCGGATTTTTCTGGTGCTGCCGTGAAGCCAATTGTCACCAGCTCTGAACTCTCTGATTCACCATTACAGTTAAAATAACACATTTTATTTTCTGTATCTAATCGCTTTGTGAATATTTGATATGAATAAATATTTACATCACAACTTTTACCAAAACCAGAGAAATTGTATGTCAATAATTTTACACAACTGGTTTGACTCGCATGTCCCTATTATTAAAGAAGAAGCTTGAATTTAAGTACATTCACTGAAATGCCTGAGTTGTTGGACTAAAAGTTATGGAAGAAACAAGTAATAACTTAATCATTAGTCTTTAGATCTCTATAGCATGTTGTATGGCATGTAGTCCTCTTCTAATTAATATGCAGAGAAACAACGATGATGGATTGCAGCGGAATCACACATTTGTGAGATTATATCCAGAAATCTACAAGGGAAAAAAAAACGTAATGAAAAATAGTGGAGGTTTTTGTCAAGGAACCACTTCATTTTTCAAAGGTTGGATCCACCTCATCACAGCACAGATACCACCATTAAACACAACCTCCAAGAGCAAAACATAGAACCGACTCCGTCCATTCTCATGGGATTATCTGGGCTCGGGTTGGAGGAGCAGCAGGCTAATCAGGGTATTCCCAACGTCTTTCTCCCCAGCAAACCATAATCCGCGGCTCAATACAAGCAATTATGTTATATGGCCTTTTGTGCTTTCCCTTTACAGCAACAGTTGCACACGGTCCCTTTAAACTCTTATGGAGTGTAACTATGGTAACCGCAGTAATGCCTTCTCAGCGGTTGTGTTTTAGTGTTATAATGTAGAAATTGTTATCCATATTTATACATCTACTATAGTATCAACATTACAGGGCATTTTATACATCTTGAGGATTTAACACAGTCACGCAGATTGGGTTTATCCGTTTATTGAAACCAGTGCCATCAGGTCTAAATCTGTGTCAGAGTTTTCCAAATCTGATCATGAAGTAAAACTTTTTTTTTTTTTACTGATGTCACAAACATATTTCACACAAATCTTCACTCTGATCCGTCAAATCTGATATGCTGTACAACGAGGTACACACTCTGCATGTCTGTTTATGGAAAAAGCAGCAAAGAATAAACGATAATTCTATACAGTAAAAATGTACTTTAGTTAATGAAAACAAAAATGGTAGAGCCCTACAGATTAAAAAATATCTGTGTAAGGAATATTACACTGGAGATTCTACAGAACGGAGTTTGGCAAAGAGGAGAAAAAGGCTTCTGTGCAAGGCCTGTGTGGTGCAACTAGGTCAGTCATAACCCAGCCTTTGTCATTTCCGTTACCGAGCCTCCGTGTTGTCGTTCAAAGTATGTAAACACTATATTAAAGATGGCTAATTAACTATTTCATCAGCATACAAAAGGCTTGTGAAGCGGGTTAGCTTGAGGTAAACAAAGTGTTTTTATTATTTAAGTGGCGATATCAGACTAGAAGACTAGAAGTCCAAAGAGTTTTACGTAATTGGACATCTCAAGTTCTGGAATTAACTTTTATATTTCAGGCTGAACACAAGCACCTGCTTGGAAACAGCAGCCTGTCTGAGGGTCTGAACATTGCTGGACAAATACTTGATAATAATTAAGTAACAAAGAGCTCACTAGCTGAATGACTCAACTCCTCCTCTTAAGACTGTACATGAAGATTATGCTACATATGGATTTGTTTCCTACAATGTGTGCTTAATGACTACTTGTATCAGGTTGTTACACTCTGAAACAATCTGCAAGAGGGAGGTACCGACTCCAGACCAGTTTGGGTTGCCTCGACAAGCCTGCGTTGCTGCCACATGGAGATCCATGCAGCCGTACTCGGAGATGCTCGCTGACAGCCCCTGAAGTTCATCACGAGACACGGCGAGGGAATACTGCAGATGTGCGGCGACGCCACAAGCACAGGCAGGTAAAGCGATGACAACACCGATGTGTTGAAGTTCTGCACAGACATTTTAAAGTACTGCAGCGAGCTCACGCATGTCCAGTAGAGCTGCTTGGTCTTTTTTTTTTTTTTTATGCTGAATGACTTATTTTGAAGAAACTTGTCAGCACATCTCTGGTAAACACGATGTAAGGGTGGTGCATGATTCTTTGTGGAGAAACTTAGTTTTACAGATTAAATTAAATCAACTAATGGGATAGTTGACAAAATTGTATCGAGTGTTGGTAGACTGAATATCTTCAGTTGAGGACATCTCCAGTGTCGGGTAGCGTCTCCGTTCTCTGTCAGTAACGTAAGTACAGCGTGACTCAAAAGACACATTTATGGTTTCCGTACAAAATGTTCACTCCACAACACGTATCATTAACAGTCATATATCCCCCTTTTTTAGAACCTACTCCAGCTGTTTTCCTCCTGTGAACCTTTGGTTAGTAATGTGTGCGTTTCTTCTCAACATACACGTTTCTGGTACTAAGATGCATCTACACGTTTGCTCATTGCTTCATTTGACTTTGCCTTCACCTGTTCTTCAAAATAAAATGTTCTCTCCTGATCCCTAAGTCTGACGACGCAGGGGGAGAATACAAAGTTGTTTTTTACGCAGCCAGATACTCCCCTTTCTTTTATCGATACGTCCTGCAATTTCCTTTGTGTAACAGACTAGAGACTGGTCACAATGAAGTATCATCTGCTCAGGGCGTTGCAAAGAGCTAGTATGAACTACAATAGAGGTGTTCAGTTGTGTGTAGCATGAGGCACTGGTCTGTGCTTCCCTCTGGACGTCTGTCGCCCTCCGAGCTGGTCTACTGGGTCTTCCACACGCCGTTGAGTAGTTTGACCACCTCCTCGTAGATGACGAACACGATGGCCACGTCCAAGCACACGCGGCCGAGCCGGGGAACCGTTCCTTTGTAGAATCTGAGGACAAGACGGGACGAGGTTCCACGGTTTTGTCTGCAAGAGTGAAAACTAAACGGTACCCAGCATGCAGTAGGAGCAGGGTTACTCACGCCTGTGGTCCTTCATGCTTCAAGATCTGGAAGGCACAGTCCACTGTGTTTTTGTAGCGGTGGGCCTCCAAACCCTGCAGGAAGCAGAGTGTTGAGAATGGGGAATTCTTACAGTAGTGAAATGGCCGCAAGTCGGGCTTCCTACCTGCATCCTGGTCTTCACCACATCCAGAGGCGTATTTCCAAAAACACTAGCTGCCCCCGCCGTCGCTCCAAACATCGCCGTGACAATCGGATGCATATCTCGTCTGGGGTCGTCCCCTTTTGGGAGGCCGAATCCAGATGTTGAATTGATAGAGAATGGAAGGAAAACAGGAGGAGGATGCATTAAAACGGGTCAACAACAGACATCAGATTCTGTTTTTGCAGCCTTTCTCACCTTTGTACCAATTGCGCAGCGCGTTCATCACGTAGAATCGGATGGCCTGATTGGATCCTTGTTTTAGCACAGTAGCTGTCAATCCTTGGTACGTCCCCCGTACACCTAAACGAGTCAAACATATCGAGCACAAACCAAGTTAAGGACTCCGTTATTGTTTTCAGTAGCAGGTAAAAACATTCTCCGTCTCTCTTACCCTGTTCTCTGATAATCTCACTGACTCCGTGAAAGAAGCCTCTGTAGCGAGGTCTGAGGGAACACTGGTCGTGGATCATCTTCACCTGCAGGACGAGCAAATCATCAGTCCATGGTTCATTCACTCATCATCCGAAAAATGTGTAGCAGCAACCGGGCCAAACCAACCTTGAGCGTCTCCATGGGGCAGACGACGATGATGGCCTCTGCTATACCGGCTCCTAAACCACACAAGAGGCTCCGTGTGTTGTCAAGGCGACCTGTGGCGTCTCGCATCGGGTTGCTGAGCATCTCAAACGTGCCAAACCTGTGAAAGATGGGAAGGTGGTACATTCAACTGACTCAAGGCAGCCCTCCAAATGTTGCTGCCTTTCATTTAAGTAACGTGAAAACGCCGTGTCACCGCTTTGACATCAGTCAACAGTCCACATTAATGTCAAGTCAGCTCCACATACGATCTGTGCAGTGAAGCTTCTCTAAATCATGTGTGCGTCCTCACCTCACTGCAGACTTGGGTATCGATCCATAGAGCAAGGAGCTGAGACCTCGATACAACCCTCTGAGACCGTGATCCTGCACAGTCAACTTCACACAGTCGCCTGCACACAGACAGACACACACACACACACACACACAGATTAGCACACAGACCTGCAGCCAGGCAGCAATCACACATGTCCCAGTGACCTTACCGATCCCTCTGTATCGCGGTGGATTGGCTCTCTCATCCAGCTGCAGCTGGGTCTTGACATATTCTGTGGGGAAGGTGATACATATCTCGATTCCTCCTGCAATGCCACCTGAGCGAGGAGGAGGAGGAGGAGGAAGAGGAGGAGGAGAAAAACACTGCTGTGAGAATTTGTCGACTCCCTGTGCAGAATTGCTCCTGAATGTTCTGGAAGCAGGAGGAACTCATCCCTAGCATTTTTTTCTATCAGGATGAATTGCTGAGTGGTGGTTTCATTTGTGTTTTAACTAAATGCTAATTTGGTGTAATTACACAGCAGATTCCTGCACTGGTTTGGAAAGAAAGGCTCAATGAGTATTTTCGATACGCAGCATGATCATGTGGCTTCTTTATAGATGCGTTTAGATGAATGCAAATTAATACAATGTGCTAAATAAATACAGAAAAGACATGCAATACACCATGCGACTGCTTTAGCAGCACTGCTGGCTGCCTGCGTTTTGACCCAGTTCTGCATGGGTAGCCTTAACGAGCGACAGATTGAGATTAGGCTGTGCTGTGCAGAAAGCAATAGGCGAACATGAGAGGGGGGGGGGATCTCAATGAATAGCTGCGTTTCAAAATCAACCTGCGAGAATGGCCTTTCCGGGATGAGTGATTTTCCTCCCGCCGACTGCAGCCGCCGCGATGGTTCTCCTCGCCGCGTAGGAGCGCTGGTGGGCCGGCAGAGAGCCCAGCCCCGCCGCGGTGGCAGCAGCGGCGAGACGCTGCGACGGAGGCTGCTGATAGGGAGCCGAGCTCGCGCATCCTCGCCGGACGCCGCAGCTCGCGCACGGTCCCTCACACACCGAAAACGGCTTAAGCAGCGAGGACATGTCGGTGGTCCGGGCCGCGAGTAGAAATGTCCCCTCGGTAGCGACGGTCCCACCCGGACAATGTCAGACAATAACAACACGGGAAGGTGGTGTCTGACGGAGCATCAATATTCAAATAGCGGTCAGGTGATCGGGAAGGCCATTGGCTCGCCACGCTGCCTGATGCCTTTACTCGATCACGTGACCAGGCATGACTTTTGGCGACCAATCACGTGGAGGATGCTTTTTTTTTTTATTGATGTTCAGAGGTTAATATCTAGTCTAACCCTCGCTGTCAAATACTATGATAAACCACAATAGAATTCACCAGTATTCAAATATTATAAATATTGTTAATATAAACATTGTTATTTCTTTTTTTATTTCTTTCTTTTTTTTTATTAAAAGGTTAAAATTATACCTTTTCTCATCTTGTTTTTAAAGGGTGAATTAACATATTTAATATATATTTAATTTATTTTAAATTTACTACTACTACTAATACTAATAATAATAATAATAATAATAATAATAATAATGATAATGATGATGATAGTAATAATAATAGTAATATAATTTTAAAAATGTGATTCTAATAAGACAAATGTATTATAGTGAGTATGTCCAATAATACACAATGCAAATTTAGCAGCACAGACGGAGATAATGCCATTGGATTAGAATGGAATAAAATATGTATATATGTAGAGGTATGTAGGAACATATTGTGGTAACAGAAAATATATTTATGTTATTAACTGTACTCTAAGAGCCATAGAATAGTGTAATAATATAAGTATATATATGATTCAAATATTCAAATGAATAAGATTACCATACAATAGTATGTGTATCATGCCCCACCCAATCAAGAGTAGGTATTTTGATGCTGGCTCTTAATCCTTGTTCCCTTAAATAGTGCTCTTGCCATGCCAGAGCACACGCACACACAGGCTGCCTCCCCCGATCACCCTTTATAATGAAACTAGGTCAGTGTTTCCACCCACAACCCCCACCCCCTGAGAAAAACATAGACGGACACAGAGAGACAGCCAGTCGGTGTCAAAACACAATGACCAGTTCATGTTCATTCGGGTAATTAATCTGAAAAACATATATTATTCATGCTTCAGTGTTGTTTTTTTTGTAACTTGGTTGCTAGAATTTGTGCATGTGGATCATATAAGGGGAAGACGATAGTGAAACATTCAAGTTCAGGAGGGAGATGAAGGTAGGAAGACAATATTTCCTCCAGCTGGTCTTCCTGCTTTCCAGTGTCGTCATTTACTGGGTAGATTATCACCTGCATAATACCAACAACGCATGTGTGTAGATACTGCTATATATGAGCAGATTCAGGCAGTAATCTTCTTTAATATCAGATGTGCAGCAACCTCTGCACAGTGAAAAAAAACTTTTCCTTTGAACATATTGTGTGTTTCTGGGTGAACTTTCAGTTCAAAACCAACTTTCTACAGGTTGCACTGTGTAATGCTCCCTGTTCAGTGTCATGAGTCTGACGAGTAGACAGCTGTCATGGTGTGTTTTGTCAGGCTGCAAAGTGAACCAGTCATTTATGATGTATTTGGTCCTCTGTAAGTTTGACTTTCATGTCTGGCAGCCCATGAGTCACCACAAACCACCTTGATGGAAAAGATGAAGCGGAGGCAGAAATCAACGAAGGAAACCTGAGGGGGTTTAATTTGAGTTTTTTTTCTTCACTTTTGACTTTTTCCAGTTTGTGCTCAGACCCAGGACTTAAACCCAAATCCCACAGCGCCCACACTAACAGGAACGGTTAGCTTCAGCTTCACTTTTCTGAAGAGATCCTGGGCCCTAAAGCCTACAAATCCAGACTAGTGGGAGAGGGACTTCAGTGGGGCCTTTACTCTGTGGAGACAAAAATAATGTTCAATTTGGGGAGTCAGTTACAGGCTAATACGGGATTAATTCCGCTGCTAGAGGCGTGACATTGGTATGCATGTCATTGTACCCGACGTGACAAACTGCACTCCTGCATTCACGGTCAGAAAGAAGCGCGTGCAGCAAGTATACATCAGGAAGTGATCACCAAGTTCTTCTCCCATCTCTTCACTGTCCTCTTCACTGTCTCCAAAGACCTCCAGAATGCTACGGATAAACTTCATCCGTTTTTGATCCTATTATTCCAGTGCTGCAGGTGTATCTGAAGAGAGTGGTTAGATTTTAAAAAGGAGTTTCTTTGATTGGCTGCAGTATCAGGCGTTATGTGTGGACAGTAAATACTTTTATAGATTGGAGGTATCACTTTTTACATTAAGGAAAAAATATGAAATGTGGGGGTAAAAAATACAGTGTTAAGTAGTGAAAGCTAATTGGTTAT
Organism: Chelidonichthys spinosus; assembly: GCA_029853015.1. NCBI lineage: Eukaryota > Metazoa > Chordata > Actinopteri > Perciformes > Triglidae > Chelidonichthys > Chelidonichthys spinosus. Next base: position 14,511,735 of record CM056835.1, read on the forward strand.
TTTCTTAATTTTGGACTGAAGACAATTCCTGAATCAAAGTCCGACAAATGATCACCCATAAAGTGTAAAAATTAAATAATATCTACCCATGGATGTATTATTTAAAGATTTAAAAAAGTGACAAACAGGTGAAAATGTTTCCCTTTGACTGGTTGGAATGATCACTTCTTTCATTCGTTCTTTTTTAATTGGTTTTGCACATGCATAGCCAGATAGATACCAAATCAAATGAGTGGTTTAACACATGCAGTATTTTTAAAACATAATGGGGAAACAAAAGCAGAGCTTACAAAAAGGCAAAAAAGGAGCCAATGCTCCCCAACAACTCACACACTTCCCATCACAGGTCAAACCTGTGAAGTCACCTACCAAAATAAAAATTAAAAAAACACCAAACCGTGACCAAAAGTAAACTAACCCATTGAAGAGATACACTATTGAGGTTGGGGGCTGCTTATTAACACTCACTAAGATGTATAACTGCAGACACTATTTATTATTGGATTACCAACATTTAAAGCTCTATTGCTACAGAAGAAGAAGAGAGTAAATCCTTTCTGGTGTGTTTACATTTTCAGTTTCTGCAAAGAGAGGGCTACATTATACTCTTACAAGGGGGAGAAAGTGTGTTTATTTTTCATATTTAAAAAAAAACAACTTGTTATGAATGACAGAAATGAGATATTAACTAAAAATGAAATAAGGACATGGCTTTACTCAGTTTAAACAAACAGTTGTTGTAGCAGAAAGATACTGCACTTAATGAGGTGCAAAGTATTTACCTGAGAGCATAGACAGCATAATTACAGGCAACATTTTTATCTGATGATGACTATTTATTTCTCAGAGTTCTTCAGCCCTTCAAACAGTAGACACTTTGCCTGTGCAGAGAGAGAGAGAGTTAGAGGCTATCTGGTAAACACAGTGACGTAAGCTGTGTATTTTTGCTGTGTGTGTGTGTGTGTGTGTGTGTGTGTGTGTGTGTGTGTGTGCGTGCCAACCTCGTGCCAGCGCAGTGTGTCAGGGGGCAATCCGAGATGACAGTGGGGGCAGGTGTGAGTCTGATCAGGCACGTCCTGGTTCCTTTGTCCCCAGCAGGGCCCCTCACTGCCCCACAGGGGGCGACATGTGGAGTGGGAGGACCACGCCACGCCAAAGTGAGGTCGAGGGTCTGTCTGGTAGCTCACTTTCTGGCCACTAGAGGGCGACATTGACAAAGGACCCGAGTCCTGCAACGCAGTACAAAACAGGATTGTGCAACATATTTAAAGTTCATTGCCCCATAATTGCGTGTGTGGTTATTTTTGCATTTTGTTTTATAATTGTACACCTTTTTCCTAGGTTGCAGTGTATGTGTGCAGGGCATGGGCACATGTGTGTGGTGAGTAACCCCTTTTTCTACTTGTCCCTCCGCCCACGGCCGACGCTCATTTATTAAACTGAATCAATGTGGTTTATTAATTATTATATTAGTTATTTAGCCACATATATGTATGAATGTTTTAGTTTTGAACATACAATGTTTCTTCTCAGGTCACTGAAAAAAAAAACCCACAACGTTTCTTTCCATAAAGACGATGGATTCCCTTTAATCAATATCAGTCTGCTTTTTATCTCTGCAAGGTGCTGTGTGTGTGTGTGTGTGTGTGTGTGTGTGTTGCAGTGACTCACACACTTTCTCAAACACTTGTATTGACTGTTTTATACTGCCAATTAAAGGACTGACTCCTCGTTCGCTGCTCTTTATGAAGTGTGCTCTGCGACGCCTTGCACCCCATTGCTTGCATCCATCACTCTGATCAGCAGTGGTTCAGTGAAATAATGTGTCACAAATGTCGAAACCTGTTCAGGAGTTTCAGGACGATACTCTGAGTCGAGGGACCTCAGGCAATACCAGCAGGGCTCAGACAGGCGCTCTGGGAGAACACAAACACAGAAGTACTGCTCCACTGTTTGCCTTTCTATAGCCTTGCATGAGCGTGGCCTGCTCACAGACACAACATATCAGTCACTCGCGTGACTAACCCTCTGTGTTGGAGAGATGAGACGACACTGAAGAGGGGGTCAACTCTTCCTCTGTTGGCAGGGGCGACAATGGGAGGCAGTCAGCAACATCCGGTGTGTTTGTGGCTATCAGAGTCTCGTGTGGCAAAGGATCCTGCCCGACCTTCATCAATCACACCAACCGAGGGACAAAAACTGTAAGCAAAACTTTGCATTTACTTCCCCAAATCACTATGATCTTTGAGTTGGATTAACTCGATGCAAATGTGCATGAAATGCTGGTGTAGTGTGATTTTTTTCCTTTCAAATCTGACCTGACTGGCCTCTAAGTCTCCGTCCCAGGCTCTACACTCGACCCGGTCCTCCTCCTCTGGTTCCCAATGATTTTGGGGCTCTTCGCTCTCCGTGCTGCAGATCTGAGTCGGTGTGTCAGCCTGGGTAGAAGTCGTCCCACTGAGGTTTGAGAGAAGCAGCTGAATTAAAAACACGCATCCTCCTAACTGACTGACTAGAAAGTTAGCAGTCAATCAGTCTTCAGCTTATTACACTGCCGCAGCCTCTACTGTTACACTAAAGCACCTGATTAGGCATTAACATTCACCCTCTCCCTGTCTTACCTCTGGGTGCTCTCTCCCTGTTCCTCCCTCTCTCCCTCCATCCCTGCTCATGTGTCTCCCTCCCAGGGTGCCGGATGTGGTTTTTCCACTTAATCCCGCCGTTCCCTGACTTTTCCCCCTCTTCCTTTGGTCCGGTCTGTCCTCCCGTCTGACCGCCTCTCGGCCGTCTCCCCTCCCTCTCTGTGTGAAACGGAAACTCCAGGCTTTTAATATTTCATGTGTCTGAATCGCTCACAAGCAGGTTTCTGTAGAGAGTCCTCACGTGAGGACTCTGGTGTCTCTGCGGTGGAGTCTGTTTTGACATCTAAGCCTGATAAGAACAACACTAAATACAATTCTGCAAATTCTTATTTACAATAATTTCAACAGTAAAATTTCTTTTCACATTCAAAAATGTCACTTCAAATTCAGGATGAGGGAATCAATGACCATCTGATCTTTGTACTTTTTGTGTGACTTCTGCTTATATATTTAAGAATCATTAAAGGGTTTAGAGCCAAAACGATTAGATTAGTCATTTGATTGTTTAGTCAGAAAAGACCATATAAACGATCAAAATAATCAACCATTACTTTTCTGTTCAGTTCCAGCTTCTCAGCAGTGAGAATTTTCAGCCTTCTTTGTCTTATTCGTCAGACATCTTGGAACTGTTAAACGAAACGAGCTGTATGAAGACGTTAACTCGGGCTTCAGTAGAAATGAGGAAATGTACATTTTATTGACGAACAATAACTCGTGTAAAACAAGTAAGATGAAGAAATGTAATTATAATGTGGTATTTTTTTTTACAGTGTTGGCTGGGAAAGCTACAGATAGCATTTACACCTTTTTTTAAAAGAAGCTTCAAAATAAAAATGTCTCAAGCTGTTTTTATCCACTGCAGCTCAGTGTGTGTCATTCTGATGGCTGCATTGTGTTCATCCAGGACTGCCATCTTGCGCACACAACAGCAACATGACTGCATTGTAAGTGACTCACTCCTCCAGCAGATGGAGGAAGAGCATTTGCTTTCCCCCCTCCCCCCCCTTTTTTTGTTGTGGCTCATAAACCATAGGTGGGCAAACAAGACCAAAGCCACATCGCTAAACCCCGGGGGGTTTCTGTCTTTTCCTCTCTCTTTTTCCCCATTTTGTCCACCGGTTATTTCCTATATTCCAGGAGCATCTCTTGCATGAGCAGCTCCCTATTTCCTTCTCCATTCCTTCATTCACATTTCCACCACACAAACTCCACATAAACACGCAAAAGGAAGTGCACATGAATGAGAGCCGTTTTCAACCACAATCATCAACTAAATGATGCGACATGGGTGTTGATTTCTGGGTTGTTTTGAAGAGCTGTAGAATGTGTGCATGTGTATGCGTCTGTACATATCTTCCTGTAAGTGCACGGCAGGTAAGGAGTAATTTGAGTGTTTTTTTTTTTTCTGTATATGTGTGTTTTTTTGTGGGAGGAGGGAGACAGGAACATAAGTGGCGATGACTCACCAGGCTTTTGTGACAGTGGTGCAGAGAGAGTGCTTTTCACCCATTCCTCTCCCTTGGGGCTTGCATACAAAACAAGAAATGGAGCGAGAATACAGAAGAAAGGGAAGATTGGGTGTTAGGAGCATTAAAGAGGAGGGGAGGAGGGGGGGCATGGATAATTGAAGGAAAAAGGGGAGAAGATGGGAATGATGATCGAGAGCAGCATAAAGGATGAGGAAGGAGAGATGAAAGGAGAGCGAAAAGGACAAGGGGTTGCAGAGATCATATACAGAGGATGCATATTCAAGGGAGAGGCCTTTTGCTGCTCTGCCTCTGTTGTCCTAATGGCTGGTGAGAGCATGGTTGATGAGGCATATTATGTGGCAAAGAGACACGTTCGACAATGGTGCTTTGAAAATAAACAACAACAACTTTGACAAACAAGGAGAGGAGAGCGTCACGATGACATGGGTAAAAGTTTATTTAAATCATTTTATATATGGTGTTCTCGCGTCATGTGAGAAAGTTCTATCTGAGGTGTTTCTTGTTTGTTTTACTAACTCTTTATTTTGGCCCAGAGGTATCAATTTGTAGATACTCGTAATCCTAATTTCATACTTTTCTTAAGCAAGAAGCGACAAATAAATGATAAATCCATTCTAGTTCATGACCAATCACAACACAATGCATGTGATCGCATTTTTCAGTAACGAAGGATTTGTCAAATTCATATTGGATTTAAGTTCACTCGGTCAGAAAAGACATGCTGACGGTCTTCCAAGCACTTCAAGAAAGACATGCTAGAGACCGATTAGTAGCTTTCCTCAATTACAAAAAAGCAGAACTTTAATGCATGTTTTTCAAAGCAACCAGAGCTCTAACGAACCAGATTATATCCTGGTCGAACGGGTGCTTCAGTCCAAAAAATCCCATCAGTGGGCAAACTGATGAAAAGAATAGAATGGAACCAATTTAATCTCAGTTTAACCTTTAATTTTGAGAAAGTTAATTATACCACAGGATCCAACATAGAGCTTTTCATCATTTGATGAAAAGCCATCAAATCAGGGCCTGAAAACAGGCTTCACCATTTACTGAACAAAAAAAACCCATAAACAAGATACTTCTAGTTGCCATGCAACCTAATATGACCAATTTTGTATCAGTAACAGTGATTTTAGCCCTATCTTTATAGTGTTTTTTTAAAGCCATGTTGCATTTGCAGTGTGTAAACACATAAGCGTGTGTATGACTGTGTAAACTACTGTAACTACACCTTATATGCATCGATGTGCATTGCAAATTCAGTTTAGCTCATATCACACGTTTAAAGTGAAAGGTTGAGCCGAACTCCCACAGCTGTAGAAATTCACCATCTTGAAGGTCTTGTCGCTGTAGAAATTCAGTATTCACTCTGACATTTTGCCTTGTGTTCCTGCTTCTGTAAATGCGCGGGCTTCTTGGTGCCATTACTGATGAACTGCTTCGCTGTCAGACTCTTTTGTGTCAGGAGCTGGACGTAAACCAAATGTTGCGCCTGTGAGAGTTGGAGCCTTTTGAAAAAAAAATTGAAATAGCATTTTAATTATAGCGCACCCACCAGGCAAATATAAATGATTACTACGAGGACGTAATGTGATCTAAAGCTTGACACACAATTATCCTATTGTGCTGGAATTTTCTTTTTTTTTTCACCCCTAAATCTCAATTGTGCTGTACGTCGCAGAAATTTGAATGTGGGAATGTAAATAGCAGCATCTCAACAATGCTCTTATTGTCCACCGCTTGGCAGCAAGGTGTGACAAAGGACTTTATGAAAGGCTCCTTTTCATCAGCAACAGTGTGAGCATCCTCTGTATCATCAGAGCAGACCTGCTTATCCACATCTTCAGGGAGACGGGGGTATTAAACATCATGTTTAGTGTTTCCTGTTTTCCGAGTAGTTTCACCTGTCCCTCTTTAGTCACCTCCTGCTCTCCTGTTCTCATTCACTTTACCAGCCCAGTTCCTTCGTCTTCATACACCATGTCTATATTCTTGTTTTGTGTTTTTCTTTGTTTCCAGACTATGGGTTTTCCTGTTACCTGCCTGTCAGACGTACTGCTTTGTTTGGACTCCGTAAGCCTTTTTCTCATATCACTGAAATCATCATTCTACTGCCTTCTCTGCTGTCTGCATTTGGGTTCGGTTCCTCTTTCAAAAGTGAGCTTACAAACCGTGACAGGGTGTGTCAGTCCTTAATAGTCCTACACGTCACACGGTATCATTATGTAGCACCTTTACTCTCATTAAATCACCGCCCCGTCGGTTGCGAGTGGTGGGTGTAAAACCACCGGGAGCGCGATGTAACGAGCATTGAGGAGATTGGCAGCCTCTATCAGGTTAATTTAACTTAGTTACTGTGATATCTGACAACTGAATAATGTAAGAATAATGTTTAATTTGACGATGATTTATGCTGATGTAGATATACCCAAACAACACTTTGGAGAGCACTCTGAAGTCTACTGTTATCATATTGAAAGTCCCACACTCTGTTCAATCCCATACACTGTTCATTGTCTGACCACTCCTTGATAGCGATCATCCAGACCAAATAGTCGCATGTAAACCTAGTTTAAAGCAGCTATAATCAATACATGAATGTGAAAGGGGACCCCACAGAGAACGATCACCCGACTGCAGTTTCCTCTTCTTCACTCACCTGTTTTTGGACGCAGATGGCAGCTGTTTTCAGTCGACTGTACATCACCGGCTCAGCACAGACGTCTGGACAGATTAAGTTAGCAATTCGCTGGTGAACACAGTGGAACATTTAGCAGCTTAACTGTAAGGTATTTCCCCTTGGCATGTTGGTAGAGACCACATCCGAGATTAAGCCTCTTAAATTGCCCCAAAAATTAAAAAAAATCAGAGTTGGAAGATGATTGTGTGGAATAGCATGATTGTTCTACCTTAAAAGGGTACTCAGGTTGTTAGGCAGTAATTGTTTTCAACGAGTGAAGCATTTTCACGCTGCATTTGTGTAGCTGAGTGGCCCTCCCCCCCATGCACCTGTGTTTTTGCAGGAGGCTCCTGAACACAGTCGGAAAAGAGCCCACCGTCATTAGCGGTTTTCTCATCGTGGGGAATTTTTTTATCTGAACGCAAACAGCAGGCCTGGAGGTAAATGAATGCAACAGGCCTACTTGAGATTTCAGGTAGGTTTTCATTCATTTACACTCCTGTTACTACTGCATATCACAGTTCATGGTTTGTGTTGAGCTATGTTAGCACTCGTTCAGTGCTTTCCTAGCATTTTTTTTAAAAGATGGAAAACATGTCTTCACCCAACCGACCCTGACTTGCACAGTTCCCTCCGCAGCCAGAGAAGGCTTTATAATCTTCTTTTTTCCACTTATGCAGTTGATTGCCTCAAGGCCTGTGAACAGACTTAAATGAGTGAAATCAGTGGACCTCAGCCCTTTTAGAGAAATAAAAGGGAGAATCCTTAATTACTATACTAAGATCACACTTTGCATAATTTCCTGACAGTAGCTACGGACATGAGAGTGGTATTGATCTTCTCTAAATCTGTACAAGTCTAAAATGTCTCATTTTAACATTTAGCTTTTTCCTACCTACAATACAACGGCATGTGTTATATTGTTGCTGAACATATAATTGTTGCAGACGGGGTGACTTATCCCGCTGTAGTCCTGTTGACGATGCTGCCATTGCTGGAACAAATGCACATTGTCATTCTTGCATTCAGCCAGCGGATAACCAGCTGGGATATCGGCAGAAGTTACAAGCTGTAATCAAAAATCTGCATTCATAACACTGTGTCCAAGAGTCCCTGCCATGAAAGGTCCTGCGTTCAACTGGTGAGCAAGCTGGCGAGATGACACGCGATTAGACCATATTGAAAGCCAGCTAATCACAGTCCGTGTTTGTTCCGCTGATGGCATACGTCAGGTTTGTTGTGATGCCAAACAAGCTGCAGCCACGAGCACTTCAAGGAATTATAGGAGAAGGGCATATTGCCTGTGAGAGTGAGGAGGTGTGGAAACAAGATATGGTAAAAATCTGCCAAACACCTTTCCGTCTGCTGATTGGCAGGCTCGAGGCAGGAGCGAACACGAATCTTTATCTTGAATGCCAGCAGCTAAATTACTATACAGCTCAAAGAGAATTGTGTGCGTGTGTGTGTGTGCATGTGTGTGTGTGTGTGTGTGTGTGTGTGTGTGTGTGTGTGTGTGTGTGCGTGGTCCTGCGCAGTAAAGTGAACAGATGGATGACTCATCCACCAATCATGTGACTCATCAATCACTGCAGTTACCATTTGTCTCCCTCCCCTTCTAAATTTTTTCTGTTTGTCCTTCCCTTTTTCATTTCCAATCTTGCTATTTTTCTCATGTTCCCTTTCTGATTGTCTGGGAATATAATAAACCCCTTCCATAGTCTTTGTTTGTCTCCGTATTGATGTAATGGTGACTTATAGAGTGGCGCTGTCGCTAAGCTTCAACTGATTTGTTGCTCGAGTATCAAGTCATCTTGTTGTATTTGATGCTCTCCAAGTTCAACATAGCACTCTCCAAAAAGCCATTAAAAAAACTGAACTTTAATAAAATAATTGCTTTTATTTTTTATCATATAGCAAAACTAGTAATCATCATGCTGTTATTTACACATTGCACGGGCATATTTATTTCACACTGTACATCTTACAATGCTAAAGGTGACATCAACAACAACAATCTCCTTTTACAAGACAGATGGCTTCACTGCGGACACAGTGGCCCTTCTCCTTTTTGAAATTTTTTTTTTTTTTATGTTCACAGTTTATTCAGAGAAAACAACCGTCTGGATTTTTTTATTTTTTCTCTTTATTTTCTTTTTTTTGTTCTTTTTTTTGTTCATTTTTTAAGATGCAAGTAGAAAGACGTGCATTTAACTGTTTAAGCACAATCCCTGACTCCCCGGCCTGAAACTTTTCAATGAATTTCTTCTGAAAATGAACAAAATGTTTGGTGGAAATCTGTTTGAAAAGGCTGCAGAACAGAGATGGTTTTTGTGGAAAGGAAAGGAAAATGGAGGTGATGAATGATGCAAGAAAATGGTAAAAGAAAACAGTGGTTGAGGAATTAGAAATTAGTGAAAATGAAGATATGAAGGAATCCTCAATGGTGGAGGACTATAGGGCGGCGGTGATTATGGTGAATCTGCCATAAAGATGTTGACCAATAACCTCTGGATCCCAAAATGATTGAAAACCCTTCGTCCACCAGGTTGGAAGTGTTTAGTGTTCAAGTTTGTGCTTTTGGAGTCCACAGGGTTTCTACATTGGGACCGGTTGTGATGATAATATTATGCAATATGATATTTCCCTTATAGAACCATGCTGCTTTTAAGGCAAATATCTGAATCTTTACTTTGAAAAACGAAAATGGGTGTATTTGGCACCTTTTGCAAATTGCAGCTGTTTGAAGTTGATCCAATCGGGAATAAGACAGGCAATTACACACATCAATATACACCAAAAATATACCGTCACTGAACGTTTGACAATAGCGGTGGTTTTTTTTTTTCATATTTGTGTCGCTAAGAAGTCATTTAAACTACTTTAATTTTGTAACATGACGTACAGAATATAAAACAAAAGATACAAAGTGATTTTGTAAACATGGTTCTCTTAAAATGGGCACATCTGCTTGTGAGTGTGTCAAAAATGTAAGTATATGTAAGTGTGTGCGTGTGTGTGTGTGTGTGTGTGTGTCCTGTAGAAATCTCTGAATAATGCAAGAGCATCAGAGATTGACCTGAATGGAGGCAGACATACACAAGGGTATGTTCTGTTTCAAAATGTAAACTGAGCAAGAGGCTGAACATGGTTACAGGGAGCTTCCACCTTCATCCTCTCCCTGACAGAGAAAATCAACAAAAAAATACAGTGATTAAACAATATAAATCTAACTTTTTACTTCTCAACCCTTAAATTTCCACCAGGCTCAAAGCGCATATCTCATCTGAGTCCCTTTTTTTTCACCTCTCTTTTAGCTCTTCTTCAGCTACTGTACATCTTTCCCACCTCTGTCAGCCCCTCCGATCTGACAAATGTCCAAAAAGTCTCTCAATACATTCTACGTTTCATGTAGATCCTCTCAATAAAGTTTTCCAGTTCCTCCTCACTGTCCAGCTGAGGCACCAACCCGTCTTCCTCATAGTCATCTCTCGGTGTGACTTGTTGATAGTAGAGCGGGGGTCGCCTGCTTCTCCTGGGTGTGGTTATTGGTTTGGGCGGAGGTAGGGGTTGGTAGGTCCGTGGGTGAGGAAGGATATAGTTAGAGATATAAGGGGGGAGAGGCAGGCGCGGCGCTGGCTGCTGCCTCCAGCCCTGTCCACGGTTCTTACCCCCAGCCCTGTGCCTGCGCCTTGGGGCCTGGAGGCCAAGTTCCTGGGGGCCGAACGGCTGTTCTCTGGAGGGAGGGGGCTTGCCATAATATTGTGCTTTGGGATATGGGAAATAAACAGGGTAGTATGCTCGATATGGCTTCTGGTAGTATGGATAGGAGGGGAAGGCTAAAAACTGTTTCTGGGGTTTATACCAGTAGTCAAGCTGCTTCTGAGGCTTATACCAAAAGTCCTGCTTGTATGACTTGACTTTGTCCTTGTGCCATTTCTTGTTGGACTTATTGTACCTATAAGGGGCTTTTTGGGGTTTTTTGAGGCTGTGTAATGGTATATAGGCGGAGCCGCCAAAGGAGGAGGTACCAGAGGCCTGAAGCGCGGGGCGACGGGGTTGCTGTTGAGCGGCATCTGTTGCAACTCTTTCCTCTTCTTCTTCTTCTCCTCCACGTCGCTAATAATCTCAATCACATCATCGGCAGGCAGGTGCAGCTTGCTGCTGATCTCGATCAGCCTGTCGATCATTTGCTGGTCCAGGTCGTCGTCGTCGTCGTCGGGGATGACCTCCTCGGAGCGCTTGTCCTCGGCAGTGTTGCTGGCGGGCCCCATGCTGCTTTTCTGCCGGGGCTTCATGAACGACTGCTGCTTCCTCCCCATGTACTGCAGCAGCATGTCGGAGGCGATGTCAGCCAGCCTCTGTTCTTCCTCCCTGGCTCGCTCCGCCTCCTCCTGCTGCCGGAGAACCTCCTGTTTCTCTGCGCGCGCTCTCGCCTCCTCTTGCATGTGGGAGAGGCTCTCCTCTTCTTCCTCAACCTCCTCCTCCAGCTCTTCTCCTTCATCCTCGAAGTCATCCATGAAGTTGCCCCCCTTGGTGGGTCGGTTGTTGGACTGGTTCTCCTCCCAGTGCAGCTTCTTTCCGGCTCTTGCTAGCTGAGTGTTGTATGCTTTGTAGCCCTTCAGGGGAGGCAAGATCTCATTGTCTTGGAGACCCAAGTCAATGTTTTGGAAGTAGCCTCTTATTTTGCGCTGCAGAGAGGAATCATCTCCCTGCAAGGCGGAACTCAGCCTGGCCTTTTTTAAGAACAATTCTAAATCGTTTCCCTCCTCCTGCCACTCATCTTCTTCTTTCCCTTCCTCCTCATTTACACTATCAGCTCCCACATCCTCCACAGGCCACCCTCGATTCTCCTCTGACCTTGTGTTTTTATCCTCCTCATCCATTTCCTTTAAGTCATCAGCCTGAGCAGCTGTCAAATGGCCTACAATTAGCTGTTCAATAGCCTTATCAGCCCCTCTGCCCTCCTCCTCCTCCCCGCCCCCCTCCCTCCCTCTGTTTCCCCTGTTCTCCTTATCTCACCACCTTCCAAGCCTTCAATGGAGGGCAGCTGCTGACTCTGATCTTCTTCCCAGACTCTGGCTCTGCTCACCTGGCTTTCACTCTCCGCCTGGTGGTCCAAAGCCTCCAAAAGAACAGCGAGCACCTGCGCAGGGTCCGTCACTTTATCGGATCGTCTATCTTGACCCGGGCCCTGGCCTGGGTCTAGCGACCTGTTGTCAGGGCTGGAGGGACTCTGCGGTGGGGGCGAGAGAAAGGGGGCGAGGTTCTCCTCTTTAAGGTCTGTCCGGGTGCGCCCCTCCACCCCTCCCTCCCTTCCCTCACCCCGAGCAGGGGCGGTGCCAGCCAGCTGTGGAGTGACAATGAGCAGGACCAATAGGATGAGGTGGGCTGTGGAAGAGGCGTGATGACAGGTCATGACCATGCAGAACTGGCAGGAGGGAGGTTAAGCACCTGAAGACGGGAAAAAGAAGAAAGGCACAGGGAGAAGGACAAAAGAATCATGAGAAATTATTCACATTTATTGTAGGTTCTTTTTTTCTAGATTCATGATTACATGGAATTTCAAATGGCAATGCCAGCACATCTGGATCATTTAAATAATGTACAGCTGTTTTGTCAAAAGCCTTTTTTTTTGAAGGAACAGAGGGTGACTGAATATTTCTCAGTTTTAAGGGTTAGAGAACACAAATGGCATATGAATTGCTAATCTTTTTTTATTTAAAAACAATATACCTTTCCACCATGATGCCACCATACAGATGCAGTTTACAATTGAAATGAACTAATGCTTGAGAACAAAGCAGCAGGAAAACGCAGTGTAATGAGCTATAGAGCTATATACAAATCCAACAAAGAAAGTTGTATGCTTTTCCCTCTCTGCCTGTTTTTTATTATTATGTATTATTATTCTGGATGTCTTTGATGGAATATTACATTCTATCATAATCTTTCTTCTTTTTTTTGCCATTGTAACCTCGGTGTATATCTGGAAACACAGACATGGACGTCTGGTCTGAGCACACCAGCCGTGATGCTTTCCATATCTAATTGCCCGTGCCTTTCAAGAGGGAAGGTAATAATTTGCATATATAAATTGCGCTTCGAACCCACACCAGTCTGTATTCGTGCGTTAACCCATTCCTTATCTCTCCACAGCGCGGACGAATGGATGCATGCTCTCGTGTGTTTTATATTCTATTCGATTTAACCGAGAAAACTGTTACAACACTAACACAAAAATGCATGTCTTCAATTTTCTGATTGAATTTCTAGGATTAATAAAAAAAAAATGTCTCACCTCTTCCTCCAAGCCAATCCAACCAGAACGCACGCATTTGCCATTTTAAGCGCAAAAAAAGGATATTTCATACGAAAAATGCAGAAAATGCCAATTGATCCGAGCTCTATCTCTGAATTAGCTGTATTTTTTGGTATTCCGTGCGTCGACGCGGTGTGAGCAGGACACCGGTACAAAGACGGCACGCACGGGGAAGTCATGCGTAAAGCCGGTGGCTACGGGCGAGTTATTTAACCCTGCGGTCCCTGAGCGAGCAATCCAAACAGTAAATGAGCTGGACGTTGCATTTCAGGGTACGAACCCCTTTTTGGCACACAGAACGGAGGGAAGCAGTCAGTAAGTAACGCGGCTTTGTCCTTGTGTGGTGTGGGCATGTTTCTCCTCGGTGGCAGTGGTGGAATGCAGACGAGCACAAATTTGGGCAGCACAGTGTGTGCAGCTCAAATTTGGACTGTTTCCATTTTTATAAACTGAAGCAGCAGAGCGGAAAACAAGAAAAAACATCCGAATCCACATAATTCGATAACTGGCCTGCAGGAGACGTGTTTCAGACTCTAATTTAGTTAGAATTTAATAACACATAATTTACTGTGGCTTTTCAATCCCACCCAAATTTGGCACGATTTTTTTTATTTTTTATTTTTTTATTATCACGTTAGGAAAAAATATCGACCGAATTTTTCCAGTGGCTCTTAACCAGCAGCTTCACACAGAAATATGTATTGTCTGCGCATTGTAGAGGTTAACTCTTTAATTATCCCCCAACCAAAAATGAAATACTAAATTGCACATTCTATTGTTTTTTGCAGTTAGTATTAATTACTATACATATATTACAATAAATTCATTAAAATTGTTTTTTTAATAAACGTGTCATTTTGTCAATTTAGTAAAGATTATCAAAGTTAAAAAAAAAATACCAAAGAATTTCTCAATAGTTCCATAATGTGTTGTTTTTCTTTAAAATAAAACATTTGATAGAAACAGTCACATAGCATATCTACTACAAACAGGCAACCAACCAGTTGTATTAAATAGATAACGGATCGATTGTTCTGATTAGGTTGAGATTATAGAATTCTTCCACGCCCTTCTAGCCTAAAAAACACACACCTCAATCCTTTTTTCTTTTTTTTTTTTTACAATTAAAATTGAATGAGGGTGAAATGAATAACGGCAAGAACATGTCCTGACGTATCTAATTATGGCTTGCAAATGACAAAATGTGATTTCGTTCCACTTACCTGGAGTCCCACTGGGGGGTGGGGAAGTGGTGAAACTCACAACGCGGGTAAAGCCAAGATTATCTCATGTAGATGACCTGAGAGAATGTCTGTTTTCCCCCTCGCTCTCTCTTCAGCCTTTGACCAACATGAAGAAAAAAAAACCCTGGCGGATCTTTATTAAGTTGTGTTGTGTGTTTGTGGCGGCAGCCCTGGTGCTAATGTACAATTGAGTGAATGTTTTCAGCCCCCCTGTCAGCGCAACTTTATTGTATATACCCCTCACTGAACCACGTGACCACCCCCCCCCCCCACCTCTCCACCCCCCAGCTGCAGGCAGTGCTGACGTCACTTCCATTGATAAGAATGTTGGTGTGGAGACGGCACTGTGAGTCTAGGCTGGCCCCAGCTGATGAATGAACGGAAATGGCATGAATGAAATAGTACTTTTCCTCAATGAAAAGAGAAAATTGTAGAGATAGAGCTTGGTGCGCAGCCATTTTCCTTCTCAAATGTTAAAGGTTAGTGTGTTGCTTCTTCCTCCCTTGTTCCTTCCTTCCTCTGCTCTAGCTGGTTTGAGATTCAGGAGCCTGGGGGTGTGGGGGTTTGGGGGGGTAGAGTGACCTCGTTCACAGGTTATCAATTAGGGTCATTTTGTGATGCGCTCTAAAGAATCAATGTCTTGCATCTGCGGCTTCAGACAGAAAAGTGGTGCGCACTCCAGGGGATGATTTCTCCTGCAGCCTGGTTGTTAGGCTTTTGTCTGAGGTGGCCCTGATCCTCCATGGCTACACGGCTCGTGGGTCACGGGGAGCCGTCGTGCTCTGCTGCTCAATTTCTGCCCAATTTCCAAGGAGTGCACATTTTCCACCCGCCGCCTCACATGGTTCCTGGCTGCTCTTCCACCCAGCGGCACATTGTGCTCTTAACATATCGCCATTCTCTTTCACACCACAGAGACACGAGCGAGTAACCATTTGTGTCCTGATCGGAAGCACTTTACAATAAGAGGGAACGCATGAATGCATCGTTCAGAAATCAAGTCCCTGTGGGTTTATGTGATCACTACATACATTTATATTAGCTGTTTGTACATACAGGAGGGAATACAGCACACACATTAGATCAGGCCCTTTTTAACATGGAGTGCACTGACACCAAAAATCATCTAGCAAGTGCCAGTTGACAAATTGAGGTGGAATGGACAGACATGGTTGAGCATATGTTACAGATACATTGTCGAAAAATGTCAAAAACTACGTATGATCACATGCATCTGAGTGTCCTATTTTATGTCCCTTAACAACCTAATTTGGTGGAACTGGGAGTTGACATTCATTGATTCAGCATCATCTACATAAACTCATAGTGACCAACAGGAGTTCATGATGCATCCCGTTCTAATTAAGGATTCATTAAATCATCATGACTCATCGTTCGTTGTGCATTAAGCGTGAACCTGATCTGAACCCTCGTCATAAAGCGTTACCCACACGTTTGATTGCATGAATATGAAAGCTTTTCTGAATGGCTACTTGTATGCCATCTGATTTTAATTGTGATCGATATCAATACCGAGGCAGGGAGAAGAAATTTTGCAGCTTTGCACAAATGTGGCGGTGAAGAATTTAGGCTGGCCGAAGGCTTTAAAGCGGAATGGTCTCGAAACAGGATAAGAATCAATGGCTGCCTGAAGAAAACAACTCCAGGTTGTAGAGGGATGCTTTGATTACATGATGCACTCATGTGATGTCACCTCTGTTCTTTTTTTTTTCCACTTTCTTTCTGCTCCATTTATTATAAAATAAAAAAAAAAGACACTCACCGTCAACCAGTCAATCCCAAGGTCTCTAATGGAGCGTTTGTACATTATGGTTGAAGGGCAAATAAGTACGCAGCTACAGTATGTCTGATATTTCAGCCTTCTTCCTCTGCCCTAAGTTAAAGGAAGACGTTACAGGAATTCATGCACAAGATAATGTAGAAACAAGTTTATTCACAATGTTAAAGCCTAGCTCATTTCCATACACTTCATTTATCAGTGCCAAGCCTCCGCTCTGGCCTTGTGTGCCACTAAACCCAGCTGTCAGTCCTCATACGGGTTGGTTTCTCACTGCGTCGAGGCTTTTATTTCCAGGTGTGTGTGTGTGTGTGTGTGTCTGTGTGCAGTGTTAATATTTGCACTATACGTTCAGTTAACCACAGACAGGGATTCCATATTATCAGCATTGTTCTAAGGTTAATTGGATATTAGTGCGAGATGTCACACAAGGCCAACTTTATTAAGCCAATATTGTGTGGGCTGATTCAAAATGTCACGCTCCGCTGATGTGAATGTTAGATTTTTGTTACTTCTTACCTGATCCCAGAACAGAAATATCATCTTTGACGTCTCATTTGAAGGGGGGGGGTTAAGCTTAAAATAAACTCAAAAGCTCATAGTGACGCTGCCGAAATGATACAGGCCTGTGTTTTTGACGAGTGGAAGGTAAAGATGCTTCTCGATAAACACTTCTCACTCAGATGGAGTTTCCGTTTTGGAGGTGGGTTTATTTCAACTTTGAGTCTGTGCGTGCAAATATTTGTTTTGAGTTAGCAGACGAGATATGCACATTCAATTAAGTTGTAATTTGTTACGGTGGCTCGAGGCACCACATAACCTCTGTTTGATTAGATTCTGTGCAATGGGACTGCTTGCTGCAGAATGTGGAGTGTTGGCGGTCATGTGATTCATGTGTGTGTGTGTGTGTGTCTTTGTTGAAATGCTTGATGTAGCAGCAGACCCGGAGAGGTAAGCATGGCGCCCGAGGGGAGATGCTGATATAACGGTGTGGCATTATCAACTGCCACTCAGCATTAGTTGGCCCCTTACCCTCACTCCATGTCTGCATCCCCGCACTGACTCACACTCTGCCGCCTGCTCGGCCACTCACATAGATTAACACCGGTACACTGTGCTTGCATTTAATAGAATACACACAGTGGCGGACACACACACACACCTCGCGGTAATAGTTCCATTTCTCTTTCTCAGTTGTGCTCTTGTGCACACGCACAAACACACTCTCTTACTGTAATGTACATTACCGACAAATTCACCTTTTTGGAGGAGGCTGTCACTGATTACCATAAAAAACTGCTAAGATGAGAAGCGATGTCTGTATGTTTTTTTCTCGCTGACATTTTCGCCAACAATTATGGTGATGCAAGCTGGGGATCTGGGGAAAGTGTGCTAATGCAGCTCCCTCGCACAGCGAAGGGTCTCTACCTGGAAGTGATCAAATAGAGCTCATGATTAACAGAAGCTTTTCTGCCCACGCCACAGGGGAGGGAAGGACAAGTAATTGCACCGTAAGGTTGCTACAACACAATGCATAGCTGGGACTTGATGATGTGTGCAGGACCCCGGCGCCCACACTATAATCTACAGTTTCATCCAGGGTTTGTTTTTTTTGTTTTTTTTATCGTCATACGTGCATTTCGAAAGCGCAAATTTGCGGGAAGCCACAATCATTGCACAAAACGTCTGATATGCATGTTGTGTGTTTGCGTCAGGGCCGGGAATTAGTGTTTAATGGTGTAAAAAAAAAATAGGATTTATGATTACATTATGAAGATTATCCGTTATTCTTCAATCCTGTTTGTCAGTGTTCAGGTAGAGATGAAGGAAGTAGATCAGGTTTGGCCCAGTTTTGTAGAAAACACTATTTTCAACACCAGAGCTCTCTCTCTCTCTCTCTCTCTCTCTCTCTCTCTCTCTCTCTCTCTCTCTCTCTCTCTCAGGTGTGTGTGTGTGTATAAATACATATGTATATGTGTATGTATGTATAATAACTACAAGGAGCTTTGACACCAACAATATGAAGTGTCTTGACTATTACTTGTGACTTTAATCACCTATTATAGGTCTCTTTAGTGCTGCTTGTAAAGGATTATTGTGAGATAATGCTGGGAACGATACAGTTTGACTGAATGGCAAAAAATAGAATAGTTAAAATTCCATATACACTCTGCCTGTGAAATTAAAATGGAACACATAACTGAATAGATCAATACAAAGATGTTTGTGGCTTACAGGGAAATAAAAAGCATCAAAAGTGATACAGACTCAAATGCTCCCGTTTCTTTACGCTGCTCTCATCCTCTCCGCTCCCTCACATTCTCCATCATTCATAAAGAATAACTCACGATGTGAACTGAAAGACATTCCTCTTCCACGGCTTCTGTGAATGAACGCCGTCCTCTAATGAGTTAACACCTCCACCTTGATGAATATGGCGTTAAACGTAATATTTGGATCTATGAGCCAATATAGATGATGTGAGAGAATAAGCGTGGAACAGGCGCTGAATGCCAAACGTCTACAGCATAAATTAGGCCTGTGAGAAGAGTTATGGTGGGAGTCGTTGGAGCCCGTGGGAAGGGGATCCCGTGTGAGTAATGTGTGCGCATTGTGGTGAGTGTTGTCCTACTCTCTCATTGTCTGCTACCCAGAAATTATTCACCCCCTTGAATATTAGCTGTAAAAAAACGCGGCATTGCAACCTTTGAGAAACTGGCGGCGGCAGTGACGGATAGCGTTTGAAGCCAGAAGCAGGCAATGAATTTGAGGTTGATGAGGCGACTCATATCAGAGTGTGCGACATCAGCGCTCACCATCAATCTCTTCCCCCTCTCCCCCCCGTAGACATCTGGCACATGCATCAGCAAACACACTATTGAAAGTGAATGGAACCCAACCCTGAAAAAAACACACACACGTACACATGATTCCAGAGGCAATGCATGCACGTTGAAAGGCCTCAGGAGGACAGGGCGCTCGGCCTGCAGCCAGCTGCCTTTATTGCACCGCAGTCGGACCTCGACTTTATTAGACTAATAGCTCGCATGCACCTCATTTGAAATCACTGCACCAGAAAGCCCAGATGGTAAAGCCACGGACTGTAGGTGTAATGGAGGGAGAAACCATGCTTTTGCAGACCTTCACTATAACATGAGGCACATTTTAAAGGCCGTGCAACCCTCAGCATTGATGTGATGTGCGCCACGTAAATTTACTCATGGAAAAAAACAAACTACATCCCTTTATTCAAGTGTAATGCGGTGGCACTTTGGACTATATAGCTGCTAAGGAACTATTAACTAAGATATGAAGATGTTTTCTTGTGTGTTTTGAGCTCACGACACCATCTGTGATGTAACTGTAACATACCCTGTATATGTTCAGTGATAATGAGTCGGCTTAAATGAGCCTTTTTATGAGCAAAGATTTAATTGGCTTCCTTTGATGTTTTCCAGATCATATTGGTGTCAGCATCCCAAGCGTCGATAAGGTAAATCTAAAATGTGAAATAAAGAAACCAACCTGTCGACTCTGAGCTCTGTATGTGTTGAAGGCCTCCCTGCTGCATGTGCTGCACTCTAGGCCTCATGCACACGGGCACAGGCTCCACATAGGCTATATACCCCGAGGCAGACAAACAGAAGGAAAGATGAGTCCTCCAAAACTCCTTGTTGAAATGAGAACTGTTATCGGTTATCAGCGCACCGCCCGACTGGAAGGGAAGTAATTTGAAAGCTGTTTGAAACGTGGTAATTTGCCGGTGTGACTCATCGCCGACACCTACAGCGACAAAACCTCTGATCCTCCAAAGGAAGACGAGGGTAGCACAACTCAGTGTGTGCGTGTGTGCGTGTGTGCATGTGCGTGTGCGTGTGCACGTGTGTGTGTGTAGTAGACCAACAAGCTGGCTTTGAGGTTTAAGATAGAGAACTAAAGGAGGATTATGTAGCTTCACTCATATAATGATGGATCATACATGTAAGGGGAGGTACCGCATGTGGATAGGGCAAAACTAAATTAAAAAAATGTAAACACAATTTTACATTTTAAATAATATGTTTAAAATGTGGCAATGCCATTAAATACATGCTAATTTGCATATATTTCCAGAACATAAATTGTGTGCTTTGAATTAAATAGGTACCACTGTGAAACTTTTCCAGTTGATTATTAACATTATGATAATTGTTTTGTGTATTCTGAATTCCGAAGTTTATGCAAATGAGCCATTGTCTAATGCTAACATGGTAAATAAACAATAAACCTACACACAAGAATAGACAAAGACATCTCAAGTCCAAAAGAAGACATGGCCGCTTTACTAAACAACCTTCCTACAGTCCAGTTAACACAATTTTGATGACAAACTATCGCAGCGAAACAGGGCACGCTCACTTGAGGTGTCAGGGTGAAGCAAATTATCATGATTAATGCAGGGTTAAGATTAGACAGGAACGTAATCAGACTCTCACTTGTTAATCATTATCTCCCCTTGATTATTTGGTCAAGATTTATAATTTAGATATCAAGCTATATTGTGTCGGGCAAAGATCTCAAACAAGACTTTCCATCATGGAACCATTTTAAAATCAATTCATCAAATGATAACCTGTGATTGTCTGAGGCAGAGATAAGAAGTGCTGGATTTGGCAACTCATTCTAAAATGGACATTAATGATAAGAAATGTTTGGTTGGAATCGTCACATTTGGGTATCATGTGTGTGCAAATGTAGCTGTAAAACATATGTCACTTCATTTATTGATTAATGCTGGAGGAAGGCAGACTGTAACTCTTCCTCCTTACTATGGAAATGAATACAGACGGCTGGAGTAGCTGTTAGCTGCATTAATATCCCCTTTCACACAGCAATGGGAAGACATAAATTATGGTCATGGCTTTAAAAAGTGAGATTTATTTTTTTATTCAGCTGAGTTCAGTGAGTGTTGATTGTAAAGTGATAAGACGTATACTATTGTAATCTGTGGAGTCAGAAAATGAAAATTTAGGTAGCATGAAGTAGCAAAATTGCTAGCACCACTAGGCAGGATACGTGTCTTTATGGCATGGGCCAGATTTGTCGTCTGTATCTGCTATGACTTGAAAATGTAATAGAAGATGAATTAGGTCAACACAAGTGTAAATGCACTAACATACTGGAGGTAAAAGCTGCAAATTACATCATTTTGAATGTGGAGAGCATGCCCTCAGCGGATCTCAAACTGGGCTTCCAAGTTTTTAAACATTTCATAAAGAGAAAAATGTCAAACATCATATGACAAGGTTCTCAAAAATGTGCATAACATTGACAGTTTGTGGGAGTCAGGTTAAAATAACGAAATATAAGATAGAACCTTGTAATTATAATAACAAGCCCATGAAATCACAAATTTGGCATGAGAAGTCAAGTGTGCGTTGTCTGTGTTCACATATATGCTGCTTTTCATTCGGTGTCTTCCCTCACGCTGTTAATCACCTTAGTGCATCACCTCACATCCCACACCTTTATTTGTTTGTCAAATCACAGAATTAAGCATTGAAATGAATGAATTCCACTGAGTTTGGATACCTTCAAAAGCTTTGACAAGGTTTTACAACGGCACCGTGTCAGGAACATGATCTTGATCTGTTTTAATGCTGGGCTTTTTTTTCTGAATCCCTTCTTAGACTTATCTTTCTATTAAATATGAAGCCAGGGGAAGCTAAGCTGAGCTTTGCATAAAGACTTTGCTTATACAACCAAGCAAATGGTTTGTAAAAATCTCCCATAAAATCACAAGGTATGGTTTCAGCTTGCGTTTCTGTATGGCTCACAGGAGGTAAAGTGTGGGTAAAATAGTAGGATTATTTTTAGGTTTGCCCAGAGTCAGCCTCCCCGTCTCCCAGCCTTTGTGTTACTGCTGTATCTTCACATAAACCATATGATGTCTTGACCTTCTCATCTTACTCGTGGCAAGAAAGCGAACAAATGTCAAAAAAAATGTGTGCCATTTACCAATTTAATCATATTATGAATTAAATTCACGAATGGTCCAGCCCTACCGATGAGTCATACACAGATAGCAATCTGTCTCTTTCCACAGGATGGGGGAAATGGATACTAATTTGATTTGAAATTATAATGCTAATGACGTAAAAAAAAAAAAAAAAAAAAAAAATCTTTCTCATTTGCATGTATGGGCAAACCTCACAGGAAAAAAAATAAAAAGAGAGATAATCTTACGTAAATGTTCAGTCGACTCGTGACGCAAATTGAAGTGAAGTGCACAAGAAGTTTGCCTGTGTTCTATTGTGTCATACATAACTTTTTGTGACACACAGAACAAAAAAGTTTTCAGCGTAGCCAGGGTACAGCCTGAGCTTGTAAATGTAAAAGGATTCAGGCAGTAAAAGACTGAATTATATCCAGGAAGCTCAGTATTCACAAATTCTATTCCCCAGATAGCATACATGACATTTTCCCATTTCTTTATCTGTCAGTTCTGCTAATCCAGACACGGATCTCCCAGAAACAAGGCAGGATTTTCTATATGTAGCTGAATGTCATAAACACTTTTCTCGTCTGCAATCATTTCAACTCGTCACCTCCTCCATTATGGCTGCATGCATTCTTTATAATTTTCTGTTTCCCCTCAACATGTTGTATTTCCAGGCATGAGCGTGCTTATCTGTGTGTCTGCTGAAGAGGGAACAAGCCTCAGCAGAAGAAAATAAGCAAACATGAAAAGGACAACCTGAGCACCAATATATGAGAGTGAGCCTTTTTTTCATTTAATATATGTAAAAAGTTGTATATTTATTATATAAAAATGTATATTTTGTTAAAGCAATGTCCTCCTACACTAGAGAGCAGTATTTTCTCACATTGTTAATAAAAATAATAATAATGGTTAAATAATCATAGCCTCTGTGTTTCATTCAACACAACAACAAAAAAAACTTGTGAATCTCTCAATTCTAAATATACCATCGAGCCTCATCGCTAATACTAAGGAACATTTATACCAGCCAGAACCCAGCATAGTTGCTGTAATCAGGGACAAAGCCATTGTTCCAAAATACACGGTGTAGACATACATTTCTCCACCTTTGTGTTTTTAATGGACTGCGGACAAATAGAGTTACATAATATTAAAATTAGGCACACAGGAAAGAAATGTATTTACACAACTATTAACACAACGAGACGCTCATCCATTCAGCGCTGACGCTACACATTTGGGGTTTTTTCAGGTCACCATCGCTTGAACATTTTTAACTTTGCATCAACCTGTCAAAGGGACTGACAAATAGCCTACCAAGAAGACGTCATCCAATGTGTTTTAATATGAGCATGTTTTTGTTATTGTGTATCTTCTGCTGTTGTTTTTAATGTGTTTAACTTCGGACATCATGGTGTCTTCATGTCTGGAACACTGGACTAAACGGATTTCTCTCTGGGGCGTAAAGTTGATTCTGAATCTGAACAAACATTTTCACTTATCTGCATATTCCGTATCATAGCAACCAGATGTTAGTAAAGTGTCTGAGTTGAAAAAAATCCTCCGCCTCCAAAGCATTTTTTAAGAGTTTTGGTGGACGGTAAATCAGTCCGGGACTTGCCGGGAAAAAGCCTCTAGTCAGCGGTCTTGGTAACAGACTCACGTTGAAGCCCTCAGTGATGTATTTAGTGCTCTGATTATACCGAGAGGGAGTTGGATAGTGTTGTAATTGAAACATTTTGTCTTGTGCCTGTAGTGATCCGGACGGATGCCTTGCTGATAAACTGGTACACTGACCGTGATGGACAAAATATTTTAATCATTAAACGGATGCAACTGTAAATAATCTCGAGGTGTTTGATGCACCAGCACCGCTCTTCAGAGACTCTTATTGCAGTTGTTTAATGGCACCTGACTGAGGAATCGGCACTACCAACTTTATTTTCGATGTGGCCAACTCCTAAGATTCACGGTACGGTCGTGGATGGAAACACACAATGTTTAATTTGCTCTTCAAATCCAAACAGGCTTCAGAATGGTCAACACATAATACATATCCATAGCAAAACTATACAATGATTTACATAGAATAAACAGAATTAGAAGGTTTCTTCACTTAACATATGGATCCGGCACCAGAAAATAATACTTTGCATTGTCATGTGTTGTCATGAAGGTCAACAGAGGATTGTAAAGCCTGCAGGAACATCAGCAGTCACCGTGAACAGCAGCTACCACCAGAGGCGAGGAGGCCGGAAGAGTAAAGACCACAAAGGGCATAGATAACTGCCCATTCAGGCATGATCCGGAATGAAAAGAGGTAGGAAACGCATGTTTTACAGTGGACAAACTCTCACACAAAAAACGTGCACCAGTATGCTGAAACATTTCCATGGTGAGAATCTGAATTGGTCGCATTTCCAGCCCGAATTTAAAGAGATGTGGGGAATTTGCTTGACTAATCCCAGCATGGAGAACCCAAAGACATTAAGAAGTGGTTGTGCAGCCTTTTTTCATTTTGACTACAGGTAGATAAGTAGCGATCCAAGGATTCTCAGCAGTATTTGGAGTGCAATGAGGTCTGTTAAACAGCATAGTGGAATTGTAATGTACCGTCAAAGCTGGCATGAAGGAGCCGGTGGGAGGTCGGGATGGATGGAGTGGCTTCATGTAGCCAGATTGCATTGTGTCTAAGAGGGAAGCAGTTTTTAAAAGAGCACAAGGAAACAAAGGTTACAACGTTGTAACCCTGTCATACAAGGCAGCAGACACCACTCTCTGCTACCCTCTTCAGCGGGTGATGTAGAAGCAACAGGCCCCCCATGGAATAGAACTACAGACCCTGAAAAGCAACCAGGTCGGTCCAAGAGAAAGAAGCTTAACGTAGACCACGATGGTGTGCGTTGACGGTAAGCATACACAACATCTTGTAGACAATGCATCGGTTCAGGACACAGAGATCCAAAATGAATCTGAACCAGAAAGCACACGGAGTAAATCCCTTTCTGTCCATCGTGAGTAGGGATGACAGACTCGGCTGCAACAAGGCCGAGATCTAGCTAAAAGGGTAATCTATCTCCTCCTGGGGGGATAAATTCATGCTGCAGAACTGGAGAGAATAACCCAGGCTCACCGTCCTGTCAATCCATTCTGTTGCGTTGCCACTCCCCATAAAAAGGACTCTAGAGGACAAGCGACCAGCTGTGTCACAGCCAGACCCTCCATGAATGGAAGACTGGCTGATGGGGGGCCGACATGGAAAGGGTCAACCTGGTGATGAGGTCTGTGAATGCCGGCTCACTCAAGCAGCAAACGTTGCATCTCTGTATTTAATCTCTCTCGTCTCCCGTGTGGAAATTAATGAGGAAGGAACATGCATGTGTGTACTCCCCAGGTTTACCTCTGAATCCCATTATTCATTTGGCCTATGATATGTTACAAATATCAGCCTGAGGTGGGCTGGGAAGAAACCAGAGACCAGATTCTTGAAGTCAGTGAGGAGAAAAGAGATGCTGCCTTCTATACTTTGAAGTCTGCACATATTTGGGAAGGCACTTCCTGATTGACGGGTATGCTTATGCAAATTTTCAGTGCTTGCTTGTGATTGGAGGAGAGTCAATTGCGTCCTTTTTTGGGAGCGGAGCCTGCGTGAGTTAGACCCAAACTGTTGCAGTAATCAGAAGATGTCTTGGTTCCCACATCTTGTACTGTAATTATAGTTTTAGTAATATTATGGATGTGAGTTCCAGTTATTCTGGACTGTTCTCCAGAATTTAAGTTCTTTAGTTATTTATTTTAGTTTCACAGCAGTTTAGCTCACACTTAAAGCTGGAGACAGAGAGAATTTCAAACGTTGACGTATTGTTATACTAAGAGAGATTAAAGTTGAAATGACTCAGATCCGCTGGGATCCTTCACAAAGCCTCGGAACAAGCGGAATGAAGGGCTACATTTTTCAGATAATCTCATTATTATGGAATTTAAATCTTCTCATGAGACATTTCATATCTGCAAATATTAACAGTTTTTTTTATTTGCACACATACTCAAAGTATATCTCTTTTTTTTTTGTAGCTTAAGCAGAGTGATATATTCAGAAATTAGACTATGTAGGCTAGAGGCAATCATTTAAATCCCACACACTGATATTATCACCAACCGACAGTATTTGCTAGACACAATGTTTTGTTTTTTTTGGGGGGTTTTTGAAAGCTCATCTCTCATGGGCTGTTAAAAGTCTGTGTTCTTCGAAGTCTACTTTAGGTAAGGTTCAAACTCAAGCCAAAAATGTTAGAAATAAATGAGGGGTGCTCCAGTGGAGTAGTATCTAGTGCCATAACATTGCGTCATTCGCCCACGGCAAAGGCCCGGATTTTGAAGTATCAGTGCTCAAGTGAGACTTGTGCGCTGCCTGCATACAGACATGGAAAAGTTACAGTGTGACCAGGTGGGGCGGACAGCTTCTTTTGGGGGCATTGCTGTCTTCAAGTAAACTGTTAGAGCAGACAGGGTTTTGCATTTATTTTATTTATTTTTTTCCGGTAGAGCCTATTATAAGTAAAGATTTACACGTGTAATTTTTGGATTCATTCATATGTTAAAACGAACTGTTTATCAGCAGCGTCCAGGATGTGCACACGATTAACGCGCACATGTTGGAACAAGATAATAAATAATACTTACACCTTGGGAAACCCTCGCACAATCAAGCCGCGTGGCTTTGTAAATGAACACACAGCTGAGGGCATCTGTGAGCAGAATACCTTGAATTATCACTGTCAGCTCAGAGGATAACAGTGCATGATCCCCCCCGTCAAACTGAAACAACCGAGGCCGAATACAAAAACTATTGCACTGGAAACGTAATATTTCATCAGACAGATGTGCTATATAATTGTGAAGGCTCTCCCGGGGATAAAACATCTATCAGAAACAGAAGCATATTGGCATACATCCGCTTAGCCACATGTTTTGTGTAACTAATTGGATAACCACACCAAGTAAAGCACGAAATTGCCTTTTTTTTTTTTTTTTTCATCCCTCCTGCAGCAATGGATGCAACCCTCTCTGCAGGGCGTTGGTGGGGCACACACACACACACACACACACACACACATTTATGAGTCATACATTTAACATCCTCTCCCTTCCCACTCATATCATAAACACTCTGAGAGATGGAAATGAAACATCCCCTCCTCTTAAACCACGTCGACTTTGTCAGCAAGCCGAGGGAGAGATTCTCTCCTCTGCGTTCCTTCGAGTGTTTTTCATCCTTTACTCTCCGGTGCCATCTGACTCCTCTTCTGTTACCCGGTCTGACACTCAGAGATGCTTTGACTCCCCTTCTGCTGGTTTTTAAAAAAAAATGTTGGTGTGTGTGTGTGTGTGCATGTGTGTTTGCCTGAGAAGATAAGAGATTAGCATGAGTCAGATAATGATTCAGGACGCCAGGTGGCAAATGCCTCAAATCATGCTCTCGCTCTCTGTCTCTCTCTCTCTCTCGCTCTCCCTCGCTTCCTCTCACTTGTTCGCAGCCCTCTCTACTTCTCTCACTGCACACGCCGTCACTGTGCTGCTCTCTCACTCGCTGACGTCTCCCACCGCTCTCACTCACAATGTTGAGCGTCCCTCACGTCGCCCCATAACGTCCCTCTTTCACTTTCTCTTCGTGATGCAGCCCTTGCGCGTTTCCCCATCTGCCTGCAAACGAGGCAAACTTAATAACCCTGCCGGTTCAGGGGTGAGCGTGGGAGAGGTTAATGGGAGATAAAGAGGGCAAAGACAGATCGAGTGTGTGTGGGGGGGGGTTGGCTGGGGTGTAGTAGAGGGAGCGATGGCCAGATGTGGAGAGATAAACGGGAGCGTGTCGGATTGAGGTGGAAATGGAGCACGAATCTCAAGGCGTGGATGGGGGTGGGGGGGGTGTCAGCTCGCGTTGTGCGCGTGATGCTGGGTAATTTAGAAGGAGTGGGATAGAGGAATGTGTAGTGAGCGGCAGAGGGTTATAGAGAGCTGTAGAGGTGGATGGAGGCAGGGATAGGGAGATAGAAGGAGGGGTGGTGATCCTGGGGGCCTGATGACTCATGGCTGTGCTGCGGTTTGTGCGTCACTGGCGCTGGCTGGAGGAGGAGATAGTGGAGAGGTCTACGCATTTAATTACAGCCTTCAAATTTAGACACACTGTACACACACACACCTACACACACACACACACACACACTCGCACGGAATAATATTACAAATAATCGTCTTACAAGTACACTAATTTGCGACGCACACATAAGAATGTAGACGAGCACGGATGTAGACGCATGCTGGGAGCACTCCAAAATGTTTGCAGCATCTTAAGCATACTTGTGAACTGAATATAAATTATTCTTTTTCTACATAACCTTTTTTTTTTTCCATCACTGGTGTCAAGCTAAAACGATTGTGGTCACGAGCGTCTTGAGCATGCACGTTCTCCGCATGCAGCCATCCCATCCCAGACAGACCTTCAGGCACAAAACTTATCAACCCCCACTCCAAAAAAAATTCCAAAATACCAAATCGTACCCTTTGAGCAGTTGCACCACACGGCTTGTGACTGGAATATGAAATAGAGACACAGACATACAGAGAGGCGTGCTTTGATGACGCAGTAAAGCAAACTTCTCTCAGCTTGATAGTTTATTTTTCCTGCTGTTTAAAGGTCATCCTAGGAGCGGGATATCTGAATCACCTGTAATGTGTTTTGATGATTATTTATGGATGCGTGGTTTTCAATAAGACCATGCAAGGCTTGTGATTTTAAAAATACCGCATCTGAGTGATTAGACTGTGGAAATTGATTCAAAAGGATCTTCACATTCAACTCGCTGTTTCTCCGCTGCTTTAGAAATTCTCCTTAAGTCAAGTCGAGTTCATTTAAAAAGCCCTTTCAACACCTGCACTTTACCCAAGTGCTCGGCGGTACACAAAGGATGCATGCAGATAGAAATTAGAGAAAGAAATAAGAACATCATGAATAGCAGGAAATGGTGCACCTGCTCAAATCAGGCACAGAAGAAAGCGTGACGGCGGTATTATACAGTATATTTTTGGCAATGTACTTCCTGAGGTAAATGTATGAAAAAAACACACAAAGTTTTAGCTTTACTAGTATCTGATTTAATGGACTGATTTTGAATTATATTATTTAGCTGATTAACTTAATTTAATGTGATGTGTATTTACTAAAAGAGTATGTATTAGTAAGTATGTAAAAATGATTAAATGCCATTAAAATACAAAACAATTCAATTATATTACATTAGTTGAGACTGTTGCAGGGTCAACATTATTCACTATTAGGAACATTTCTCACATGTTTACAAGATATCCTGCTGATAACTATATGTTTTATTAAGAGTATTTTATTTTTCTTTGTTTTAAAATAATTTCAAGGGTTTTTTTGCACTATAGCCTCATATGTACATACTAATTTGTTTCAAGGGAATAGACACACTACTATATGATTCCTTTTATATTATCATATAGAAAACTGCAGGGTAATTACATTTCAAGGGCTCCTTCACTTTTGAACTGACATAAAACAAAACGAATACAAAGCACTTCGGAATATATATCATATGTGTATTATGTCACATAAAAGAAATATCTAATAGGAATTAAAACATGCTTGATTTCAGAAAATGTTGGTGACACTCGTTCAGGTTGAACGTGGAAGGTTTACATTTGACTGATCCACAGCATCCTCAACACAAGCCCTTTCACCGTCTCTCTTTTAATTTCTCTTTCTTTGACTTCACTTCCCCATCCAAACATATTACCCCACTTGAGTGCCAATTACCCCCCTAAGAGGCTGCAAGCCTCACTCTTAAACAATAGGAGCAATCAGTTGCCCTCCCTCCCTCTCCCCCCTCTGCGTGCCCCTTTAAGCCACTCTTTTTTTCCGGCAGGGAGTGAAGGGAGGATATTTTTTTGTAAACAACAGAAAAAAATGGCAGGGGGAGGTGAAAGGAGAACCAGAAAGAGATAAAGAAGGAGAGAGTGGCCCCCTGATTGGGGTCACGTTGGTTCAAAGAGTCTAGAGGCACATCTGACAATACAACACCACATGCAGATGTTTGCTTTCTTAAGCCAAGACGGGCAAATAAACAGCTGCTCTGTAACCCTTGATACTGATCCTCTAAACCCTAAAATACACAGAAACACAGCGACGCTGCCTGTGACACCGACTCAAAGAGGCTGAGGGAGAATACAGTTACACACATGAACATGTGTTAGACAAAGCAACATCCAATATAAATAATACAAGGCTTCATCATTTTTTTTCCCGATGGATAAAACAAAAAAGAATTTAAAACTTTAATATATTTTGCCATTTCTCTTTTATTTTGTAATCAATTCAGGGTTTTTCCCCCTCCAGTTTCCCCAGGTCTTTCAATTTAACGCCTATTTGCCCTTTCATTCATGCCTGCTATCATGAGTCGTCAGTGGCTCCATCCCTGGGGAGGGAAATCCCAGCTGTCACTAAATAACTTTTCAGATCACACCAATAAAGCTAATGTCCACGGACACTAAACGCCCTGGGGTCCATTTAACAGCTGCTTAACGCATGAGGACACAAGTGACACACACACCCCCACACACACACATGCATGTGCACAAACACACACGCGGATTGTCGTGGATTACTCTAACCAGGCTAATGATCTCCTCAATGGGACAACTGGGACTCTTCTGAGACCATCTTCAGACTAGGCCCCACAGGGACCTGGAGAAGGGCTCAGGGGTAATTACAATGTAAATGCTGCATGTGTGTGTGTGTGTGTGTGTGTGTGTGTGTGTGTGTGTGTGTGTGTGTGTGCGCCTGCCTACATGTGCAAGTCCAAGATAAGATTAATCTACAATCAAGCAAGTTTTGATGATGATGATGGATTTCAAAATCACTGAATATCCAATTATTATACAAAAAAAAAAATGAAATTAAGTTATATGTGTTCTCTGGCTTCCTCCCACAGTCCAAAGACATGCAGGATGGGGATAGGTTAATTGATGACTCTAAATTGCCCGTAGGTGTGAATGTGAGTGTGAATGGTTGTTTGTCTCTACATGTCGGCCCTGTGATAGACTGGCGTCCTGTCCAGAGTGTACCCTGCCTTCGACCAATGACAGCTGGGATCGGCTCCAGCCCCCCCGCGACCCTCAATACAGGATAAGCGGTAGAAAATGGATGGATGGAAGTTATATGTGCACTTGAGTTTTAACACTTTTCTTCAGTCAATTTCCTTCCGGCATAAAGGTTTCTGAAAAACATTGTACATGAAGATATTGCAATTAATACATTTTTATGAATGAATGTAAAATTATATTTAGCTGATTTTCAATGAACTCAAAGCACTCACTTAGAAAACAAATATAAACACAACGATTGTCTTTCCACATCAAAACCATTTTGAATGAAAACAATCACCACGTTTAAACAAAATGCTTTAATTTTACCATCCTACCAAACATCCATGCTTTTGTGCTGTTTTTTTGGTTTGCTTTTTTTAAAGCTTTAATTTCCAATACAATACAGCAAATCCCACTTAAATGCACGTGTTTGATGCGAGGCACAGCTCCCTCAATGACGCTTAAACATTGGAAATCAGTGGCACATAGAGGACAAGAAATGGAGGAGAGACTAATTGAGAGGGAGATGGGATGTGGTAAATGAATGTATGATTGATGCAAGTCGGACGCTGGGAGGAAGGGAGGGGGCAGGAGAGGGGAACCAAAAAATTAGGTGGCAGGCACAAATTGATCCTCACCTTCTTTTTTTGTCATTCTGCCTTTGTTTTGGCTCACGGCCCCTCTTTGTCATCATCATCACCATCATCACCATCATCATCATCATCATTACCCCCACCCTCTCTCTCCCTCCCTCTTTCTTTCTCTCTCTGTCACCAGCCCCTCTCCTTTCCCCTCTCTGTGACGCTCGCCATGCCAATCAGATTGTAACATGACATTATGGCTCATTATACCTGGGCCGAGTGAGCGGTCGCTGCTGGTGGCCAGCCCTCTCAGGTACAACGCACCGCACAGGAACACGTGCGAGAAATATGCCTCAAAATGTGAACGTTCTGTTTCTTTGTTCTCTTTATTTGCTGCGTGTCTTTTTCCGTGGCGTCCAGACAGAACTGAACGAGGCAGGGCATTATGTAATCCGGGGATAGATCTTGTAACACCTAAAGAAAGCACTGATGGAAAGAGATAGCGAGAGGGTGTGAAGAGAAAAAATAGACGCAAGGAAAGAGAGGGAGAAAACGAGAATCATAGGAAGAGGGGGAAAGGTAGAAAGAGAGCCGTGAACGCTCAAGCAGCAGAAAAGCATTGTGGTCATCTGCAGTGCGATGAGTCACCTGTAGGCAACACACACACACACACACAGACTCACACACACAAACTCAAGAGACAGGCTTTGCAATCATAGCCCACAGCTGTGTAGTTATAATGCCGTATTGACTCATAAACTGCACTGAACGCGTTGTCAAATCTGAAACACCAACTTCTGCTGAATGCACAAGTGGAATACAAAAAGTGATGGAATTTTAAAAATTAAAGGAGGAAGCCACAAAATGATTCGACCTTTTAAAGCCTTCCTGGCAAATTTGCGATACCAAAGTGATGATTAACATAAACTGTCGACAAAAATGGTAATGAAAGACAGAGCTCAGTCTTTCGATGGTTTACTGCCAGCATGATGTTGCTGCGCTTGTAATTAGTTCAAATAAAAATCTGTGGATCAAATCAACCATCTGCATACTGTGTACATATTTCCTTCTGCTACCCTTCTGCTCCAATGCTTAAGCCATTAAACATTATACATAACGGATGAGAAAATTATTAAGGCTAGGCCCGTCACAATAGCTAATTTTGTTGGATATATATATATATATATATATATATATATATATATATATATATATATATATATATATATAATATGTAAACAAACACAACCAAAGATGTCAATGATACAGTTATTATTACGACAGGCCTGATAAGGGCGTTTTTTTCTGCGTATTATTCTGTCAATTAATATTAAATCAAATTTCCAAAGCCTCCAAATATTTGTTATAGGCCTATTGAAAGACCAAGAAAACTTGGAACCATCAAATATTAGGATTTATTGATAATGCAAGTAGTTGCCGTTTAATTTTCTTTCGATGGACTGACCCTCAACTCTAATCAACTCTAAAAATGATGAACAGAGGTGCTCCATATCTTTACAACACCCAAACATCCCAGGTCAACAAATGTGAGGGCTCTGTTAAATGCTATCAAACACCCACTCAGTGCGAAAACAAAAGCAAATCTAGCTTTAATGGAAGACGGGAAACAATTATAATTTCATGGAGGAAAATCAAACCCAAAAAGGTCTAGAAGAGAAACATTGATTTAAATCCTTTAGCATCACTATAACAATGGCATAAACCAGTAAAACATCCTTTAGATGTTTACAAAGAAAACATAAAAAATATAACCAAAGTTAATCAAATTCACATGGTTCTGCAGGATGAAGGATTTTTTTGCGAAGACCCATATTTTTTTTGTCACCACAGGTTTAGTTTTGCAAAGCGATTGAGAATCCAATCTCCTATTGTCTATGTTGATTTTTTAATCACAGATATCTGCTACAGGCTGTAATTTTCCTTTTTTTCCATGTAGCAAAGCAGTATGTTAAAGTGACTCGTTATTCATTGGCTGTCAGATAGTGCAAGGTTACTGTAAAACAAAAACAAAGCATTTATCCTGCAGCCTGACAGCAAATCAGGTGAGCTTTCAACAGCAACGCCTGCTAATTTGCAAATCATCATTCTGTGGCTGGATGGGGACGTTATGTTGCTGTTCCAATGTGAAAAATCTGACTATTCATATATCTGCAGCAAAGTGTCTCTGATGGCCGCGAGGGTCATTTAGAGACTTAAGTCGTTTTTCCCTCTTCAGGGTAAAAAGGTGGGAAATAATAAGTAGACGTCATAAAATCTAGTTCTCTCTGTTGAACTCACATTTCCTCGCCAACACACAGGACTCCCACGCCCCCTTAATGCCTCACTCCCCTCCCCAATTTCCTCCATCCACTTTTATGTCCCTGGACCAAAATTATATTAATTCTGTCCATTTGTATTAGTAGTGGGCGGCTTTGGGTTCCATAAAGCAGTAAAAAAAAAACTAAAATCTCCACAAATATAATATCTCCTCGCACCGTGTGACCTCGTTAGTGTGTTCTCACTCCCTCTGGTGTGAGTATGCATGCAGCTGTAAGCCTGCGCACACCTTTGTGCACATTATTCTGAGGCACTCTGTTATTAATGGACATCTTTTAAAGCGTTTTAGTGGTTTATGCAACTTTCAGAAAACTTGAAACGTTCAGGTGTGAGACGCCACAAATCAGCTTTTTTAACAGCGTTGCCACAGCGATGCTGTCAATGTGAGACACAGTGATTATTCATAATTCGATATCATCTGCTGAGTCGGAAACTACATCGTTGAGGAAAGCAATGAGACGTGAGTGGAGGCGGTTTCTGTCCCAGGTCCTACATGTGACCTGCTCCTAACCTTTTTCATGCTCTGTGTGTTTGCAACCTTTAACTGTAGAGTCGGAACATATTTGATCAAACTCTGTTCAAACACGGCGTGTAACACATGAACAAACCTCCACAAACAGTCCTCATGTGTAAACACTGAAAAGATATATCACTCTCTAACACATTTAGTCCAAATACCAAACCAGAGACTTTCATAGGCAGTGAGCTTTAAATCAATGATTCTGTAGTTGGAACAACTGAGTGTGAGTTATAATAGACAAGATTACATCATATAGTATACACATGGTTATGTAGTTAACTAGCACTGGGAACTGTCTAGGAGCACTTTTTAGATGGAACGGAACAGGGCCAAACAAAAACATGCGATTGGTTGATGCTGTTGATTTGTCACACCCATACATACAGCAACACCGGGTGTCAGTTTGTAGCTTCAAGTCACTGGCTTCCATTGAAAATGACTAGTAGCTTGTTTTTCTTAAGAGCATGTTGAGAAGCAACAGAACCTAAAGGAAGAACTGCAAAATGACAGCAACAAAACACAGGACTTCCCCCTTGTTCCTTATGTACTGTATATTTAAAGCTGCCATCTGTGTGTTGGTGTTCAATTGTAAGAAGGTAGAGTCCAGAAGCTGTGCATGTGCTGTGATGAATGCTGCAATGCTTTATAAGTGCGTAGTTAAGACTTGTGTGGGCTGAGCATTTAGTCGGAGCAGATAACTAATATGTTTTCAAGCTATTTCCAAAACTAATACAGCAGATTGTTGTATTTTTCATCGATTTATGGCGCCTCAGGACTTTCAAAGCATCACAAGCTGCTGGTATGTTTCAGGGTACCGAGGGTGAAACTGAAAGTGAAAGAAACAGGCTACTTTCCTTCCAAGGTCAATCAGCTGCCACTTCCAATGAGCCTCTCCAGTCTGAGTCAACAAGCACAGACTCACTTCCACGCGTTTGTTTGTCACACACCGACCAAACCAAAACTCAGTAATAATAATAACCCCTGTGAGCTTAATGGTGGGCTTTAGACGTATTCTTTAACGCCATACAAGATGCACTCAGAAAGCTGTTAACTTGTGATCTTTTAGAGGTTGTTGTCGGTCGTCGCCCCTCAGACACCCTTTGGCGCTGTCTGTTTTTTGTTTACGGCAGCGGACTACACCCGTAGCTTCGTCAAAGGTGGTATGGAAAGGACAGTGTGTCATAAGGGACCGAGCAGCATGGTGCCGCATTGTTTTAGAGGCTGGATGAGTCATGGAACACAAATCGGGGTTGGTGGCATTTGAAAAAGGCTGGTCCGTTGCATTGGGACAGCGTTTAAATCAGTGGGATTAAAACACGGTCCCATGATGCGTGTTTTAGCAGGTCGGACAAGGATTCATTAAGGCACAACCTAACCTAATTATCTGAGAGACTCGACAATTACATGTTACGATTATCATTTGTTTTTGTGTGTGTGTGTGTGTGTGTGTGTGTGTGTAGGACACCTCCCCTCTGCTGTCTCTTATCAAGCCTCCTAACAAAAGAGGTGAAATTAAAATTCTTAATGCATCCAGGCATATTTATAGCACCGAGTACACAATGTGCAGCATCGCCATGACTATTTCAAGTAATTTCTATATGACTCACCAAAGAAATTCAAAAGCTCATACATCATCAAAAGAGCAGACAGAGAATTCTCTTCTGCTTTAGTCATGGCTGAATTGCTTCTCATCTATATCGCCATTTTTCAGCGAGATGAGTCCACGCTTCAATTATTTGTTCCTTTTGACAAAGTCTGAAATTCAAATGAGGCGCTTGACATTGTGTGGCTTTAAACTGAAAATGTGGTAAAAAAAAAAAAAAAAAAAATATGTGAAACAACCCCCCACCGCCATCTCATTCAGGTTTTTAACACATTTCAATAATGCTGCTCGGTAGGGTTCAGCTTTCCCTGAGTGGCTGCCTTTTTATTTTCCCCTGTCTGCACTGATAAAAGCAAAATTACACCATGTTACCCACATACAATAGGAGGAGCCGCACATGCGTTCATTTCGCTTTTGACTTTCAGCGCACATCTCCTCGTCCCGTATGCGAACATCAAGTGTGCAGGTGACAGACTCTGAGCATAATCCATTTTCCTCCCCTCTCCCCTTTTCCCTTTATTCCCACCTCTGTGTCTCTTTGTGCCCCCCCCCCCCCCCCCCTCTCTCTGACCACCCTCACACACACTGCCAACGTGAGATAGCCGCGTCTGTGTGACCAGCGCAGTGTGTCATGTGTGATAATGTGTGACGTACGCGGTTTTAGGGTTCCACTAGAAGCTACTTATTACTGTTATCATTTTTAGGCATCATCACTATCAACTGGAGCAGACACGACGGGTCCCTCTGCGTCATTGTTCCCTAAAGCTCCAGCCGCCAAAGCTCCCCAACAACGCAACCAACAAAGAAGGGTTAGAGAACACGTCGAAAATCACTCTGGCACTCGTTCAACGTCCCTCCCCTCATCCATCCTCTCATCCACGGCCTGCACCCCCCTCCTCCTTCCTCCAATGTACCCTCTGCACTGTCTCCCTTTTTTTTGCCTCTCTATCAAACGTTCTCTTCTTTTGTCTCGTGGACTCTTTCTTATTCCATCGTACTCTATCTTTTCTGCGTGACACGCTCTGCCCTCGTCCGCTCTCTCTGGCCGCCATTATCTAAACAACCAATCTCCTCATCTTCCCCTCAATTCCCCTTTCTCATAGTCAGGAGGGTAAAAAATCACAACCTACACACACAGATAAACGCACACTCCAACACACACACACACACACACACACACAGAGTGACTCTGCGTGCAAATAGTCTCACCCCTCCCAAAACCTTCTTCCATGCACTCAACCCCCCACCACCACCGCCGCCACCACCTTCTACGCTCTCCAACCCCCCCTCACCCTAATCCTAATCACACCACCACCACCGTCATCAGCTCTTATCTCACTCCAACAAATCTGCTGTGACTCAAAACAATTTCCCCTCATTTGCGATTTTTACTGCCCGCCCCCGCCTCCTACACCTCCATCAAAACCACCTGCCCTCTACAATATAAGCCCTCTCCACCTCCTCAATACCCCATCGCTACCCGTCAGGCGCGAACCCCACCCGAGCGCACATGCACACAACAACACAAACGCGTACAAATGCACTCACGTACACACACTCTGACCGGTCGCCATTAAGAATGACGGCTCGTCATGTGTAAGCGGTGACTTGCCACTGTCATCCAGTGGAGCCCGAGAAGAACTGCAGTGTGACGTCACGGCGTACGGCGGCCCCGCTGGTTGGTGGAACATGTCTACGCGTGTGATGCTGTGCATGTCGTTGGGATGGAGGAGCCGGAGGAACACGATTTGGTGGGTGGGCGGGTGCATCACTGAACCAGGAAAATGAATGAGAGTCTACACTAGGTGTCACCCCCTTCCCCTCCCATTGGCCTCCACTAATGTCCCCTTTCTCTTCTCCTTTATGCCCCCCCACCCCCCACCCCCCGGGGCAAAGAAAACGGTTGCTCAGATTATTAGAGTGTTTGACAATATGTTCGACAGTATGTTGGAGCGCCGTTTGACTGCGTTTAATGACTTGAATCAGCTGAAAGGGGAACAAATGTTTGTATTGTTTCATTAAATTATAAGAAACCCAGTCAAAGTTCAGTGAAGCAGCCTGATGTGCCAGAAATGTTGAGAGTTTGTGTTCCAACAAGAGCAAAACAGCACCACCCGATGGGAGGTTCTCAGAGCCACAACCAGAGAGGAGACCTCACTGAGAGGCGTTACCATGGGAGGGAGACTATGGACACGATGATGTGGCAGGATACAAATATGTGTGGGGTTTTATAGTGACAGACTCAGTGATTCACTTGGTGAGGGGAAAATAAATCTGAGTAAGTAAGACGTCAGTTCTTTGTGTATCCCTGCAGTCTTGACAGCCGACAGAGTTTGGGTTTTGAGTTTGGGTGATGGGAATTTCAAATATCCCCTTTGCCGTTAAGTGATCATTTAAATAACATCTAAAACCGGGAAGATACACGTTCCACATTATGATGTTGAGCCTGTAATGTAATACCTGTTCACGATGAAAAAACAAAAAAAAATCTAAGCCATTACATTTAAAGGAGTGTTCAGATGATTGCATTAACATATTGTTTCAACTCAATTGCAGGCGAGTGAATATGTTATGGCAGCACCTGGGGCGGACCATTTGTGCATTTTGCTCATCCAGTTTCATGATCTTCACATATTACAGGTACAGGAATTTGTAAATATGGTCATTATAGCTGTTAATTCCTTCTTTACTTAAATCTGCAATACTCAGGGGAAACAAGCTGTGAGATGTGAACACAACATGGACAAATGTGGCAAGAGTGAATCAAAGTTGTGGGCAAGACGGCTAAAGACTGAGCTGAGACTTCAACGACATAAAGCAGCAGATTCAGGTGATAATTATGTGACTCATCATCACTAAGAGTCATCCCTTTCACTTTGCAGCATTGTCCTTACATTTTTATTTGAAACATAATTGGTAAAATATCAGTTAGCCCACAGATAAAGTGTCAGTACCTTTTAAGTCATCTTTCACTTTTCCTTTAAACCTGTTTCTCTACTTGTCAGCATCCTAACATCCACTTCCCAACCCCTCCCTGTTAAGGACAGCTTAAACACTGTTACTCATACAGTGTTTTAATTATATGCACGTGTAATCACACTTTGACTCAAAACATTTGAAGGCAGTGAAGATCTGTGACACTGCAGAACAGCTGGAGGAAAAACAACCAGCTTCATTTTGGCACCTTTAAAGAGGTGTGCAGCTTGCTGGGGTGAAACGGGGGGGGCTGTCATGTAGCTGCATACTGAATATATGCCCACTCTCACAGACAGAGAGGACGGTGAGCGGACATTGCCTTGGTTATTGATTATTACCCAGGTAATTGGTTATTGATCACTCCCAGCCTTCTTCTGTGTGTCTGAGTGGAACTTTACTGTCAGTTTGTTGTGTTTTCTGCCAAATCTCATTGCAGTATGGAATACTTAGCTGCAAAAAAAACACATGTAGAGGAGTGAATGGACATCCCAAACAGAAGAATCGCCTCCTCCTGCTGTATCCCGCCTGAAAAGCATTAAGCTTCGGTACCTTTGGACTACAAGAATGAAACAGTTCAGCTTTTAAAACTGGACCCATGGTAAGACTGTTTCTCTGCAGGAATGTTACCAGACAAAAACATTTTAGAGCTAAAACATTCAGTCCAAATTAAATACAACATCTGTCTCATTGAGGCTGTTAGAATTGTATGTTTTTTGTCTTAAATTGCTTTACTTTTCAAATGCGGCTTGTGGTGTACCAGTAATTCTTTTCAATTTGCCACCTGCTTTATTATAATAGTAATTAACAGAGTAATAACTCCAGACAATTGGGACTAATTATCAAAAGAATTGCCATAGTGCTAAAAGTGTGCCACCATTTGAACTAAAACACCCTCTCAAAGACCTAAATAAATACCTTGGAGCAGCTCAAGTATCAGACACAGTGTGATATGTTGGTTGTACTCAATTAGTACCTGATGTTCTAGCTATTAAGTCATGTCTTAAAATGTATGTATATGCATTTTCTCTGTCGAGAAGTATTTTATTAGGTGCATTTAGAAGTGTGTGCTTTTTCTTTTTTTTTTTTTTTTTTAATGGATCCATCAGACTACATGTGGTGCACGTGGAGTTTAATGTTTCATTGATTGTTGGTGAGGTTCATTTATGTTTTGTTTAGTTTTTTTTCAATGCGGGGGCATGATTTTGTTTTTCAGTTGATCTCACAGCTGATGAGCCTTCTGATCGGCTTCGTCAGCATGGTGTTCTGCGGTCACAGGGGGAAAACAGAGCTGGCGGGGGTGGCGTAGCGGTGAGTGATCTCACTGCAGTTTAGTTTCTGTCTTTATTGGCATTCTGCTCTCAGGCGTCACCGCTCATTCTTTTTTTTTTTATAGTGTTGCATTTGCACTAATTTATTTTACTTCAAACATGAATCTGTTTTTCTGTTCTTTCTGGACCGTTGATCTTTTTTTCTTCTTTTTTTTTTAATGTCACAGGTATTTCCATTGGCAATGGTCATCATCAGCATGTGATTCTCTCATACCTCAGGTATTCATTATGATCTGATCTTATTTACAGGGCAGTCCTGACCAGGTACGTATGTGTTCACAGTATGCTCTCCCAGATCCTAGTTTTTTGAAATATTTCTTTCTTTTACTTGTTATTTCATCTGTTTTTTCTGACCATTTCCCTGCAGACTTATGGGAGTGGTAACCTGAAGCGTATCTGCTGGGCCGTCCTCATTAACACTCAGCCCATTCTGCTGGCTATCAGGCAGAGGTCGCCAGGTCAGGTGAACCATCTCTTCTTCCAACTCAGTGCATCACAGCTAGACCATAGCACAAACTGACATCAATTCCTACATTAATGGATCAAGTTATTCAGTATGATTTATTGCACTCATTTACTGTTTTCCCTTTTGTTTTCATCTGCCATAAAGACTCTTCCAGCTGTACCTGAAGAATTTATGTCGGCTCTGCCAGTGAGTACAGCCTCCTCCGCATTTCCTTCTCCTTTTGTTTTGCATCTCCATCCATATGCGCTCTATTGAATGTTTGTTATGTCGCATTATTGATCTAATTAACCACATTCATCGCCTCATGTTGGATTCTGCAGGCTGCGTTTATGTACCAGCTGCAGGGGCGGTTTCTTCAGAATCAGGTGCATTTAATGACTGCAGGACCACTGGTGTGAAACTAAGCAATGACTGAAGTTTGTCTGTAATGAGATCATTTGGTGTGTTAGAAAGGAGCTTGTACTGTGAGGCGGTAACAAACAGCAGGTGCACTGACGTGTTGAAATGTTTTCTTTCTTTTTTTTAAGCGCTTGCTTTGTCTTACAGAACATTATGTGGCCCCCAGGTGATATCTGGAGCTGTGGGGGAGGTTTTAAACATAATAATCAACTACGTCTACCTAAACCTTCTGGATCCGGGGGTCACGTGAGTCTTTCATGTTAAACCAACCATCAATCAGAGTAAGTAGTCATTCTTAATAGTCAGCTATTTAAGGACTTCTTTGAATAACAATGACTTTATGCTATGTTTTTCTACCTTTTGGGGTTTTAAGGTCTTGCGGCTGCCAATGCCATCTCACAGTATTCCTTGGCTGTGTTCTTGTTTGTTAACTCCAGGGGGCTTCACAAACCTACTCGGGACAGTAAATTCAGTAGATTCATTAGTCCCATGTTGCTCCCTACACTCCTGTCTATCTTCAGCTCTACAATAATAAAAGAAAACCATAATATGTAAAAGAAAATAAATTAAGTGGATTAATTTGGATAACTTAACATTACTTTGTTATGATCTCTTAAACTATTTCTGGCAACAACGTTGTAATATGGTGCTAATCATCAGGAAAATAGAAACAAAGATGCTTTTACTTTAGTCAGCTGAGACATTCACATTTTGATCAAACAGCTCCATGGAAATGTATGCACCATAAATTGAAATAAAGAATAATAATTTATTTTGTAATTATTGAAATTGAATATGTGTTTTGAATTGTTTGCTTGCCTGCAGAAAAACATCTCACACTTTTAGATGTTTACCCGCTATGCAAAAAGATGCAAGACTCCATTTTCTTTACAATTAATTGGAATTATTGTATTGGTACTAATTGAACACTTAACCTCTGTTTAATCTATAATTAGATTACATTTATTATGAAATTATTTTTTCCATTTTCAATCATTCTGTCCACCACAGTTTCCAATGGACTTCTCCGTGGCTGCCAGCGTTCGGGTGGGAAATGCTCTTGATGCTGGGTACACAGAACAAGCCAAGATTTCCAGCAAGGTCTCCCTCCTCTGTAGGAATTGAATACATAGCCTGACAACATCTCCACCGCAGCACATCAGTGTGGGAGGCATGGCTGCTGCAAGGCGTTATGAGACGGGAGAGTTGATCCACGAAATTTATTCAATGTGAAAAATTGCTTTCATTGTATTTCTTTATGTCCAATCCAGTTATTGTGTCGTGTTTCATCGGAGCGTGTCTTGGTTAGTGGTTGGTTACATTTTCACCACAGAGAAGTAAGTATTTTGGTTTGTTTTCTTACCACAGAAACAATAACTAACAGGCAGACCCTCACACAGAGAGCTCATTTAATCCCACTGTAATTTGTCATGTATTAACTTCAGAGGACGCTGAGCCTTGACAGAAAAAGGACACGATTTGTTGCTTTTTGCATTGTCACTACCTGACACACGTTAGACACAGTGATTTAATCTAAAACACGCTTCCATCCAACTTTTCACATTTCATATCTGTGATTGCGTTTCACTTTTAGAGATATTATTCAGAGGGTGGCCGATATCATGAAGATGTATGGTTTCATCCATATTGCTGAGGCCTTTGCAGTGAGAATCTTTGCCACACAAGTCACTTTATCTCTCTGCCCAGCACTGATTGTTGGCACTGATTTGACATTTCTTTCTGTTCCACCTCCACAGGGAGTGACCGGAGGTATTGTCAGGGGGGCATGGAAGCAAATGATCGGTGCTGTGTGCAACTTGGTGGGTTACGACTTCATCAGGTTCCCCATTGGAGTGTCTTTAATGTTCCCTGTCAAAACGAGCATTGTAGGTGAGGACGGATTAAATAGTTATACAATAAGTGACTGTGTCATTAGAGTTCCACTCCAACGAATAACCTCTTACCCTCTCCGTTGCAGGGCTGTGGACAGTGTTTTTAGGCTAAGATTAACTTAATCCGTGCAAATTTTACAATGTGGACAGCATGTGATACTTATTTTGCTGCTCATGGTCATCATCCTCGCTTCCGAGGGTCTTCATCAGCGAGCTGTTGAAGACCCTCGGAATTAGACGAGTGACCGCAAACCTTGCGTGTGCAGCGTGAAACAAAGCTCTGTGAGCACAGATGCACCTTCATGTCATGGCAGTAAAACATGTCATGTAGAACAATGGTGCATAAACAGACGCCCACATTCAACAGTAAAATGACACGTACCACGATATGTCTTTGTTACAACATTCAGTGATTAGGATGATGGCGTCATGGCAGCTTCCGTCACCATCTGAAGCATAAATTTCCATTCTATACTCTCACTTAAACTTCTGATCATTTACTATGCACTAAAGATGAGGAAGTAGATGATGATGATGATGAATTAATGGAATTATTGTAGCATTTTGAAAAACTCATTCAGATACTTTATTTCCTGTGTGCTTCATACTAAAGGGATCTCATCTTTTTGAGTCACTTTTGAAGTTCTTACATTAGTCGTGTTTAAAAAAAAATCTAATAAGAATCACAACTTAAATAAGGCAGCCAATGAAAAGCTGAACTGAAAAATATATACTGTATAGGGATGTGTGCTTTATTCATAGAAACATGCTGTGTAAGATGGTTTCCAATCAAGACAGTGACGAAATATATGTTCTCATTGTGAAATATATAGTCTGAATGGATGCCACGTTTAGAATGAGCATGATTAAATGCTATATTTAGGCTACCGCACATCCGTGGATGTGTGCTTTCATCATCAAAGACCAAAAAGCTGATCTTTTTCATTGGTATATTTTTTTCTTTCCTTTGATCTTCGTTGCCAAATTTGACGATAATGAAAGGTCTGTACGCTCACGATGCAACATGCTGGCCGGATGAAGACATGTCGAACTGAGCAAATCAACCACGTCTTCACTCTCTGTGGATGCAGAGCTCTAGCTAGCTCACACTTCAGTTATAGACAGCTCAAACATAAATAAATCACCCTGGTTGACAGTTAACCATGTATCATTTTCCTGAAATA
This sequence comes from Chelidonichthys spinosus, assembly GCA_029853015.1. NCBI lineage: Eukaryota > Metazoa > Chordata > Actinopteri > Perciformes > Triglidae > Chelidonichthys > Chelidonichthys spinosus. Next base: position 14,556,339 of record CM056835.1, read on the forward strand.
GCGATGGCTCAATATTTGGGGAAATGTGCTTATTATATGACAAGATTGATAGTCCTTATTATCAAGCTACAGCCTGAACAAGCTAGCTTAGCTTAGCACAAAGACTGGAAACATGGAGAAACAGCTAGCTAGCTATGTATGTTGCTCCTGTATCCTTGTATTGGAGAATTGAGAGTTGGATTGATCTTCTCATCTATGCCAGAAAGTTAATTTGTGTATTTTACGTAACATTAGACAAGGCATAGCAGCACATTAGAGTTTAAGGATAGGTGTGTGTGTGTGTGTTGTATTTGTATTCAGCTCTCTGAGGCCCTCCTCAAAAGATGTTTTGGGAGTACAGACCATACCACTTCATATTTTGGCAGATTGATTTCAATAAGTCATAGTATTAAAAGACCTTTCACCTTAAAGATGTCCATAAATGCCTCCACTCTGGCCTGTATGAATCCAGTGCACCCACAAGCCACTGTACTCTCCAAACCAGCTTGCAACAGATTCATATTTGCAACATCCTCATAGACCCCAAATGTGCATATTAATTTATCGTTATCCAACATGTAAATCAGGCTTGATTCATACATGTTTACGTCTGAGCTTCAGTCTTGCTCATCAGTGCAGACTTTGACACAGGCTCCTCACAGAGACTCTAATCTTGGCCCGCTCACCTCCAGAGACTGCAATCAGTTACATGCTGGGCCATCATTAACGAGTGACTGTGTAAAGATTTGCTGTCAGTATCATGTGGCTAGAACTTGTAATACAAGGGCTTAAGGAATATCATAATAACTTCTTGGTTGTATGCAGTGCATGCAGCATAATAGTGTACCTATAAGTCGGTTACATTATGGCTGCTGTTAATAATAATGCATATTATTTCAGTGAATCCAAATCCAGATTTCCCATTTACATCTCCCAGTATAGACAAATAGGCTCACATTGGACATCTTACACTTAATCAGATGCTTTTCATTCATTTGCTGGACTTGATGAGGTAGTTTGTGTTATTGTGGGTGGCGCAGAGTATTATGAGCATTGAAAGCACCTGTGGGGCAGAAGAGGAAAACAGTGAGAAGTAATGCACGTTATTGGATGGAGCAAGATTTGATATTGTGGTGGCTTTTGGTTTTTACTTACATTGGTTCATATAGTTTTAATGGGACAGTATTGAAAGAGAAATTATCAAAATTGAATATTATGTCAGGATAACAATAGTATTGCGGATGTATAATATTAATTAGTAAATAACATTTCTGTAATCAGTATAATGGTTTGTGTTTTTAACATTGAGATATATTTTTAACAAAATTTATTGTACGGTACATCTGTTATCAACAAAATGGTTAGTACATTTAACTGTGATAACACATTTAAAGAAGATTTTACAGAAGATGATTGCAAGAATTAGTGTTGGCTGTTAAAAATATTATATCACGTGAGTTGAGTTTAGTACATTTCGCAGTGACAAAAACCTTTCTTTACAAATATTAAACGCAAAAATGACATTGTTGGCTGTTATGTATATTACAGTATATATATCTTATCAGCACAATAGTTAGTACATTTAACAGTGACAGTAATTTTTCACAAAAACGAAATCTTTATGGTTTTTTTGTTAAGCGTCCGCTTGAAGACAAAAGGAACCCACAATGCAGAATACCAAGCAGCAGGCGAGGGGAAGTTTATGTATTTTAATTTTAAGACAATAATAAAAATGTGCAGGGACTAGGAATGCTGGGGGCTTAGCCTGGGAAGAGGAGCGATGGAGGTCCGAGACCAGGAGGTTACGGAGAGATCCAGGTGAGAGCAAGCTGGAGACCGGGGCAGTGATGGAGGATATGGAGCCAGGAGTGACGAGGGATTCAGGAGAGTGGGGAACAGTTAGACTGGATGTGGCGGGTAACAGGTAAAGGCTGCTGGACAATCTGGCAGACGAGAAGACAAGACAGGATCAAAAGCAGGCTTTACAGGCAGGTACAGACTGAACTAGAGGATTTGGCCGTAGCTTTTACCACATGAAGAAGCGGAACGAACTGGCGAGGAGTGGAGAACAGGTACCAGGTTTGTAGGTTGATTAGCTGGCAGGGAAGGAGGTCAGCCAGGCAGGACACACACACACATACACACACACTCTCACACACACTATAGGAACCCATGATTTGGATGTTTTTGACCATAAATATACAGATTACTTTGTATAGTGGTTCATCAACAATGTCTACATTCAGAGGTCAAAGACAGTTGAGGGGTCTGTGGTCGGGTCCTGTGGAGACAGCAGGGTAGGAGTGGAGTCATTAGCCCAGTTCAGGGTGAAGTTGGCACTGCTCTGGGTGGAGGCCTCTGGTACAGGGAACGTGAGATGGAAAGCAAGTCCTATGGCCAAAATGAGAACTGAAACAAACAAGGTGAGTCCCCGGCGTAAGATCAGCTCAGTGACAGAAAGAAGCCTCGCTGGATTTGTTTTGGTGTTTGAGGACTTTTTGCTCCACTCAGCGTCCCTCTCAGTCCCTGCATTTGTGTCGTTGGCCTCATGACCTTTCAGCTCCTGATCCTGAGTGTTGACTGAACTGTAGCCGTCCGCTTTTGGAACTTCTTCACCGTTGAACTGGACCTTCAGGGGGCCAAGATGCTGCCGTTAATATGTGAGTAGCTGAACGATAATAAACACATACAAAGAAGGGAGCGCACCCTGCTTAATACATAAAATACCATATGTTATACACTTACTGTATTAGGGCAGTCAGAGATGTCAGGCACCATCGGTTCATTCAGCAATATACTAGCAGGACGCCTTGGTATCACCACCACTTTCTTTCCAGCTCGCAGTTGAGCCTGAAAAACCCACACAGTGAGGCTCAATTATATTAAAATGCATTCATTTATGGCTTTTCTGAGTTTGTACGGAATGTTCAGTTGAGTGATAACTTCCAAGGGTATGCAAAGTAATAATTGTCATGGCAAAAATGCTGCAGAGATTTATGAAACTGCCTCTTCATGAGGCTCCATTATTATAAAACTATTTCTCTAATAGGAAGTTTCATTTAATTTGATAATCCCAATCCCTGCCTTAAATCCTTTTTGGAGATGTTTAAATACCAAGCAGGGATTAAAGAAAAGAAAAGAACGTAAAGAATGATAGAATCATCCTACCCTCTGTGTGATTTTCTTCCAGTTGAGTTTGAAAATTAGAAGGACAAAGAAAACCGTCTGACAGAAGACACATGTAAAGATACCGATCCAGAAGCCTAACCAGAGACACAAATAAGCATTCATTAAAGAAGAATTCACTTCATACATACTTGTATGTCCATTGGTTAACAAGAAAATCATACATATTAAAATGTATGACAAAAAAAGCTAAGATACAGTCAGCTTTTGGACAAATAAAAATGTATTTAAAAGACCTAATATCCGGAACTCAGCAGCAAACATCAGCGATATTCCTACTGGCAGACCGATGCAGTAGTAACACACCAGGTTGGCTAAGGCGGCAATTTTCTGCATCCCACATCCTATAACAATCCCTGAGCAGACACACTACAAACAAACACAGATGGAAACAATTGAAAAAGAGTCACTGATTGAACAAAACTCAACCCCAAAGAGCTCAAAACAAGACAAGAACATTTCTTCTGTTCTGTAATAACGCACCAGAATTGCATCAAATAATTGTAAGAATGCGTAGAGTGTGAGGTTCTCTGAGACAATCGCCACAATGTCCCTGCAGACAATAGAAGAAGATCATCAGAAACAGAGTCCGGCTTTAAGGAGAGCAGGAATGAAGGTGTGTTGGTCTGAAACTCACTCATCAGAGGTAAATATGTAGCCAACGACGGATTTATAGCTAAGGATGACAATCCCTAGGCAGACAGCAAGCAGTCCTATAGCGAAGACATCATGTAAGGGATAAAATAGCAAAATATCAAACAAAATTAAAGTCACATTGTTTTTTTGTTTGCCTACACAAGAAAAACAAATCGTAGCTTTACATAAGCCTTGATAGTGTTGTTAAATACTGATAACATCTACATAATTTCTGGTTAAACTGTAGGCCTATTGTGGGAATTAATAAAACCAACCAATCAGAATCAGGAATTATCAGTGGTCTCTGTTATGATCCTATTTATTATCTATGTTTGTGTGAACATGTTATGCCTATGTCTTCTTACCTGACAGAACCATGGACACTTTGCAGGTGACTATGGCCCTGCTAGTGTTCCCGGCCCCGAGAGCATTCCCAACACGCACACAGGCAGCTGCATGGATACCTAGAGGGAACTGCAAGGACCCCATGTTACTTTTAGGTAGTTACAATGAGTTGCACAGCTTTGGCAAATACACGTATTAACTGTCTTTCTGATAGTTTGATGAAAAGACCACTTCTGTCATGTCTGTGTGTGAAATTCAGGACTAAAGCCAGGAGACAGTTAGCTTAGCGAAGCATAAAGACTGAATGGCAAGTAGAGAGAATGCAGTTTAAGGCACCTTGGCTTCACTTTTCAGAAGGTTGCCCTCTGGTGGTAACAAGAAAAGTGACTGTGCCCGGTCGCAGTTTGCCAAGAAACAGTTACAGCACATAAACCATATTTCCCTTTTTCCATTTCTAAATCAAACAAGATACTCCAGAGCCCCAGAAGTGTTAGTCCCATTTCTTAAACTTTGAACAGAGCCCCGACTGTTAGTCTTAATGCCCAACTATGCTAATCTCCTCCTGGGTAAACATTGAGAATGGTACCAACATTCTCATCTAAATTTACAAGTGCATTTCCCAAAATGCTGATATGCACATTAATGTTCCAGTTAGCACATTGGAGGATACATACCATGAACGTTATGGCTCCTATTTCAACCAACAAATGCTGGGCGGCAAGATCCACCTCTCCAAGTAGACCTAGTATGATAAAGGTCACATTCAAGATTCAAGCTCCACTCAAATGCGCTTAACATACATTTGTGACAAAAACAAAACTGACCAGCAAGGAAACCTCCAATCTCCCAAATCCACCATTCAAAGCAGATCATAAATGCACTGGGAATAGCCAGTTTCATATAGGAGCCCCACTCCTGCAGACAGTCGGTGGACCAGCCTGCAAAGAATTTAACAGAGAAGTGTTATTCTCAACGTGGCCTGTAGAGGATGACATATTTCTGAAGACAATTGCATGCATCATCTGCCTTTTGTGTAGCAGAAATGCTGGTTTTGTCAATAACTGTCGTATATTCATATTTGTGTGTCTAACTCACCTCCCCATGTCTGCTGATGGAGCTTCTTCCATCTGATGTAGCCATACAACAGCAGGCAGATGGCAATCTGACCGAGGCTGTTAGCTATTGCTGATCCCCTGCAAACACACACAACAGAACCTTCTTTTGCTGAACCTTTCTAGGCAAAAAGACTGCACACTGAGGAGTCAAAGGAGGTCACCAACATTTAAAGGAGACATATCCTGCTCATTTCCAGGTTCCTACTTGTATTTTGGGTTCCTACGAGAACATGTTTCCACTATGGGACATTTAAAGATACACTTTGGTGAGAGCACACTTGTATGGGTCTGAGAATAAGCCTCGAGTCCATGCTTGGAATTGGAGCAGAAGGATAGACTTGACCCAGCCACAGGAACCCGATTGGTTAAGTGGACTGCCTGGTGACTAAGATGTTTTTCCAGCTGGACCACGATCAACTCCTGTCAGAGCTCTTTCCCTACGCTGCCTCCATCTCTAAATAAAGTACAATAATAATAAACATCAGTGTACTGCTGGTTCTGTTTGAATTCAAACCCTCTCCTCTTTAGACAACATTGATTGGGTGAGAGAAAGCGTTTCTCTGCTTTAAATGCTATAGAGGCACTAGAGGCCTGAAAATGAAAACTAAGGAGAGGAATTATGACACACTTACATGACGCCCAACTCGAGACTGAAGATTAAGATGTAGTTTGCCGCCAAATTAAAAATGTTTGCTGCTACTGCCGTGTACAACTGAGGCAAAATGATCCCCTGTCAGACAGATAGACAAGCAAGTTATTCTCTTTACTATTGGAGTGCCACCATTACCTGAATTGATTTTGGGAAAACAAACACTCACTGAAATTCATTGCAAAAGAAAGTGCACCTCTTTCCTCTTGTAAACTTACTTGGTTTTGTAGGTAGGCAACTAGCAGGATGTGCAGGAACATGGCCTGTAGCAGGTAAAAAAGGGCAGTTTTTCAAAATAATTGAACTGGTAAACCTCTCAGGGCCCAGTCAGGATGCACTGGAAACACAACTTTGATGCTGCTTTGAACCTCCAATATCGTATGTTGCTATTCTACTCATTATTTTTCAAATTGTTGTTCACTTTAACTGGATTATCTCAATCAAATTAAGCACGTCATTGAAGTAGGCACACTATGATGGAGGTATGTCTTGCTTCTGAATCACAACTATTCATTGTTGTTTTCTAGATGCGGCCATTTCTTTATTTTATGCACCAGAGAGGTCATGGAGACAATTGGATGGAGCAGATAATGACAGCACTGTTAATACAATGGCCAAAAAAATTGTATCGTTAAATTTGTGTCACTGCGAATGCTTAAGCAAAACGTATTCAGAGTAGCCAGAGTTGTGCGTTTGTTTCATACAAAGACATCACATATTGGTCGATGTGCTTCCAATTTGAACAAACTAGTTGTTTGATAGATTTGTATTTCTTGTTGGTAAATACAGATTGTAATGTACTTTCTAATCTAATAATTCTGTAGCTCAAGCAACTGTAGAATGCTGCATCATAAACATGTATTAGGCTGTAAAACCTTTAGTCTATTACGGTGTTTAAGTTCAGTGCACTCACCGGAACAGCTGGTAGATATGCCATCATGTAGAGGTGGGCAATTCTGAAAAGGAGGCAAACAGAGCAATATTAACGTGATGGAATGCTTTAGTTCCTCAAAATGAGAATGCAGGAACACAATCAGTTTCTCACACTGTGAATCTACCTCGCCACTTCATCCTCTTGGTGCAAGATGAGCAGCAAGTTGTGAGAGTTGATGAGGAGACCCCAACAGGGCAGACAAAACACCAGCAGGATCAATGAACTCCTTTGGAGAATTACTCCCACACGTTTCAAGTTCTTACTGCCGAATGTCTGTAAAACACAAATTAGACAAAAGGGAAATTTATCTGATTAAAATAACAAAAATGTTCTGTGGATAGCACATAAAAAATAGGATATTGGCCTATAATAGATAATGTGGTTTGCTCACCTGAGAGATGAGTGTGTCACATGCCAGGGAAAGGCCGAAGCCTGTTGCAGTTGTAGTGATGTTAATGGCCTAAGAGGTGGAGAATCAAAAACAAGAAAATCAGAACAAAAACATAGCATGTTACTGTTCAAACGTCTTTTTTTTACATGTTGTCCCTTTTTATTATTTATGTGCATACTAATATTGTCCACAGGAAGGAATTAATAGAAAGGGACAAGAAGTCAGGTGGAGTAAGAGTGGAAAAGCCCACGACTGAGCAGATAGTCTTTATGGAGCAGAGCAACTCATCAAGAAATGTGTGTGAGGAAATGATTCAGAAGAAGAAAGCAGCACTTGCTGTGTATCGAGTTTATTGCAAAAATTAGTCTACAGAGACAATATCCTGGTAAGAGGAAGTTGTAGGATAGAGAAACCTAATTAGACTGACTTTAAGTGCAATCAAAAATGTGCTGTTATCTCCCTAAACCAATCAGGATCCTGTCTGCCACATGCATTTCTACGCCCAACGTTCACTTCAGTGTACTTGTGTCCTACCTCTTTTCATAATTGTTTTCAATGAGAGTGAAGCCTTTTGCAAATAGTATTTTACTTGATTATTTTAAAACAAATATCTGTAGTTTCTCCTCCTTACACTTCCAACAGTCTTGTTACTTTATTTTTAATGCATTTTAAGGGAATTATCTTTTTTGTCTTCTTTTTAATGTGTGTTTGTGTGTGTGTGTGTGTTGTGTGTGTGTATGTGTGTGTGTGTGTGTGTTTAGCTATCCCATTTGACATAGCAGATGAGCATCATCATCACAAATGGCACACACATAGGCGTGTTTTGATTGTTGTTGTTTTTTTGTAAAATGAGTGACATAATCGATATTGTCATTTCCCATATCGTAAAAATAACAATTAAGATATTATTGTAGTCGATACATATCACACACCCCTAACACATACTAAAACAATACTCTTATTTTGAGAGAAAAGTACTGTCTGAGAGCAGAAGCAGAAGCAGTAGGTAGTAGTATAGTAAGTTATAAAGAGTAATGCTAGTAGTACTATTTGCAGTAGGTAAAATCGAGTACCGCTGAGGCCAGTGCGTATCCAGCCAGCTCCGAATTTCCAATGTGACCACAGAATATGCTGTTAACAAACACCAGGAGGAAATTCATAATCCGGGACACCAGCTGTAGGAACAAACACACAAATTTGATTTCCAGACAGCCGACATCAATCTCATGGATCAAGCTGGGCTTTAACAGCTCATGTGACTGAGGAAAGAAGTTGGCAATTAGAGAGCAGCTTTATGAAATCCCAAGGCACAGAAGCGTTACACTACAGCCCTGCATCACCACATCATTTGCGTATTAATTATTGATTATTTTGTGCATTGTATTGTTATTATATTGTGTATGCATGTAATGTATTGCTCTGTTTTATTGCTCTGTAGCAGTGCACATTCAACTGTAACTCTACCCAATAAATACAGGAAGATAATGTATAATATGCACTTTATGAATGAAACACAGAACAGCTTTTCTTAACCACAGGGTCAACTGGTGGTTACATTAAAGAAACATCTTTTGATAAGAAGTTAATTTTCATATCCAAATGTCCTCAGTTATTCATAATTGAATAATAAAATAGTAATTTGAACAAATACCCTCTTTATACTTCACTTATTGAGTCAATATTTATTGATATGTTCCATAACTCTCTGTTGTGTAACTATCCTGGCACAATTTAACAACTTTTATCTTTCATCTACAGATAACGCAGTGCATGCAACAACAAAAAAACAGCAAAGAAAAACACACATCAAAAAGAAAAAGTTTCATTTGATGTTTCATTCTGCAAGTATATCTATATTACTTGAAACATGATCCATTTAAATATCATATATATTTTGTTAGTCAGTTACCTTCACATAATTTAAAAAGAGCCCATATTGTTATAGGTTACAGACGGTTGAGAGCCCCCCCACTAACACTTCAACTTTCCCCTACTCACCAGTGGGCCTGTGAGCCTCAAGACATGGTAAAGTTCTTCTGCATACGCAGGTGGTAGGCAGCGTCTCACACAACCCCACCGATACAGTTTGGAGCTGATTGCCGTTACCGGCGTCCTGTCTCCCTCAGACTCTGCTGTCCTGGCAACAGAAACCCCAGTAACGGGCCCTGCTCCCAGCGAAGGGTCTGCAAGTTCCAGGGCTTCTCCATTATCCAGCTTCTCCATTCAAACACAGAAAAATAAGAGAGAAGGGTGAGAGGAGTGTGGTAAGCCCAAGGGACATGGGAGGGACATGGGAGGGAGGGAGAGAGTTAGTGAATGTGGAAAGGGAGAGCGGGGAGGGAGGTCTATCTGGGTTTAGAAAAATCTAACACACTCACCTCTCCAAAAGTATTGGTTGATTAATGTGGTTTGGGGGAGGAGAGAGATGAGTGAATGAATGAAGAAGAGTGAAGAGATCGTAAATCTTCATTTGCATATACCTTGATCAATGCGTGTGTGTGTGTGTGTGTGTGTGTGTGTGTTGTCTTACAGGGCTCAGTAGTAAGCTGATGAGGAATGCTTGTTTGCACACAATGAGCAGTACACAAAACTGTATGCTAAGAAGGTGTGCATATTAACAACTGATCTTATCTGCCTCTGATTGTACTTTGACCAATTGACCCCCTGGGGTCGGCCTCCTAACTTGTTCTAATTCTAACTGATGTAACTGTACACATATTCGTACTGAACTTTTTGTTTTGACTACTCGCTCATGCAGAACATAAATTGCTGTTAGTTGTTGAGAGTAAACCTTAGTGAATGAGCAACAGCATATCTTTGGTTTTTCAGAAAAGACAGGTCAGAGCGTGCACAGTTGATCATTTGTAATAACAAACTTGGACGACAGAGGTCACAAGCAGAGTTATAAGCTTACACATTACAGCAGGTTACAGGTGTGTGTGTGTCTGTGTCTGTGTCTGTGTTTGTCTGTGTCTGTGTGTTTAGAGAAACAAGAGATCCCTAAGTCTATAGGTTAGCAAGTCGTCAATTGTGCAACTTCACAACTAAACACATTCTTCCCTTCAGTATATGTTGCAATCGCTGTGTTCCTTTGATCTTTGACCTGAACATTCAATAATGCTTTAAAATTCACTTTATCAAATGTATATACAGGCTGCATGTCGGAGTAATATGTAGCACTCACACAGCAATAGAAGTATTGATTCCACTATGTGTAAATACATAGATTGGGAGTTCCTTTTGGTTTTGTTCGAATCTCTTGCTGTTTCTTATGTGGGCCCGGTCCAGGTGTGAACCACAAGAGGCCACTAAGTGTATGTCTTGTTCTTGTGTTGAAGTCCCAAAGTACAGCTAAGGTATCTGGATATTGGCAAGAATGTAGTAATAGATGTTGTATCATGAGTTCATGATTCAATGGGATTCATGTTAACGTTCACAGAGTTGGTTCCACAGGTTGGGAGCATTAAATGCTGCTTCACCCTGCTTGGTTCTAATCCTGGGAACCCTGAGTAACCCTGAGGTCCCATGTGACCTGAGGGGTCTGGATGCTTCATACCGAACAAATTACTCTGAATGCATTTAGGCCCGAGACATTCAGCGATTTGAAGACCTGTAAAGGGATTTTAAAATCTATCTTTTTACAGCCAATGCAGTGAGACCTGTAATGACACCATTACAATTAACTAACCTACTGAAGATAAACGCATGAACACGTTTTTTCCGTGTCTTGTTTTGACAGAAATCCCTCAATTCTTGCTATAATTTGATGTATGTTGAAATCCCTACAGCAGCTCTCAAATTAACTAGCTTACTGTTGTGTTGGGGAAATAAAGCACGGAAACTACCTTTAAGAAAGCTACTTAAAAAAGGTGTTTGAAGAATTTATATTTTTTTTAAATTGAAAAGAAACATAAAAACTTTTTGGGGGGAGGGTATCAAATAATAAATAATAATAATAATTGAAATGCATTTTAAAAAGTCTCCACTTCAGAGGTCATACAAAAAATATGTTAGCAGTAATTGCAGGTTTGATTTTGAACATTTATCCTATAACAATTAATTAGGGTCCTGGGTTCGATCCCCGGGTCGGCCCGGGTTCCTTCTGTGTGGAGTTTGCATGTTCTTCCCGTGTAAGCGTGGGTTCTCTCCGGGTTCTCCGGCTTCCTCCCACAGTCCAAAGACATGCAGGATGGGGATAGGTTAATTGATGACTCTAAATTGCCCGTAGGTGTGAATGTGAGCGTGAATGGTTGTTTGTCTCTACATGTCGGCCCTGCAACAGACTGGCGTCCTGTCCAGGGTGTACCCAGCCTTCGCCCAATGACAGCTGGGATCGGCTCCAGCCCCCCCGCAACCCTGAATACAGGATAAGCGGTAGACGATGGATGAAACTCAACATTGTAGTTAAGTGGTAAATAGACCTGCTTTTCGAGTCTTTTCGACTACTCGAGGCGCTTTACACTACATTCAGTCTATTTACCCATTCACACACATTCATACATCGATGGTAGAGGAGCCGCCTGCACATCAGGAGCTAATCTCATTCACACACATTCACACGCCGCTGGCACAGCCTTCGGGGGTTCCGTATCCAAGGAGACTTCAGCATGCAGCCTGGAGGAGCCGGTTCATGTATTGAGTTACTTCCCACCACTGGCAACTTGTATCATCCAGGAAAGAATGTGTCAGAGGAGAGACGGACGTACACATTGCTGTTTAAAGGGCAAATGTTAAAGCACTTGTATGCTGGGTATCGAGCAGCTTTGTTATTACCAAAGATGCCTTTTATACCGATACACACATTATATTGGTTTCTGTCAATACTACACACAACATAGATATATTCCCCCAAACTTCAATGTCACATAGAAAGATCAAAATACCTTGAACACCATTCTCTTCTCACATTGGGACATAAGGAAATATAAGAAATTTGATTTTGCTTTTAAAATGGAATGGAATGAAAATAGAAAAAAATAGGGTTTAAATGTATAGATCATTGACTTGCTTCACCAATGAATGTATAGGCCTTTATTGTCATTAACATTAGAACATGTTATTTTCACTGTCTTATGGGCCTTAAAAACCTTTAACTATCAAAAGCAAATATACAAAAAAACTTGTAAAATGTGTATTTCAATCCTTCAGTCCACACCCTAGAACTTTAAGTGCCATCGTGATGACTATTGCCAATAAAATAGTGTCCTTGTGTTTCCACATCATGAGTATGCAACAATAAAAACCAGGGGTGGGAGGATAGAAAAGGTGTTGGCAGATACAGGGAAGGAGAATGATGAGAAAGTTGCAGAGAAGCAGTGAAGGAAGTGATAAAAGTGTCCGCATTTGAACAGTCCTCCACATTCTCATGTTCTCTCACAGGGAACATCACACAGAAAACACAGGCAAGAAATAAGAAGAAATCGTTGTCAGGTAAGCAGCTCTTTCATGTCTACTAACTGTACGAGATATAACAACATTTTTTTGTTGACTTCACGTGTATAGATTATTTTTTGTGTATCAACCCAGAGATCATTGTTGCTGTGAAAAGTACTTTATGTAACATAATGTGCATTATGTTGCACTTCCAATGGGATGGTTTTAAAGCAGATCTAAGAGGAAGGTTTTTCTAAATGTATTCTTCAGAATCATAGTAAAACAAACACTGGAGAGAATATACAACACACTGGTTTCATTTCATGAACACACTATTGGTTACATTTTTTTCAATGCTTAAAGATCTCATGTTATGATGTTACTGATATTCCAAACTGGATCTGACAGACAAACGTTGAGAGAGGGAATGTACCAAATTGCTTTAGTTTAATATTTGAAAGCTTATATTTTATGCACAGCACTCTCCTGACTTTGGCCTCACAAATCTTAGCCTTAAGAAAGCACTCATGCACAAAATTGAGTTCTTTGAACAGGTACCTTCTGAGGTTGTTGAACAATTAATTGTTTTGGACCATTAGACCACAGGAGGAAGGATCGGACTGCAATGAAACTTAGATTGCCTGAAAGAGAGGAAGTCAAGTGGAAATGTTATACTGAAAAAACATAGATAATTAATGTGTTTTGTATTGTTTGTGTTAGCCTAACGAGGTCGATAAAAGCATCTGAGCAGCTGAGAAGTGGCAAATGTATTTGTATAGCACCTTTCAACAACGATTCAAAGTGCTTTACATAAATCACAAAAGGCATTAAGAGAGGAAACAGAAAGCATTATAAAAACTAGATTGAATAAATGCAAACAAAATTTCAGAGTCTGGTACTGCATCTGGAGCTACTATTTCTTTTGTTTCAAGTGCTGTGGTTTTGGGGAATTTACATTAAATGAGAATTTAAAATAAACTCTGTATACTCCGTCACTCTCTCACACGGCAAATTCAGAGGGAAATAAACATCTCTGTTGTTGTTGTTGTTGTTGTTGTTGTTAATATCTATACAATAATAGGCTTTTATTTATTCCTCTTTTGTATGTGGTTCTATGTCCGTCATAAACTCAGGTTCATCCAAGGAGTAAAATGAAGTTGATGTACAGACCCCTTGTTTTCCACTTGCTGCTGTCCTGTGCAACACAGACATTAGGTAAGCCCGTCCAGTTTACAAGTCTGGTCAACAAGGATTGAAGTGGCTAGTTAAATTATTCCAATAAAATATTTTTCACCGTTTTTGTTCAGTCTCAGCTTTCATTGCTTCACTCAGTCCCTCCTTAATGTTTAACGCTCCCTTTCCTCAGGTGTCTTAATCCAGTCCGTCCCAGAAGTCAACAACGAGGGTGTTATACAGACCGAGCTGGAGAAGACAGTGTCTCTGGTTTGTCAGCCTGACGGTGGCCATGAAACTCAGGGTGATGAAGAGTTGGTCTGGCTGAGGAATGGCGCTGTCGTCAGTCTGACAGAAGGAAATAAGAAGGGTCGCAGTAGCGTGTGTGTTACACCCGTCATCTATGAAGACAATGGCGCTACTTTCAGCTGCTACCTCAGCAAAAATGCCACATTTACAGCCTCAGTCACCCTGAATGTCACATGTGAGTCCCTTCAAATACATATTGGATTTATGGTAATTATGGTAAATCTTATTATGGTAAATCTAAACCATTATTATGGTAAATCTAAACCTCAAAACTTAATATTAAGCTTTGAGGTTTACTGAATGTTTAACCACATTATGTATAATGTGAATGTCCACCACTTTGGTCCACGCTGAAATACCTCAAGAGCTATTTGATGGAATATTTATGGTCCCCAGAGGATGAATACCAATCACTCTGGTGATGCCCTGACTTTTCCTCTAGTGCCCCCATCAGGTCAATAAGTAACTTACTGAGATAATAAATCAAATAATTAATTAATTAGGGTAATTTTCCCATAGACATGCCATGCGATCTGACTTATATAGACCAGAGGAGTCTCTCCCTAATGGCAAGCAGAGAGAATGCAAGTTTAAGGCATTTCAGCCTTGGCTTCACTTTTCAGAACCAGTGTCATTGGACTAACCAATAGAAATTGCCATCCATAAGCACATTGTTAGCTTGTTAGCTAAAAATGGCTGTCTGCTGGGTTAACATACAATTAAAATGTTTTCTCTGTGATGTTGCTCTTCAGATCGGCCACAGCTTTCTGGGTCAGAGGAAGTCACAGTAGAAGAAGAGTCAGCGCTAGTCCTGCGGTGTGATATCTGGGCCAATCCACCTGTATCATCTGTGTCTTGGACACTAAATGGAAGCGGAGTTGATCTATTAGCAGGTGGCTTCTCGGTGACCAACGACGGCTTTACAAGCCAGCTAACCGCCAACAGTGTGGAGAAAAGCTTGCATGAAGGGACGTATCAATGCACGGCAATGTCTCCCATCTATGGAGGACACAGCAAACAGTTCAGTGTCACAGTAACAGGTCAGTTCACACCAGCAGTGCAATCAGCAGATGGAATGATGAATCAGATGAGGGATGAACGTGTGGTGATCATTGTCTTCCTCCTCATCTGTAGAAAAGACAGTGAAGTTCCCACTGATGCCCATGATAGCAGGGGTGGTGGTGGTGTGCCTTACTGCACTTCTTGCCATTGTTTCACGGTGGAACAAAATTACAAAGGTAACACACAAAGTACGCACATACGCTACATAAAGCACAAAGACTGCATGTTGACTTGCTATAAGTGAACCTCCTAATGCTTTATTTCTCTTTTGACAGTGCTGCAAGTAGGTTATGTCCAGCTGAGACAACCACAAAGCGTTATGCAAATGATGCATGATGGCATCACCAATATGCAAATGAATGTATGACTACATCTGACAATTGTGTACTGCCTTTTGAAACTAGTGTTCGCTACTTTCATTTGAAAAGTTGGCAACACAAAATGAGAGAACCCATGAAGACATTGTGACTTTTCTGTGTGCACAACCCTGTGAATACCCATTTACTATTTGTATTATATTTTCTATTTGTCAAAGGAATGTTTTGACCTTTTTGTTTCTTTGCTGTGCATGATTGGAGAACCACTCTCCAGCAGTAACTGTCTGTTAAATATGAAGGTACATCACAGCCAGCATGTTAGCTTAGCTTAGCACAAAGACTGGACTCAAGGACTAGCATATTGGACTAGCATGGCATAAAAGGACTAGCATGGCATAAAACCACAATGTGTGTGATTTTACACAGATCAAACAAGATAAAACATGTTGAATAGTGAGCCGTGGAGGTGCTGGTAGATGGATTTTGTTATCTTTGCACAATGCCAGGGTAGCTATTGTCCCTGCTTCCAGTCTTTTACAGGTTAGCTAAAGAGTTTTCTCATCTAAATCTCAGCAATTAGGTCAAAAGGCCTAAGCATTTTCCCCAAACTTAACTTCATTGATTGTGGCAGGACAATCTGTGAAGTTTGCAATATGACTGTGAGATAATCCTGAAACGTATAGCCTATGTTTTCATAGTATAATGCTTTATTACCTGAACATATTCCTGCCACACCAGAAAAAAATAACAACTGAACGTGAAGCATGAAGCATGAAGTAGATCCATATCACATTACAAGTCAGTTTTTACTTTTTCTGGTGTGGCAGCAATATGCTTCCATACTTCATCTTTGCAATAAAAGTGCTTTTGTTTCTTCACCACCTTGGTCTCTGGTCTCCACACTTGCACTGAACTTTACTCCTGACACAATCCAGGCTTGTTAAATTATGTTATATATTTACTCTTAATGGGACAAAAGGACAGGGACAACCTTGTTGTCAGGGTCAATGTCTGTCATTGTACCAATAAAGAAACACTTCCGCGGTGCACAGAAAAAAGTGCTATATCAAACAAGGATGGTAGCATGTTTGAAAGGAAGGCACAGGTGTGCAATATTCAATATTCACCAGACATTATGAAGACAGGATTGAGTTTTAACTTTATTTTGAAAGAAGCTGTTTGGTTTTCCCTACAGTTTTGTATTTGAAGTTATGAATGTGTCCAAATCTCACAGACACAGAGTGTGTGGATGGAATATTAACATAACAGATGAACATCAGTATTTCTGACAAAGGGATGTTATGATTTATATAATTTAACAATTTAACCAGATAATTTCATAGAGATTTTGAATATTATTATTTATTCTTACATTAAGACGTGTATGTTGATCATATGGACTATATATATATAAGATACCATAACACTTATCATATAATAATGCAGTAGCCTCCAAAAACAATACCAACTGGTTAAAAAAACACACCAACTTGGGTAATTTGGTAACATAAAGTGAACATTATAAACCACACAAAGATAAGCTTTATTGCTGGATGAACTGCAGTGTACATTGGAGAGATATTTCAGAAAGGTTGTAACATGGTTATGATCATGATAATGAAAATAATCTCCCGGAATGTTATCACTTTATTACACAAATCCACCCAATGAATCTGCAAACAAAGAGGATCTTAATTTTACAAGGATACATATAAACTCAACACAGGTCAATGTCCGCGCTTTAAAGAAATGTATTATCATCTAATTCTGGTATATATTGGTTTTCCTTGTGGACATTTACATGTATGGAAATGGAATAAACGTGGTGTGTAAAAGAAAAACATTATTTCAGCAGATTTTTAAAAAATCAATTCCAATCAGTATTTTCAAAGAGTCCATTTTTCCCCAACTTTCAAGCACATTTGACAGCATCTCACGGTGACGAGCCAGCACGCCGAGACGTAACGTGTTACGTCATTCAGATGGGCTTTGCGTGAAGGGCGTGGTGATGTGGAGCTGCGTGCGGTCTCTGCGGTCCACCGCCAAATTCAAATAGCGGGTGAAAGAAACGACAGCAAGCAACAGGCAGCTGAAAAAGACGATTTTCACTTAACTTTCAGGTAAGCTAGCGATACAATAGACGGCCGGGTAGCTGGTATTTAATGTACGGTGCTTAACGGGGACTTTATTTAGCGACGCTAAAGCGAGATATTCACGTTAGCCAACGTTGTTACCGCAGATAAGCTAACGGTGCTTTTGCGAACACAGCCCTCTTTTTGTTGTTTGTGAATGAAAGGCTAATCATTGGTCACGGTGCCACTTGGAAGTATTTTCATTGATAACGGTGCGAATCTCTTTACTTCATTATCGTTTCCAATTTGACGCATACGTGCTAAATCACTGTTATTTACTCCTCTGGTGTTGTTTTCAAAGAAGCCGTTGAGTTAAACCACTTGTTTAGACCGCGGAGCTGGACATACGTATCAAACAATAGGCACGAAGCTTTCACTAACGTTAACACGGTTAGTGAACGTTCGGGTTGATACGTGTCCTTTGTTCTTCCAACACGTTCCCTTTTTTCAAATAATTGTGCACAACTTTAATTTGTTAAACCACCGGTTACATGTATAGTAAGTAGGTCAACATCATGAAGAGTCCTAATATCTGAGCCATCAAGGATCCTCAATTAACGTTGATTGAATGTGTTGAATGTAATGTTTTCAAATAACTTTATTGAACTAGCCATCAGACCACAGCTCAGTCATTCAATATGCATACAGTAAATAACGTGATAAAATGGAAAAGCAGTAAATCATGACCTTTTGAGTAATCGAAAATTGATAAATTATTAGTTGATTATCAAAATTGTTGCAGACTGCTGATATGCTGTAACAGAAAGCTTGCATGGGATCCGTAGCACATTTGTCATTTTTCTCACAATGGCGTAAAGCGCTTGAAACGTTAAAACCTACTGTATTAGAAAGTATTATTATACACACTGCTGTCCACTCCTCTCTTGCAGGTAATCTCAGTCAGCATGGCATCGTCAATTATGGATGGAGTGGGTAAAGCTGTGGTGGGAGTGTGGCGGGCACATACCACCCTGGATGAGTCTGACGGAGCAGATAGCTCCCCAGAAGCCCCCGACCGTTTCCGCAAGCTTCGCTCTTCGTCTTCACTTAATTCCTTGCGAATGTCTTTGCGCAAGCGGCTCCCGCTACGTTCTGTCCAGACCAACTCCCTACCAGAAAACCAAACTTGTGCATCCCAGAAGGAGATGCCAAAACCCAGCGCAGTCCGCAAACTTACACGTAGCGCTCGGAACTCCATCACTGAAGTATATCAGGTAGGTCGTTGGTTTGTTTTTATGTCAAATCCTGTGTATATTCCTTGTTAATTCAGTTTATGACTTCGATATGTTAATCAAGCAAATTCTATCCACTCTAGTGACCTTTTTGTCCCTTAATCAGAAGCTGCAGAGAAACAGAGAGTTTGCACGTGGGGAGTGTTTGGTAGAAACCCCTGGTCGGATATGTGATGAGAATGAAGCAGGCACACCAACTTCTCGCACCCCAAGACGTACCCCTGGCAGGGCTGCAACACCCAGACGTACCCCTGGCAGGGCTGCAACACCCAGACGTACCCCTGGCAGGGCTGCAACACCCAGACGTACCCCTGGCAGGGCTGCAACACCCAGACGTACCCCTGGAAGGGCTGCAACACCCAGACGCAGCCCCAGATCAGCTGCAACTCCTGGACGTACACCAGGCTCCAGAGGAAGAAGGACTCCTGAGGCCGGTGTACGAGGAGTGAAAACAGGAGGAGGCAGGAGGCAGCTGGTCCGCATGGCTGCATTACGGAGTCCTTTTGCTTCCCCTAACACACAGAACCAGAGGATGTGAGACTTCTGAGATTCATTCAGACCTTTGTTTTCCAAGCTTTTATCTGCTACTCTCATTTATGTGGTTTTTCTCTGTTCTGTGTGTTTGTTTCTCATATTTAACAGAAAGTTTGACCATGAATTGGAGTCGGTGTCCAGTGGGATTAGAAGGCTCAAACATCTTTCCAAGGCCTTTGATGACATCATTGGCAGAGACAAGGGGTAAAACACCTTCATTTTGAGTATTTAGTATTTTTCAGTATTTTGTAGTGTGGTGAATTGTGGGTTTTTTCAGTGTTTTATTAGTTTTTGCTCATGCGTAGTGATAATTGGTGAAATGAAAATTATCTGTGTGAATGAAAGCATGTGTGTGTTGTAGGTGAATGACTATATGATCGAGAAAGACATCAGCCCATGTTCTGTTATGCATACATATTTAGTATAGAGGAGCACTCAAAGAATCCCAGCACAGATTTCTTCCCCTCCCCCCACCCACACATTCTTACCAGTTAGAAATGAAACTGGGGCTCTGTTTCTGGTATTCGGATGAGGAGGGAGTGAGGGGGAAACCGCCGGAGAGGGGGGGGGGGGGTATGGGTGTGGGAATTGAAGCCGGGTGAACTGACAAAAATGTGCTTGAGAGAGCTTGGTGTATATTTACATCACTTCCTGTGTTGATGTTCAAATATTCTGAATCGTAGTCTGGACCAGCCCATAAAGAATGAGCTACACTGTGAAAAACACAAAGGCTCATGGGCCGTTGTCTGATAACAGTTGGCGTAACATGCAACCAACCCTCACTGTATTAAAGCCTCTTTCTTTGGAAATTTAAACACAAGTTTGCTTTCCTTCTGTAACAGGAATTTCAATTATTCCCTAATTGTGGAGTAGAGAAGAAGGTAAATCCAATTATCTAAACGTTATGCTTCTAAAACCAGCTGAGTCGTGGAAGCATGAGTGTAACTAATTTTGTGACATGAAAGTGCATGGCAGAGCTTGACTGTGTTTCGATGCATGGATGTATGAAATTGTACAGTCTCTGACCTGTTGCAATGAAAACTATCTTTTATGTCTGATGCTGACGCATTGTTCAAGCAAAGGATGTTCTTCCTTATCACACTTACTCCTCCTTCCTCCTTGACAACCCTTTGTTTGTAATCTCATTCTCTTTAACCTAAAGAGCTGACATGCTTTCTGGTACTTACCAGGGTGTAGGAGAACCTGAATTTTTGTTACCCTGTTCGAGGTCATAAATGCACTTAACATGAGCCTTAATAACACTACTGAAGCACTGCTTTAAAAATTGTGCTTCTAAATATACCATTGACAAACATTGCCTCCTGATAGGTTAACAATTGCTTTAGTAAACAAAAAAGAAGAGAAACATTTTTATGTTCCTCTTCTATTTTCCATTCATCAATATCAATTGTGCTTTTGGACACCATGTTATCACGAGAAAGCTGGCTTTGTTTTCTCGATAACCAGATGATTAAGTTGTGGTCATTAGAAACTGTAAGAAATGTTTGAATCGAGTTAATTACTCATGGTTGTTTTCTCTCTGCAGGACCAATTCAAGGGAATGCTCTGGAGGAGCATTGATGAGAAAGTTGGACCCCAACGGCAAACTCAGTCGATCAAACCTCTCACGTCGAGCCACGAACCTCTCAGGCACGCTGGGAAGTTGGGCTCACACAGCTGTGAACACTATTCACAAGCCCAACTGACCTACATGAATGTGTGTATGTTAAACACAGGACCTTTTTGTAGCTGCATGTTTCACATTTACCATTATTGAGGTATCTGTTACATTTACTTGTAGTGTTATTTCGATGATACCGGGAGACTTTTACATGGCAGCTTGTCTTCATATGTTATCAATGTTGTGTGTAGTTGGGAAATTAAAGTATCTCTTGTGTGTTTGCATGTCACAGGTTAGCTGGTTGTAGGTAAAATATCCTCATAGCTACCAAGGGATTTTTATATAATGGTGTATATACCTGTAATAGTTGCTACAACCAAATGTCTGTTACTTTTTTAAGATAATAATGTAGTTTTTATTGTTATTCGCTGCATAGAAATCTTTTTTTCCAGTTTCTACAATTTACTTTAGAAGAGACATGGCAAAATTGTATAGCAGAACTAACACTATATTTACTGATAAAGTGGAGACGCATTTCGCTCTACTTTATATGTATGCAATAATGTTACTGAAATGTTGTATTCTTTTTCTTTTTTTTATGTCATTTGATAACGCCAAATTGTGTGTTTTCTAAGAAAGGGGACTTTTTTATAAATAGCCTTATTTTTTTTTAAACATTTTTCCTTGAGGCAGAGGTTGGCACTTTAAATGACCTGTGGATGATTCATGCACCAATACTGTACAACAAATCATTTGATAATGTAATGAGGGAGATGTAATGACTGATTTCCAATATGTCAACAGTGATGATGCTATAAAGCCATATTCAGCAGGTTATTAGAGTTGTGACTTTCAAACAAATAACCTTAAAAGAAGCAAAACACTTCTATGTATTGGAACCCCTTTTCAGCACATCACTCAATAAACCTTCTAAGCTTCAACAACCCAAAAGCCTCATCCTTTTTATGCCTCCGGGACAGCTACGGCCAGAGGCCTTATGTTTCCGGGTTGTCTGTCCTTAAATGCCTATGTACGTCCTCCAGTCCCATGCATTGTCTCTCTTGGATGCCATCCAACTGGACTAGAGGCTAAACTGATTAGAATTTCATGTGACTGTGACCTTATAAACCAATTTTTTTTTTTTTTTGTCCAGAATCCAAGGGTTAATAAGATCATTAGGAAATATTCACAAAAATGTCTTACAGATTAAAATTCATTGATGACATTTTGGACAGACATGAAAAAACGGAATTCTAGTTCGTCATTATTTGCAGCACACCATTGTTTTGCTAGAATTGGACCCTCTGCACATCCGATTAAATGGACAAAGGTCACTAAGGTGAAGACTAAACATATTTTCAAAATGATACACTGGTGTATATTATATCTATTGAGGTAGCCTACTTATACTGGAGTATTTACTATGCTTCTTTTATGATGCTGGCCATATTATCCTCCCAGAGAATTGTTTTGTTATATATGTTTGCAAACTCAAAAATGAACTACTGTACTCCCTGTGTTGTAGTGACAATACATGATTATTTAATAAAGACAACAGCTCCTCCAAGTGGTGTGTCAAGGAAATGCTCAAAGAAGGGGAAACGGGAAGCGCTCAGATTGTCCCTTGTTGTCACCCGTCTGTAGTCCACGCCTCGCTGAAATCGGTCCTCCTCTTTCTCTCCGGCTTTGTACCCAGAGCTGAACCCACGCCGCGGCTACCTTCTCCAAGATACCGGGGCTGATTAACATCCCACAATGGCTCTTCACGTTCCCAAAGCTCCGGGCTTTGCCCAAATGTTGAAAGATGGCGCCAAGGTGAGTTTGAATCAGTTTGTTGGAGTAGTTTGGTAGCTTTGAGGGTACGGTTGGGAACTAGCGTGCTAGCCCGCTAGCCTTAGCCACTGAGTTAGCACGCTTATTCACAGTCATGTGGGAGAGTTCTAGAAGGAAGCCAGGCCGCTCGGAGATGCTGGACCGGCGGCTGTTGTCATGGGCATGAGTCTGCGTTTATTCACTGCCCCCTTAACTTGAACATACTGTAAATGTCAGCTGCGGTAATGATAACTTGATGTCAGACAGTAGTCACACCCAGTTAGCGGCTTGCTAACTGTCAGAGATGAGGCTTTATCACCTCGGAAGTGTCCGACTGCTCAGAGATGCTGAGGATTTGGGTTAGCTTTAACTAATTTTACCATGATTGGTGTTGTTCTGGTTGCTTTCACACACATTTCTCGAAACTTTTCCTACTATTCCCACGATAATGTAAACCGTTATTTACATGTGTTATTATGAAGAATGCGAATTACTGTCTGGCGTTTACACTGAAACGCGTTTACACTAAAACACGCATTCACCTCTGTTGAAAAGTCACAGCAGTAGTCGAGTTAATGATTTTTTTTTTGATGCAGCACTATTCAGGGCTTGAAGAGGCAGTCTTTCGTAACATCAAAGCCTGCAAGGAGCTTTCCCAGACCACACGAACTGCCTATGGACCAAACGGTAAGCGCTTTACCATTTAATATCAATCTTTAAGTTTTCTATTAAAAAAATATATTACCGAGACAATCAAGTCAGTGATTTCTAAACTGTGACATTGTTCCCTTTTACAGGTATGAACAAAATGGTCATCAACCACTTGGAAAAGCTTTTTGTCACCAACGATGCCGCCACAATTCTCAGAGAGCTTGAGGTGAAGAAAGCTCACATTCTTGTGCAACATGTTGCATATGGGAACAACTTAAAAATGAGAGAATTAATCTGTTTCTGTGAATGCCATTTGTCTTATAGGTGCAGCATCCTGCCGCCAAAATGGTCGTAATGGCATCCCACATGCAGGAGCAGGAGGTCGGCGACGGTACAAACTTTGTCCTGGTGTTTGCTGGAGCTCTGTTGGAGCTGGCTGAAGAGCTGCTCAGGATGGGCCTGTCAGTGTCGGAGGTAAACGCATGTAGTTACTGATCATCATCATACATGTTGTGAAGATATTGTGTTGATATAACGGCAGTGTCTTGTTATAGAAACGGAGAATATTGCTGCATTTGCTCATCGTCCCCTTTCCTCTTTGACACAGGTGATTGAAGGCTATGAGAAAGCGTGTAAAAAGACTCTGGAGATCATGTCGGACTGCGTCTGTGCCTCAGCTGAGAACCTCCATGATGTTAAAGAGGCAACATCTGTTATCCGTACGGCAGTCATGAGTAAACAATACGGCAATGAAGACTTCCTCGCCAATCTCATCGCACAGGCCTGTGGTGAGTCAATAATCCAGACTAACTAAACCACAGCACGCATCAGCATAACCAGTGGCTCACAAGCAATAAGTGTCTGTATGCTGAATTTTAACAGCCATTGGCAATTTCACCGCCTATTATTTATGGTAGTTTGAGTCGGGTTATGTTTACAACTCCTTCCCCTAACCAAACTTAAACTGTCAAAGATCATTAACTTGAATAGAGGGTTAATTTTGAATTTCTCTTCTTTTCTTTACTCCTTTATGGCACAGTGTCCATCTTCCCAGAGTCCGGCAATTTCAATGTTGACAGCGTCAGAGTATGCAAGATTTTGGTAAGCAGAACTATATTGAATTTATTGTCTGCGTTTGTGTGGCGTTTGCCTCCTACGTTAATTTCTGTGGTGTTTTCAGGGTTGTGGAGTGACCACCTCCTCCGTGCTACATGGCATGGTTTTTAAGAAGGAAGCAGAGGGAGACGTCACATCAGTAAAAGACGCCAAGATCGCCGTCTTCTCCTGCCCCTTTGACTCCATGGTGACAGAGACCAAGGTAACGAATCATTAGAAACATCTGACCTACGAAACCTAAAATCAACATGGCTTAAATTATATGTAACAAATGCTGCTCACCTTGTTTTTAGTCACAGTTCATATTTGGCCTAAAATAATATATGCACTATGATCCAGACTTTTTCACAGAAGATATTTTGACATGTTGCATCAGGAAAAGCATTAATGATGGCAGCATCACATTTAGCAGCTTCAGTTTCAGGCTCCTGTTAGTATTCTTGCTGCTTCATTGTCACGGTGTCATGACTTACTGGGACGTTTGAATAGAACAGAGACGTCATGGATGTTAGAAGTAACACACTCACTTTTCCTACAATGTTCAGTCAAAATCTCTGGTGTTGAAACAGCCTATTTTAAGGAACGTTCTTACCTTGAGTGCTAACAATAGTCATATTTGTCTCTCAGGGCACAGTGCTGATAAACAATGCAAAGGAGCTCATGGAATTCAGTAAGGGAGAGGAGGATATGATGGAGGCTCAGGTGAAGGCCATCAAGGAGTCTGGTGCCAATGTGGTGGTAACTGGAGGGAAAGTGGCTGACATAGCCCTGCACTACGCCAACAAGTACAATCTCATGGTGGTCAGGTAAGACCCACATCAATCTTATAATCAAGTAATAGTACTAGTATTTAACGTGAGCACGAAAATAGCTTAAAATCCAAAGCATATTGGCCCAGATGAGATATCTGTATTAATGTTGAGGTATTGCAAAGTCTTTATGGTAGTATAGCTTTTATCTCAGTTCCCAGTCCTAAATCATTTTCCTTCCACCAACAGGCTTAACTCCAAGTGGGACCTCAGGAGGTTATGCAAGACCGTGGGAGCTGTAGCACTGCCCAGGATGGTGAGTGACCAGGATTTCGTTCAGCGCCGGTCCATAAACCATGATAAAACAAACCATTATATCATGCATAATCATTATTTTCTACTTCATAGACTTCTCCAACTCCAGAGGAGATGGGTCATTGTGACAATGTGTACCTCTCAGAGGTGGGAGACACTCAGGTGGTGGTCTTCAAACATGGTAAATCATTCTTTAACCCTCGTGAGTCTTCATTTTAGACCTGATCATTGTGCCGTATGAGTTTTAGGATTAACACGTTTCATGGTCTTAATATTGTAAACAGAGAAAGAGGAGGGGTCCATCGCCACGGTGGTGATCAGAGGCTCCACCGACAACCTGATGGATGACATTGAGAGGGCTGTAGATGATGGAGTCAATACCTTCAAGGTTCTGGTCAGGGTAAGTCAACACAGTAAACCACTGGGATTTTTGATAATAAATAGATTATATTTCTTATTTATGTTTTGCAGCAAAGATGAATATCCCACAAGGAATAATTAAAATTAAATAAATAATTCCCATTTCAACTTTTGTATGCCTTAGTGTTATAGCTTAGTTTGTTTTTCTGATTACTGCTTGGACTGCACAATAACTACAGTTTCTCTGTCCAGGACAAGCGACTTGTACCTGGAGCAGGAGCCACTGAGATTGAGCTGGCCAAGCAGATCACCTCATATGGAGAGGTAAGAAGTTTTGCATACATAAACAGAAGGTTCAGACCAATGCCTCTCCTTGATTTTTCCATTTTTGTTCTTTATTGCATCTCTGGCCGATGAATTGCAAATCATGACGTTCCCCACCCTCTCTTTAGTCCTGCCCAGGGTTGGAACAATATGCCATTAAGAAGTTTGCTGAGGCCTTCGAGGCTTTGCCAAGAGCGCTGGCTGAGAACTCCGGCGTGAAGGGGAGCGAGCTCATCTCTAAAATGTACTCTGCGCATCACGAGGGAAACAAAAACATAGGCTTCGACATTGAGGTGTGTATGTGTATAAAGTTCCGAAAAATATTGAAAATGAAAAGAATGTTGATATTAAATATGGCTTGCTGATGCACCAAGTCTGGTTTAGTCATGAGAAACATTACAACAGTTCATACTACACCCATTTTCCTGAATCCAGAGCACTTAATTGTTGTATATATTGCACTACATGTTTGCGTTTGGTTCTGATGATGTGGATGTGATGTCGTCCTTAGGGTGAAGGCACTGCTACTAAAGACATGCTTGAAGCTGGCATTCTGGAGCCGTACTTGGTTAAATACTGGGGTGTCAAAATGGCTACCAACGCTGCTATCACAGTACTGAGAGTTGACCAGGTGGGTAAAAAAAATCCTCCCAAACACTTGCAACACACAGATGACCACAAGCAGGTACAAAGAAGGAAATGTTATTCTATGGCTAAACGGGCATTACCTGTTTTCTCGTATCGTATAACGTATATTGCCTTTAATCAATCTGAAGGCTTAACTAAGATTGGAAGCATTTTTCCTTTTTTTTTTTTTTTTTTTTTTTTTTTGCTATTGTTAAATTGTTTATTTTAATATCAAGGGGACTAGAAATTACCATGACAACTAGGATTTGTTGGCGTTAACTCCTTTATTTCTCTGTGGTGTGGAGTAGCAAAACCAAGCTGTTGAGAATTTGCGTCTTTAAAATGTATGTCTTTGTTAATGAAAGCTTTTCCTCATCCAGTTTATATACAAATGGCTGGTGTCAAATACATTGCTCCTATCATATCTATAACAATATAATGATATAAAGGTAATGATGTTCTTAAATTCAGCAGGTAAAGTGTTATTGGGAAGGCCTATGTGAATTAATAGTCTCCAGGTAGCTGATGTGGTGTGTGTGTGTATATATGTGCGATGCAGATCATCATGGCTAAGGCTGCAGGGGGACCCAAGGCTCCCAAGCAGAGAGGCCACTGGGACAAGGACGATTGGGACGAAGCACCTGATAATTTTGATACTCACCATTAGAGGGCGCACACACACATAGGCCCTCCTTCAGTAGGTCCTGGAATGCGTGTGCCTTTTTGACTCCCACAGATGTTCTCACTCGCTCACATGACACTGAAGTTGTGAATTGTGCCTGTCACTACTAACACCGGGTGTGATACGGAACATTTAGCGACTTCTCGGGTGTTTTTAATACTACCAAGTGTGTCACTGACTGCACAAAACAGATATGGTATGGTTTGATGGCATGCTGCATGCACTTATGAACTCTATAGCGGTGAACGTCCTCGGGCAAGGAAATATGTTGCATTTAACATAACATAATATGTTTTAAATATGAGTGAACGCTGAAGTGGCTTTTGTAGGAGTGGAGTGTGGACTGGAGGGCATTTTCCTCAAATCTTTGTGTAGCCATTCTACCTCATCATCAAAAACTGAGTCTGAGATTATTTACACTGCCTTCAAGAAAGTTCCAGATCAGATGATAACGATGATAATTTACTTTGAAGGCCATGATTACTTCCAGCTTTGAAACTAACTGGATATGGGTTTGTTATGCCCATTATTGAGCTTTCATCTTACAGCATCAATTGCATTTTACCATTGCAGCACATTTTCTCTTGCATCATACATGTGCCCATATGAGCTCATGAATAATTCATCATCATAAAAAGCCCTCTTAGGTATCTGTAAGGATTAAAATATGCCATTTAATTGAAAATATAGCTCAATGTTAAGCCAATTTTAATCTTTTAATTGCCCCCCCACCCCCATTCTTTCTACCGTCTTAACACGTGTGTTTTAGTTCAATAATCTTCCAAAGGAAAACCTGCCTGCCTCAGAGCCAGAAGCCTGCTGTGTGGATCTCAGTGCTCTAGATTTTCATGCAGAAAGGACCAACTGATTGCCATCTTGTCTCTTTTCAGATCATCATGGCTAAACCAGCAGGGGGACCCAAACCTCCCCAGGGCAAGAAGGACTTCGACGAGGATGACTAAACCTGATGCCCTCCAACTGATGCTCCTTTAACCCTGAATGTTCCCTCACAGCTTGACAAAACCTTTTCTACTTGTTTATTTAAAGCTCAACCGGTTGGTTTATTTTGTAGAAATTACCACACATTGGGTAATAAATGTGAAAGTAAAATGTACGGATGGCACTGCTTTATTTGTTCCTTTAGTCCCAAATAAAAGGCACTTGGGCTGTCATGTATTTGTTTGGATATTATTTTTACTTTATTTTCTTGATCCTGTTTTCTGATAAGGGGGATCAAGTTAGGAAACTTTGTGTATAAGCCCTGGTGGCTCGCTGCTTGAGCTCTCAACATACTGTACATGAATTTACCCTCGATGCCAGTTTGCTCTTAACTCTTAGCTTAGTTAATTATGCAAAAACTGGTTTATTTATAGAACAACAAATATGAAGAATTGAATGGAGGCCGGATTGAAGATCCATCCCTTCAGAATGCTTGATTATTCAAACTGGAAGAAGGGAAGGGGGGGGGGGGGACACCCCACTGGGACGCTAACGATAATGGCAAGTGTCACTTGTGTGAAGAGCTTATGTCTGCGGCGCTGATTGGAGAGCAGCAGGGGGCGCTGGACACCAGGTTGCAGTCTCATTGGGTGGCGGGGATGTGGGCGGATTTGCGCTGACGTTGCCTATACTCGGGATTAACTTGTTTTTATGTCGCCATATCTGTCACATTTTGCACGGGATAGCCTGCTCAACCATATATATTGGCAATGCGCCTTCGCCCGTTAAACTAGCCCGTGTGCTGTGCTTTGCACGGAACTACTGACGACCAGCACCGTGAGAGCGCCAGCGCGATGTGAGGTGCCTTGATGAGCAGATGTCGCACTGAGTTGACAGTGCTGATGTCCCGTAACACTGATGGGGGCCGACGCCAGTAAAAACAGGAAGGTGAGTTGAATGAAATTCCTGGTTGCTAAGGTGTGACGCAGTAAGGGGGGATCCCTGTTTCCATGGCGATGATTTGGTTCCCGATATCAGCAGGGAGCAACGACGGGGCATATCCTGGATGGCCAGATTTTTTTTTTATTTTTTTAAGTATGTTCAAATAAAGTCTAATCAAATTGCATGTATAATGATAAATGAGTCGTTTGTATTACAGTTGATTTTTTTTATGTTCTCTTCAAAAGTATCTGCACGCTTTTACTTTGAAGGCGACATCTTAACGCTTCCGATATCCACTGATCCGAAAAAATCAAATGGGCAATTGAACGCTTTCTAAATTGTCCACGTTGAATCCAACATTGCCCCAGTCTCTTGTCAGGCGAATGTCACATTGATTGCGTATTATTATTTCTGCTGAGTGACTGTAGATGTGTCTTTGCTCTGACGATGATAACGTGGTTGATTACACACGTCTTGCATCACAGAGCATCAGATCTGCTGTGCAGCCCGGGGGTGGGGGGAGGAGAAGGGTTGTGTGTGACCCAGTGACTACAGATTGCTTGTAGTGTCCTTGCATTCTTGTTTTTTTCTAAAAAGTTAGACTGATAATTTAGCAAATGTGATCAGCAATCACTCAGTATGCCATATAGTGTAGGAGGTAGATATTGCAAGCAACAGCACCATCTCCTAACCTGTACCATAATGCTCCTTAGTGCATCCGTCTATCTCCGTCTTCCCTATAGAGGCCCGCTGAAGGGCAGGAGGATGAGGACTTCTCATCTGGGTGGCGTGGCTTCCTCTCCACCATCGGTTTGTCCATCCCAGCAGGCCTCTGTCGCCTGGCCCCACCTGCCCTGCGTCTGGGCCAGAGCCGAATGCTTCAAGGCAAGACCCCCGACATCCCAGAGCACGTCCTGAGGTTGGCAGGAGTCGGTCCGGGCAAAATGAGGGCGGAGTGGAGCCTGCCAGGGTTCATTACCATGTTCCTACCCGAGTTCCCCCACAGAAATGTGCCTGGACACGACCACTTTCAGGTAGACCAACAGAGAAACCAATAATGTGTAAGGCTTGATCTGATTTGATAATGTGTCTGTAGCTCTCTCTGCCTCCGTCACTTTTTATTTCACTCCACCAGGTGTTGAGTTACATCGCCAAAGGTTCATTTGGACCCATTCTGAAAGTGAAGGACAAGACCAAACAGAAAACATATGCTGTCAAAGTGAGTCTTCCACTTAAAACTCACTTTTTAAATGTGTTGATTTGATTGATCAAAGCCACAGATGAACAGCCAGTTTATTAATGCATGAAAAATAGAATTGTACATGAAATAGTCTGAAATTAAAAGGTAGAGTGTATGAAATGGACATACAAACAGTATCAAGACAAAGCCAATCTGACTATTGTAGGCCGGTAGCTATTGAGGGATTTTACACATCCATGTAAATATTATAGTTAAATATAATTGTGTTTCTGCATTTCCAATTCATTCCAGTCCTGTGTTGAGTAGTCTTTCTTCATCTGAGTGTTTCTGACATTCAACAGGTTATACCTAAATCAGAGATCCTAAGACTCGGCGTGTTGGAGCAGTCAAAAGAAGAAGTTATTGTCCAGGTGGGTATTAAGAACAGTCGATTGATTTTAGAAATAAATTGCATCTTGGAGGTTTTTAAGACATTAATATATGCCATACATCATCACAATCAGTCTTTAACTGTTTGCATAAATGAATTCATTACTCTTATCAACACTGATACTCATATTACAGTATTCATTAAATGTAGGTATGACTGAAGCTTAGGCCGTGAATGTATTCAAACCTCATCTGATAAATAATGGGATGCATTGTAATTGGTCTGAGGAGGTATTTTTATTAGCTCATGCCTAAAAATAATCTGTAAAAATAATCTCATTTTAACCAGTTTCCAAACATGCCGATTTTGAGTGTTTGAATTTCACCAACAAGACCTGAGTTTGTAAGTGAGGTCATAGCTCCGACGTCTAGGTAGACCCAGGGAAGAGGAAAGTATAGATCTCTATTTGATCGGTGGCCAAAATTGAGATTTTTCAGGTTAATCTTGGACCTTTGCCCGCAGCGTCAGATTCGCCATCCATTTGTCCATGACCTCCAGGACTGCTGGCAGACTCAGCGCCACCTCTACATTAGTGAGTCAGCCAGAGACCAGTGACCCAATCCAATCCAGATCCACTCCCCGAAAACCCCCTCACTCCACCTTTTCTCACCTCAACACTGGTAGTCTTTCCTAGATTCTCTCCACGGTCCCCAACCCGACACCTACAATATGATGACCAAGAGATTCCTGTTCCATTCTGACTGTTTTGTCCTCTGACTTAATCCCCAACATCCCTAATATATCACTTCCTATATCTGCTTTGCCCCACTTCCCTCTCCTCCACAGTATTTACCCTTTTTCCCCAAATCAGCCACTGACTCGGAAAGTGTGACCTATTTTGTTTGCTGCCCCATCGCCTGTGAAACCAGAGCAAAGTTAGCCCGGGGACCAGATGTTGAACGTTGCTGCAGCTCAACGAGAACACATGTGGCACGATCAAAAGAGAGGACACCCTTGCTTGCTTCAGCAGTGAATCATCAAGCCATAAATGGAGATGGGGCATATTTATACATACTGATGCACTTTTCACCTTTATTTTACAACCTTGGCTTGGCTAAAAACGGACTACAGTAAATCACCTCCCAGGGGGAGAAAGTTCACTGTCCTCACTTCCAGATTACACTCCTCTTTCCTAATTTCTTTCACCCATGTGTGCTCCACATCCCGCTGACCTCCGCTCCCCCCTCACACCTTACATTGCATGACAGAAGCAGGCTATAATGCTGTCTGTCCTCCCACAGTGTGTGACTACTGCAGCACAGGAGACCTGTACACCTACTGGCAGATGATTGGCCAGTTCACAGAGGACACAGTGCGAGTGCTTGCAGCGGAGCTGGGCAGCGCGCTCGGTGAGTGTATGCAATAATAAGGACATATTAAAAACCTCACTTTTCTCCTCAAACATCCAAATGAGATCAGAGGTGACTACAGGAAAGCTAAGAGTATTTAATTGTAAGTAATGATAAAAGAGAGCACTCTCCCTCTCACAGGTTCTCCCATAGCAACAAAGCAGTGCCATGGGTTTAAAATATGCCAGCGGGGATCGGAAATATTTTAGTTCTTTAGTAGAGTTTAATATTTTTGTTCCTCTGGTTTTCCCAAAGGATTTCTGCACGACTTTGGGATCATTCACAGAGATGTGAAGGTAAGAGAGGGAGTTCAATATTCACGATTGACATTTATTATGATTAATGGTCTACAATTGCAAAGAAATGTATTTCTTTTAAACAAAGATTGTGGATATAATATCATGTTTGACATTTTACATGTGTAGAATACCAATGAATTATCAACTATATGATATTGAGAATAAGAAGATTTTTTTTTTTCTTAACAGTTAACTTCTTAACAGTCTTTTTGGCACTGTTTTTGTAGATGGAGAATATCCTGCTTTCAGACGATGGTGAGTAAAAACCAGCAGAGAGCAGCATAGCTCTGGTGTGCAGCAGAACCTTCCAGAGAGCATCCTGACTGCACATCCATCACTCAATGCACATTAATGCAAACAGTACATGGGTTAGCTCTGAGGGGGAGCAGCCTTTGTATAGAATTACATTCACTAGTGATATCAGGTTTAGATGAGAATGTATTTAGATAGTTAAACAGTTGTAAGTGCATCAGTGCATAATAATGCAGAGGAAATGGTCTCTTCTAGGACACCTCCGCTTAGCTGACTTTGGTTTGTCCCGTCGCCTGGAGAGAGGAGGAAGAGCTTTCACCATCTGTGGAACAATCCAATATATGGGTGAGAAATATTACATCCACATCTGCAGAGGACATACAGACTGATGTTTTGTGCATTATTTTAATTTATTTTCCTGGATATGTGAATGTACATACATATATAGTCCATGCAGTGCTGTGAGCATGATCTGTCTGCTCTGCAGCCCCAGAGGTGCTCAGTGGCGGACCCTACAACCATGCAGCTGATTGGTGGTCGCTGGGAATTCTGCTTTTCTCATTGGTTACTGGGAAGGTGAGAGCTTGTTGCCGGTAGGCTGGGCATGTCCTGCATCATGAGGAGATATTCCTCACGATTCAGTGACGTAGCTGAGATCGCATACTGCTGGTATAGAATATATTTGATGCTTTCTCCATGAGATCATTTTACATTCAATTTCTAGGAGTCAAAATCTTATGTGTTTTCTTGAATCTAATCATCTGAAGCCATGTAAAAGATGAAAGTCTGGCTTTCTGAAAACACCCTGAATTGTTTCTATTCATGTACCTCACGCTCTCCTCAGTACCCCATGCCTCCAGAACCAGACCACTGCAGTATGCTGAGGAGAGTGAGGAGTTTTCCCTATGAAATGCCCCTCAGCCTCAGCTCCCCACTGGCCTTGCTGATAACAGAGGTAATTACACAAATTGTAATCATATTGTCACAAGACACTCAAATCTACACCATATAGTTTCTACTAACTCCACAGTTTGGCTAGTATGATGGCATATGATGACCTACACGCAATTCTCTGTCCAGCTTTTGTGCAAAACTCCGACCCGCCGTCTGAGGACGCTCGACCGTTTCAAACGCCAAACCTTCTTCCGGGGAACAACTTTTGACCTTGCACTACTGCAGCGCCAGCCTCTTGAGGTATCTGATGAACGTCAGAATGTAGCTCTGATTGAGTTGAAGAAATGTTCAGGAAAAGCAAAGTGATTTTTATTTTTTTCACTGTGCAGGTGATTCTGGAGCTGAGAGAGAGACCAGACCGAGCTGCCAAAGCTCGACGAGGCCTCACTTTGTCTCTGCAGCCTCTCAAAGGTTTCGACTACGACTCGTTCCTCAGCCCTCCGGCCACGCCGGACACACAGCTGGATGCCAACACGCAAATCCACTCAGATGCACCGCTCCCCGGCCCAGCGCTCCCGCTGCAGCCTTCTCAGGGAAACGGGCCGCGCAGAGAAGTGTTTGTGTGACGGACTTTACAGTTTACAGTTTGGTCTAACACACTAAAGGTAAAGGCCTACACGTATGTATTTCTACACACCTCTTCACCCTTACACACAGGTGTGGTGCGCCTTGTAAAATGTCTTATTTAGTAGAAGCCAAAATAGCTGATTATGATTTAATTTGACCCATAATAATTTGGCCTATATAGTTGACCTACCACACCACTTCCCCACTTGTATTGGAAAGGTTTATGTTGGTTTTTTTTTTATATACTGAACACTTTTTTTTACTTGTTTGCCTTTCTCCAATGAGCACCTTTTCAAGACTTCTGGATTTTCTCAACAGTTGCGCAAAAAAAGATTGCGCTATTGTTGTCCGTCTACTCTCAGTTTCAATTGACTGGTCATGGCACCCCTGTTAATAAAACATTGCTATCAAATTCAC
This sequence comes from Chelidonichthys spinosus, assembly GCA_029853015.1. Classification (NCBI taxonomy): domain Eukaryota; kingdom Metazoa; phylum Chordata; class Actinopteri; order Perciformes; family Triglidae; genus Chelidonichthys; species Chelidonichthys spinosus. Next base: position 14,591,313 of record CM056835.1, read on the forward strand.
CTCACATGGAAAAGTCATGCTGCTCGAAGACAATGCACAAAATTCTTTGGGTTTTTTTTTTTTTTACTTCAATGTTTTATGTAGTTAATTAGAAATCCATCATCAACAAAATGAGTGGCAGAAGTGGATGAAAGAAACCTGTTGCCTCATCTTCTTAGCGGTTTATGCTTTGATCTTTATAAAACCTATTCTTTACCTTTATTAATGCTGTGACATAACCTTCCCCTTGACATTTACTGCCTGAATTCTGTAGCAGCAAGACACGTCTCTCCTCCTGTAATGTTAAAGTCAAGCAAGCATCCCATCATCAGATAAAGGTGTGTAAGCCTTCAACATCTGCTTTAGTTGGAATTATTTTAAACCTGCGACTCAGGAGAACACTCACTGGTTTTGACTCCCAGCTGTACAGATCTGAGCTGGGTTGAATGAACAACAATATTGTTTACCTCCAGTTCACATTTTGATAGATGCAGGGCTTTTTCTACTGTAACCAGCCAGTAATCACACCTTCATGCACTTACCTGTCCATCCCATTATATTTTGATTTTTTAAAGAACCCCCTGATGTGTACCCAAAATGCCTCACATGTGTGAACCTGAGCTTTTTTTTTCTGTCACCAAAATAAATATTTATAAATTTGTCTTTATAAAGTTTATATGACTATTTTGGATGCTTTTTGCTGTTCTATGTTATGGTGCGATGTATTTTTGTAATTGCTATGTAGCACAGATGGGATATTAAACTCTTACTATGAATCAACCAGCTGATCTGGATGTGTTTTCTAAGAGAGTAAATTGCTTCACTGTTCCTATCAGTTACGCCACATTGTTTCTGCAGAAACACTGGTTGTCTGTGTTTGGTTAAGAGGTGATATTTTGTACAGCAGTGAACATTTACGCAAGTGTGTACTTAAGTACAATTGATAATGTATGAAAGTATTGTACTTTTATTTGACAGCTTCAGCTATAAGTTACTTGGTGGATTCATATTTTAGAATCAGCAATTTTAATATTTTTACAGCATAACAGCAAATTAGTTTGACCTTGACAAGTAAAGTTAACATTAACATGCTGCTTACATGTTAATGCAACAGGAATGCAATGCTAACTTGTAACAGAAAGCACCTTTGCTTAAGGATCTGAATCCATAGTAGTTAATTTAGTCACCAAGCCTGCAATATTGAATGATATTGAAATGTTTTGCATCAACACAGATTTAATTGAATAGTTTTATTCTCCAGCATTTTAAATTAACAAATAACTTGAGACGCAGAACAAACATAGGAGGACTAGCATGAGGCCAAACCTAAGCATATCTCCATAGAACAGAGAGAAAAGTATTAATATTGAGTATAGATCATTTGAGATACACTGAGTTTCCCAGACTTGTAGCTTGTATTCCATCACCTTTTCCCAATGTGGCTTGACACAGATTGAGTTTTGCTTGTGTGATTATCTTAGAATCACATTCTTACTTCCACCATCGTAATCATAAATATATTTATATATATTTTATTTCTTATAGATTCTGTGTTTTGGGATTTCTTTCACACAAACATGTTGGCTGTATGTTAACCAGTTAGCTCTTTTTCTTCTCATTGAGCTTCAAACTTTCCCCATCTTCTCAGATTTTTACAAAGATGCAGCATCATGCTGCATCCTTGCTCTGAGCTATGATGCCATAGAACGCATGCGCGTTGGCGATTCGGGCGTCGTCACATGACGCGGTGATGAGGGCCCCGCCCCCGGCTGGAGGGTTTTGTAAAGGGTCACGTTGCGCTGCAGCAGTGAAACAGGAGACCGCTCCGCATCCTCCGCACCCAGCTCACCTGCTCTCTCTGCGCCCAGACACCCATCAGCAGGTAAGACCGATACAACAACAGAAAACAGGTCTGGTCGGTAACAACAGCCTCACACTCTCTCGGTGTGTTATTTGTCATTTATATATTACAATGACGACGATGGGGATGCGACGCTGCTCTTCAACCTAAAGCTAACTTTATCTCCCTAGCTGAGACAGTTAGCGCTAACGTCACCTGCTCTCATTCGACAGAAAGCTAGTAGTTTACCTCCTTTAGCGGAAGTTTCAGCCTAAAGTTGCGAATTTCCGCCGACCGTCGAAATGTGCAACAGGAAGCCCACGAAAAGAGATGACCTTCAGGGATCAACGTGAGCAGAGAAGAGCGTTGTTGCTTTCCGCTGCTCAGTGTTTGAATGAACACGTAATGTCATTTCACAGGTTAAATGGCTGTAGATTGTGGTCGTTAAACAAGATGGCAGCAGCCTTCGGTGCCCGTCAGGGAGTAGGTGTCCTCGAGCACGTAGACCTCCGTGGTGTGATGTGATGGGAGGCGGGGCCGTCTCAGGAGCAGAATAGGCTACTAAACGTGTAATTACCATATTAGAAATACAATTCAAGCTTCACATATAAATACTTGATAATGATGATAAACTATGATAAACTGAATATATTTTTTAGTTTTGGACTGTTGGTCAGCCTAAACAAGCTAACATACCACATTTTCAACATAAAATCAGCAAAAACAATGAAATTAACAGTAGTTGCCTTCCTAAAAGTATATTAAAGCTGCATTTTACAGATTATTTTCATAGATATTCAGTTTAATAGAAGTCTAGAAAAACATTTTTTGAAATCCTCCTTTAATTGTGTTTTTCTTATCAGCTCTAGACATCAAATTTATCATGCAGATTGAGGATTAAAAACACTTTATACCATTGTTTCAGAGGGGAAATGTCACTTTGTATAATCTCTTTCTCTGAACTGCAACGCATACAGCCTTGGCGTCCTGGCTCAGGCCGCTGAGCTGCATGGGAAACAGTGCTCCTGCTAGCTCTGCTGGATCAAGCCCTGAGGGTAGAAACAGCCCAAACAAAGGACGGTGCATCAGTGCCAAGGCCAGCAGCCCGTCTGGTAACACAAAACAGCGCTCCAAGCAGGCTTTTTACTTTTGGCTAGTGCTCTAGGAGTCATTCCACCTCCTTAAAGCGCATGCAGCTTGCAATGTAGAGAAATAAACCAAGGTGGGTAAACCTCCAGATGGTGATAATGATACAGACAACAAGAAAGATATCCCCTTTCTCTTCAAAAGCCCCTATCCTCTCCTTACGCACACGCTTATAATGATAATACGAACTACCTGCAGCCCAATACTAGTCAACTATAGTACGCAAGCTTCAAATATAATGCATTTTCATGCTTGCAGCAATGCTTTTAAAAACGGACCTGTTGCAGCAGAGTGCTATAGCTGTAGATTCTTGATTGAGTTGGATATTTATGTATTTGTGGTCTCTAAATGCTCCTGTTTTTACAGGGAAGGATTGATTGATAGTGTGATGTAATCATCCTGTCCTTTTTTAGGGGTGAAAGCTTAAAGTGGATGGAAGCACCACATATGTGATGGTCGAGTTGAAAATGGGTTCAAATAAAACCTCAGTGGAAAAAATAGTTTTATCACAATGTTAAAAATCTGAGAGGTTTGAATTAATTTCACTGTCAGTTTTTCCCTTTAAATGCTCGACTGTAAAACTGATCTGTATTTGCCAGTTGATTGATCGTGGTAACATGCAGTGATCACAGGCCTGCATGACGCCACAGTGGGGAGTCGGCTGTTACATCTTGATGTCGCAGTGCAGAAATGGTGTTTGTCTTGTCGAGGCCAACCCCTGTGCAACAGGCTGGAGGGACACCATAGAGAGACAGTTGAGACTAAATAATAATCTTAGTCCGTCCATTTATCGTATGCCATCCTGTTTAGACTACGCTACGTATTATAAATACGTTATAAAAGCTAATGTTTTCAAATCATGCCTCGATGTCCTTCATTAGATGGGAACCTACGCTGTACGCCACTGTCTGGAAGATAAACTGGTCACCAGTGATGCTGTAGTCAAAGTAAATCACATCAGAGTGACGTTTTTTTTTGCAGCAGGTCACATTATTTGCTGATTAGGAAGATGATGCTTCAAACAAGTACTTCATTGTTTGCACTCCCGAAGTGCCCCTGAGCAAGTGTAAACTTCCTTAAAATATCATACGTCCCTGTGGTTTCCAGGATGTACAGCAGAGGTTCCAATGATACAGATGACACACGTTTAACCAATATTTTTGACATTAACTGATGTGAATAAAAGATCAGTATGAGAATAAAAAATGATCTTGACTTCAAGGTTATTCCACCCAGGAAATTGGTTAGCAGAGGTGGAACGCACTGCTGAATCATCTCATCCATTATTAAATTAAGTTTAAAAATATGCATTTGCCGTGATATTGTTTTTAATGTAAAAAAAGAGGTCTTATAACTAAACTCATCATCGTAGTCTATACAGCAGTGCATCTGTTAATAGATGTTGGCATTAAATCAATATATCTTTCCAGTGCCACCATTTTGAAACCAAAATGGCGTTGACGGAACGGTTTCACCGTGAGACTTTCCCACTGGGCCTTTTAAACATGCCGCCAGCTTGGAACGGCTAGTTGTGATGAAGGAGAGCTCAATTTTCAGCACATATGGGATTTAAAATGCCTCCCTTCAGTGTGTTTCTTGGTGTACGTGTTGATGATTGCCACCAAACCTGCTCCAGGCTGATCATATCAGCGGTCGGTCACATGCACACAACGGAGCGTTGTCCTTCAAGGTCCTTGTTCCGTGCCTTAGGGTTATATACAAGGTGTGTGATCGGAAACATTTTTAGTCTGTCAGCTCAATATTGCCAATTGAAAAAAATATTTTTTTTGTTTCAAAACGTATTTGGTAACTTTCCTGTGTTTATGACTAAAAATTGCGAAAGATGTAGATTTCACGTTGCCTTGCAAATTATTTTGCAATGTTTCCTCTCCACAGTCGACCTAAAGTCAGTGGAAATGTATTGTTGAAGCACACAGATGCTTCACAAAAGATAGCAGGTATTTGCTGAGCGTGACTTTTGTCTGGATAGCAGTGAGAGTAGGACTGTGCACACACACACACACACACACACACACACTATCCCCACACGTCATGCCCTTGCCTTTGGGTTGGCCTTTATCAAGTGTAAATAGACTTCCTTATTCACCGGAGGTTGTGTATTCAAGTCATTGTCCTGGTCTAACTGTTCCAATTATGGACCGCATTGACTCCTTCCGGTCTGGCCGGTCACTTGCATGTATAATTAAACTATTAGTAGTAAGCAATGCTTGACAGTTGTGTTGCAGTGTGGCACTCCTTTCATTGAGAGGCCTGCGTGTGTGTGCTCTAAAGGTTGTTATCTCACAGCTTTAAGCTGAGGATTAACACAGAGGATATAGGGAATGTCAGACAGAGTCCTACCATGACAAATCAGCCTCAATTTCAAATCAGTGGTCACTTTATTGTTGAGCTACACTCAATAGTATATCTTTTGATGCAGTTGGAGAGCGTTATATTGTCTTCACACTAAGATACTATTCATCCTAAGATGATTTGTCACTAAAGGAGGAGCTTCCACCCATCAAACCCATCCATCTATAGCTGATGCAATATTACGGCACATTACTTGAGATGTTGACCAAAGCTATAAAAGGGGACGTTCCGTCGACTAGAGAGGGAAGTCACAGCTTGTTCCCTGGCAGGCCTGCGTTAGTGGGAGGGATGCGTGTGTGTGTGTGTGTGTGTGTGTGTGTGTGTGTGTGTGTGTGAGAGAGTGTGTGAGAAAGCGGAAATGTACTAACTGCGTGCTGATCTCGCATGCATCAGCATGCCTCAGTGAGACCAGCTAGGGGTTTGTAGGACACAAGATGCGGTGTAGAATATGAAAACAAGTTATTTATGTATCCAGGTATACCATGCATGCGATAGAAAAACAGATTAATGACACTATGAGGAAAAAGTGTTGCTGAGGAGAGGGGAACAAGCTGTGCTGCATCTTGTCCTGCTGCTACAATGAGGACTGTCGGAGTATATAGGAGCCCTGTTACATAATCAGGGATGGGAGGGTTTACGTAACCGCTTATTTACGGCAGAGTGAAGAAGGGAATAGGGAACAAAATAATCTGCTTTGATGTGTGTGCATGGTAGCACGTCGTGATTGAGCTGCTGTGACACGTCAAAGAGGTTTTTTTTTGCCCCTTTGAGTCAACAACAGTCCTGTTCAACCGCGGATGATACCAACGGTAATTTCTGACATGTGACTCTTATTTCTCTCAGGAAGCAGAGAGCACATCTTCTGCTCACAGTCACTGGTTTTAGCTCCAGTCACGTACACGCAGGGCACTTAGCTTGTGTGACTCAAAGTGTCTTGTAGGAGATTTGTCACTTCCTCCCCATTCTCCTGCTGTAGCCATGTTGTAGAGTACACTATAGACGGAAAATCACATGAGGCCAGTGTCTGGCGGCCTTCCAAGTCGGAAAAACACTGAAACAAAGTGACCTCTTCATGGTTTTTTCTCTCTCTTTCAGTCACCATGACTCACCAGTATCCAGCACTGACTCCTGAGCAGAAGAAGGAGCTGCAGGACATCGCTGAGAGGATAGTAGCGCCAGGAAAAGGCATCCTCGCCGCTGATGAATCCACCGGTATGCATGCATGTGCACGCGTGTGTGTGTGTGATGAACAATATGATTGATGGATGGAGTTAAGGCTCACACAATCATCATGACTAAGGGTGTGTGTGCGCGTGTGTGTGTGGTCTACAGGTAGCATGGGGAAACGTTTGAACCCCATCGGGGTCGAGAACACAGAGGAGAACAGGCGTCGCTACCGTCAGCTGCTTTTCACTGCCGACCAGCGCATCGACAACTGTATCGGAGGGGTCATTTTCTTCCATGAAACCCTCTACCAAAACACAGATGATGGCACGAACTTCGCCAAGCTCATCCAAGACCGCGGCATTGTTGTTGGCATCAAGGTAAACAACAATTGATCATTTTAGTCACATTTAAACCTCCCCAGTAGACCTCTTTAGTCAGGAAATAGTGGGTTTGATCTCGGTCTCATACGAACTTGAGTCTTGGAAGCTCAGCCTTATTTGGTGGCTGTTTGCTTTGCCTCTGAATGTCACCGCAGACACAGTGTTGATATTATATACTAGAGCCAAGTATTTCTCTTCAGCAGGCAAAAACACAGACGACATTCGTTTTGGCTGGTTAAACCAGAAAGGCTCCCTACAATGTATATGAAAACACAGACTCAGCATGTTTAGACACACACAGACCCACCTGCAGATCAGGTTGGGAGGACAAACTGGGGGAAAGGACCTACCTTCACGAAAGTTGTGTGTAGTTGAGAGAGTAAATTCAGGGGGATTTGTGCTCTACACAATATAGATGAGACCGACTGCTAGGTTGCATTATATTAGCAAAATATTGACGTGAGAATATGAATTCAAGTTTCTGAGCGATAACATTATTTAAAACAATTACTTCCCTCTTTTCAGGTGGACAAAGGTGTTGTGCCCCTAGCTGGAACCAACGGAGAGACCACCACTCAGGGTAAGTTGCCTCTGAAAGCCTCATGAACATTTACAACCCCCCCCCTGCTGTGATTCTGATGGATGGCTCTGTCTATGTGTTGGAGCGCAGGTCTGGACGGGCTGTCTGAGCGCTGTGCACAGTACAAGAAGGACGGCGCCGACTTTGCCAAGTGGCGCTGCGTGCTGAAGATCAGCGACACCACGCCATCTGAGCTGGCCATCTTTGAAAATGCCAACGTTCTGGCAAGATACGCCAGCATCTGCCAGCAGGTTAGTCTGACATTACAGATATTATTAAGTTAGGTTAAAGATATTTGCAGTTGGGATTTCAAGACACTTTTGGACATTATTAAAACTCCATAGTGTATCCGTAACAATATGAGAGTTTGCCTTAAACTCACACTTTGTAATATCTCCCTAGAATGGCATTGTTCCCATTGTGGAGCCTGAGATCCTTCCTGACGGAGACCATGACCTGAAGCGTTGCCAGTACGTCAGTGAGAAGGTGAATTTACTGAGGATTATAAACCACTGCTCTTCCTGTTTCCGTCTTCCTGTTACACGTTAGCAACAATGCCCTCACAGTCCATTGACATACACGTGTCTCTCTCCTGCTGCAAGGTGCTCGCTGCAGTGTACAAGGCTCTGTCAGACCACCATGTGTACCTGGAGGGGACACTGCTGAAACCCAACATGGTCACACCTGGACACTCCTGCCCCACCAAGTACAGCAATGAGGAAATCGCCATGGCTACCGTCACCGCCCTGCGCCGCACCGTGCCTCCTGCTGTCACAGGTCAGAGGCTGATAGATATGAGAAACAAAAGTTAACTGCATGCATTTCTTATAATAAGTCATAACTTCAAACTGTGTAAATGACAATATATTACTAATATATAATTCTAGAATTACATTTTTAGTATTAATAATGTCTTGTATACATATTCTGTGATTTCATACAGATTTTAGGTGATGTAGAGAGAGTATTTTAGTAGTATTTAGTTAGCTCAAAAACAATAATAAAGAAACAATAATTTCCTTGTTTTTCAGAAGGTAAATAATGTGTGTATTTGCATGTTTTTTCTCAGGGGTGACATTCTTGTCAGGTGGCCAGTCTGAAGAAGACGCCAGCATCAACCTCAACGCTATTAACAGCTGTCCACTCGCCAAGCCCTGGGCCCTGACTTTCTCCTACGGCCGAGCCCTGCAGGCCTCTGCCCTGAACGCCTGGAGAGGAGAGATGAGCAACGAGAAGGCTGCCACCGAGGAATTCATCAAACGTGCTGAGGTCAGACAAAACCGTGAATGGCAAAAATGAAACCGAAACTCCCTTTGGTGCAATATCATTAATAGACCTTTTTTTTGTCTCTTCTTCAGGCAAACGGTCTGGCTGCCCTCGGCAAGTATGAGTCTTCTGCAAGTGGCACCGCCGCTGGAAAATCCCTCTTCGTGGCCAATCACGCCTACTAAACATCCACCACATCCAACAGTGGCCTAGTTATAGTCTGATATCTGCTCTGCTATTCCCCCTCACTCCTCCATCAATCACAAGCCTGCGCTGTCTACTACTGTACTTTAGAGTTGTCAGAGTTATTATAATTACATGATTAGATATGTGTATTTACAAGAACTACTATACTAAAAAAAAACAGGCTTGTTTTTTGTTTCTCGATTTAACCAAACAAATCAAAACCGCTTTGACAATTTATGACTGAAGTGGAAAACTATTTTATGTCAGACAGGAAGTCAGAGGCTGCAAAATTTTAACAGTAGGTCAAGATTATCAGTCAGTATTCAATTTACGCCTCTTTAACTGCTCCTGTCTCCTGCTGTCTCCCTTTCACCCCCACATGATCAATCTTCAGCCACTTCCAACGAGTGTGTGTGTGTGTGTCGCTTCTGTGAAAACGCAGTATTGGCTTAATTCGCACTAACATCAACCCTGACATCGGGACCAACTGATTAATAGTCAGTATGCATGCGTTAAGGGACAAGAGAACAAGACAGGGTGAAGACGTTGACCATTCAGATTGAGTTGATCTTTTTGAGCGACTGTTTGAAAGTGCTAGCCGTACTTTCAGAAAGCCGTAGCTCCAGCAGAGGTCAGTAGACCCTCACCAGGATCCATCTTTAATCCAACCGTTCTGTTCACCACGCTTCTAATCACCACTAATCGGAGAAACATCTTGTGTGTCTATTCTCAGTATAACATTATATTTAAATTACATACTGTAATTAATGTATTCAGTTGTGTGAAGTCGATATTATGTGGTGCTTGTGTGTCTCCCCCCCCCCCCCCCTCCTCCCCCCAGCTGCCCCACAGGAAGAGGAGATGGTTTCTATTGACATAACGTGGACCAATACGTGGGGTCAGCAGCGGGGGGAAACGGTCACTGCTCTGTTGGAATACTGTGACGTTTGTGATGTTAATATTGTTCTTGAATCACTTGGTGTGTCAAATAGTGGAGAAAAATAAACTAAAACAAACATTAAAAACGAGCAGAAATCTCTTTTCTTGACTATTCTTGTGGTCTTTAACACAATCATTTATGATGCAGTTGGATTCTGCATCCCTGACATTTATTACTTCACTCATGCAATAGCCTTTTATCACACACACACATTAGGACATTTAGCAGACGCTATCCAAAGTGACTTCTAATAAATACATTTATTGGAAGAAAGTGCCACATTTACTGTAGCAATAGAACACATTTAATGTTATCATATATAATGTTTTTGAATTAATGTTACTGGTGCATTAATGAAGATTCAGCCAGAAAGTCTCCAATATGACCCTGAGATCAGCTTATTGAATTTGGAAGGGCAAAGTGAGCCTGACCCTTAATGCCACCACCATTGAGATGCCCTTGACTCCCAACTGCTCCAGTAAAGCAGCTCAGGGTCGACAGAACACGGGTGGATGAAGAGGGCAGTTTCCAGGTGTGAATGTGAACCTGCTATCATCACAGAAAATTACAGCCTCCATGAAAGCTCCCTCAATAAATTACATTTCATAAATTCGGTTTTTGATGTTGTCCACTTTAGTTTGTAAACTGTCTGTACACATTAGTTATATAGTCATGTATTTTTTGTTACCTGTCCATGTCTTTATTTATAGTACTCTACTATAAAATACTTAAATGAAACTAATGAAATCCCAGCTTAGTATGATACAAACGACTATAGTCATCAGTAAGTATGTAGTGTTAACACTAAGTAGGGAAGTGACATAAGATTTCTCTTTTTCTGGTATCATTCATGGATAAATATTTAATATTTAAAAATGTTTTAAATACTTTTTTCTTTGGATGTTTTAGCTAGATGGGAGGGGGGGGTACACTTTTGGCTGTCTTTATTTAAGCCACAAGGGGGCGCTGGTTGCCAATTCTTACACTGTGTTTGTGCGTTAGATATTATCACCCGTCGAGCCGACGGCTACTGTTCCTCACTGCGTCTCAAACCATCTTACTGCCTTTTCGGTATTTGGGGGCTACAAATTGTTGTTTATTACAATATTTCGCCAAAGGGAATCAAATTGTTGCTGTGTATCTGGTTTACGACTTGCTGTTGTTTTGCCACATGAACCTGCTCGTTTAGCTTCTCATTTCGGTCACGTGACGCTTGACTGGATGTGGGTTCCGATAACAAACGCACCGAGTCAGTTCGTTGCAAGAAATGGCCACCACGGAAGTGGGTGAGTAGCCTCCTAACTGACTTATGTTTTAATGGTTTCCTCACTACATACATGTAACATATACACCCGTTTACAACCGTTTGTTAGTACGTCTTTCACACGTTCAACGGTCATAGTGAGCCCGTTACGAGGCAGCTTTCTCCATGTTAAGACCCTCTGAAGCTAACAGCTAGCTAGCTTGCCTCACTAGCATTTGCAGCGATGTTGCCATCCTAACCTGTTTGTTGCCAGATTATGCCTAGTATTCATTATTTATTTCACCATCAACTACAACATTTTAGTTTCATAATGCCTCCATAGTGGGATAAAACGCTATATTTCTCATTATATTGCTTTTTTTTTTTTTTTAGCTTTAAACTAAACTAGGGCTTGCAGCCATTTAATGTATTGACCAAGTGAAGTTGTCTGAAGCCTGCATCTTTGCCTTATTGAGTCGGTCTGCAATCCAGCATCTAACTCAGTCCTTAATGGGATGAACAGATATATAATACACTTATTATTCAATCAGTTTTCGCCTGTCATGGTATGTGTACTTTTAAGATATCAGGATATCTTAACTGTTGAATTAAGGAGACGGGAATATCTCTTCTTGGTGAATCAAGATATTCATCACACTGATGCAAAATCTATAAAAATCCATTATTGCATACCGATATACAGTAATGTACATTATTACATTACATACCTTACAGTAAAATACCTTGATGCTTTTTCTTTATGTCTCTCAGAGCGTAGGCGTGGCCAGCTGGCTGCTCTGTCCATAGCAGCGGTGGTCATCATTGTTGGAGTCCCTCTGTGGTGGCGGACAACTGAAACGTACCGTGCCTGGTTGCCTGTCGGTGAGATAAACGAGCTGTCTAATCTGCAGGTATGTTCATGCTTCCTGCTGTTAATTACACATCCCCGTCTTGTGACCCATTTTATCTGCCCCGTGTAAAACATGTTTGACTTGAAAATGTTCCTCTCTTTATTTATTTTTTTGTAGCTGCAGTTGAGTGCTGATGTAGAGGTTGTGTTTGCACGTGGAACCGTAACACCAGAACAGCAGAAGAAGGTCCCACTGACGCAGACACAGGATGAGGACCACACAGTAGATGGTGATTTATTTATGGATGCTGTCTTTGATGGCGTGGTTACAAAAAGATGAAGACTACAAGGTACTTATTGTTTCATGTTTTTTTTCAGACAACACAGCTTTAAGGTACAGATATGAGACGAGGTACCGCACAGCTACAATCATGGAGGAAGACGCCCTGAACCAGCCCACTGCTGCCGGTGAGATGTTGTGTGCTTGTCAAATCCAGCTTTCAGCTCTTCAGATGCTAATATTTTGTTATCTCAGTGTGACACAATGTCCTAATGTCTCTCCATCTCTCTTGTTCTTCTGCTATAGAGGCAGATCAAGCTCTGCACACGCTCAGTGAGAGTCCGTGTGGCTCTTTGGTTGTGTACGTGATCCCAGAGACATATTCGCTGCTGCCTGAGGTTAAAACTCTCAACTTTTTTCATGTTTTTCCTTGCATTTAATTTGAAAGAATAGCATTTGGCTACTTTTGGCTCTTTCCTTTGGACTTTCACTTTGGATAAGCAGAAGTATATAAACATGTACAGATAATATTCCAATCTCTACCTTCACGCATCTTAGGTTGTGGACGTGTATGTTGGTCAGCGACGGACAGCCCTGCTGCGTGTTGGTGCCCAGATGAGAGTGGGCAGGACACTAGATCAGTTGCTTGCTCACCTGGAGCCTCGGATCAAGCAGGTGCTGCAGGTGATGTCTTTTAGCCACACCGACATCACAGCGGCCCTCAGCGATAGAGTCCGTCTCAGCCCCGGCAACAAAGAGGGCATCGCTGACAGCATGAGAGCCTTTAAATCCAGCCCAGGTCAGTCTTTGTTTCAGTGGAACAATGTAGTTTATTTTACAGTCAGTATATACTTCAACTATGCGGTCACTGTGCTTTTTCCTAATCTCCTTTTTAGGTTATGAGATAACATTCAGTCTGCTGAACCCAGACCCAAAGTCACACCGTCTACACTGGGACATAGAGGGTGCCGTGCAGACCTACATCCAACCCTTGCTTACAAAACTGGCACCTGTGGCCAACTTTAGCATTGACTCTCAGGTACTGTGTGTGTGTGTGTGTGTGCGAGTGTGTGAATGCACATGAGAGGATGCTCGGCTCCTTAGGGTTAATGAACATATTGTCCTTACAGACCTTATACTATGCCATGCTCGGGGTCAACCCACGCTTCGACACCAGCCGCGGCGCCTACACACTCAACTCGGACAGCCTTGCACATGTCATCAACCCTGTGGAGGCTAGACTGGGTAAAAGAAAACACACACTGAACGTGTGTTGCCAACTGAAGAAATGTGGTGTAGTTTGTTGTGGTGGATTCATATTTGTTTTGTTTTTTGCTTTTGATTTCAAGGCTCGAATGCTGCATCTTCCAACCCTGTGTTGAATTTTCTTCTATTTGTCCCGGACGCCCACCATTCACCCCTTTACATTCATGACCGCAAGAAACAGGAAGTGCCCTCAAATGCATTTCACTCTCCACGCTGGGGTGGAATTATGGTAAGATAAGCAACACTAGGTGATAGGAGTCTAAATACTGTGAATTGTTATGGCTTATTATAAGTAAATATATAACATATTAATAAAAATGTATTACCTGTGCAGTAATTTTGTACTTTGAATTGGTTGTTGATCAACAACATTGTTTTTATAGGTCTATAATGTTGATGGTTTCTATGGACCAGAGGCCGTGTTCCCTGTTGATGTTAACATCAACATGGCCAACGTCATGGGAGTCTTTCTTGCACAGCTTCGGTAAGTGTACGCCTACAGTGTGACAGGCGTTGATTTTCTCGTGAACACAAGGCAACTTTCCTGTCCCGTGTCCTGCCAGACTGTTGCTGGGTGTGCAGTCGTCTACTGCTCCCCCCGGCTTCCTGGTGGCACAGTCCGGAAGTACAGGAATAGCTGATTGGGAGCTGGATCGCCTTATGTGGAGTCGGAGTGTGGAAAATGTTGCAACAGCAACCACGACCATCACCTCACTGGCACAGCTGCTGGACCAGATAGGCAACATTGTCATCAATGACAACATTGCTGAACAGGTAAGACCCATACATACCTGCATTGATCTGTACGTTTCTATTAGTTGTCCATTTGTGTGCACATATGTGTGGGTGTACATATCTGGTCATGGTGGGCCCCATTCTTGAACATCTTATTACTAAAATAGTATTCAGCTAGCCTGGTTCCAGGCCTCTGTATCTCAGATTTCTTAAGCAAATCAAACAGCTCATTGACAGCTGTTTCCCCCAGTTGAAGGACCAGTCATTGCTTAGATGGTAAGTAAGAATATGGATGTGATTGACTTGCACAGCTAATGAGCTACGAACCTAGCTACAGCCAGGAAAAATATCAACAAATAAGGGAAAATGCATTTCGTAAGTTGACTTTGACTCAATATTTCTGGGCACAATAAGAAATCTTTCTCATACAAACACAATGTCAGGCTGAATGAATGCCTAATTTGATATGGAGACTCTAAAATACGTTGTTAATTCCACTGCTCTCTGTCCTATAAACCTGTGATTGTTGTTGCTGCCCCTCAGGTGTCCAGCGCTGTCACGTCTCTGCAGCTGGCTGTGGCCGAGTTGGAGGCTGGGAACCTCGGCTTTGCTCTGCAGTACAGTAAAGAGGCCATCCTAGCATCAGAGAGGGCATTCTTTGACCCTTCACTCCTCCATCTCCTATATTTTCCTGATGACCAGAAGTTTGCTATCTACATACCACTCTTCCTGCCCATGTGTGTGCCCATTCTACTGTCGCTGCTTAAAATAGTGTCTGACGCTAGACAGAAACGCAGGGAGAAGCAAGCCAAGAAGGACTGAAAAACACTTGAAAGGAAGATGTGATCAACTTGTGGTCCGAATTGAAAACATATTATGAACTGTTTTGTCAGTGGCCTTGACATTTAGGTACAGTGGTATGCATGATGAAAGACTAATTTGCAACATTGGGCAGTGGAATGTACAAGTTGAACAGTCTTTTTTTATTGTTTCATGTAATTAATTGTGTTTACTGTTAGATTTTAACGATTGGGTGCGATGACTGTGGGGTGCTGTACACTGGAAAGCTTGAAATGTTGTAAATGTGTATTATATTTTAATTCCACTTTCTATGCTAAGTTATTAACAAATAAAGACATAAGTTTTAACTCATGTTTTGCTCTGGTTAGCAAGAAAACAAGAATGTTTGTTTTAGATGGCCATTACATTCATGTGGTAGGCACACCTAAAGCAATTTACACCCATTTTGTCCATTAAAATCAAACATTGATGCAAGATCCACTGAATAGCTTTCTTCAACTATTTTGTGTTAAATGTAAAACAGGCTATTCCAATGCTCTATGCAGTAGCTTTTGGTCACATCACAACGTTTCTAGTTGTTTTTGGAATTGTAGGTTTTCATATTTGCATTTTTGTGACCAAAAGCTCCACAACAGCTCCTCAACGTTGATGCTATTGTAGAATGCGATTAGCACTCTGGTGCCGTAGGTGGCGGTGTGCGTACATTTAAAGGCAGTTGTGATCCGAAGCACCACCGAAGAAGAGCGCTTTGTTGGAGAGGAAGGCTAGGGTCGCAGCTTACAACTTTTAGCTCATTACGTTTGGATTGTTGTTACATCCACTCCGAAGGATTCCAGTCGAAGCGTTGACTACTATTTAAACGACTAATTCGCAGACGGTATTTTATATTCAGTGAACTACCTGAGCGTCAATTAATCGTTTCTTCTGCCTGAGAAGATCTGTTTAGCCACCTTGCTAACTTCCTTAGCTAACCGCTATTGTTAGCTAGTTTTGTGCTAACATGTCTGGCGGAGGCGTCGTTCGAGGTCCGGCAGGGAGTAACGACTGTCGGATATACGTTGGGAATCTCCCTCCAGATATCCGCTCAAAGGACGTCGAAGACTTGTTTTATAAATATGGAGCCATTCGCGATATTGATCTGAAAAACCGAAGAGGAGGACCACCGTTTGCCTTCGTGCAGTTCGAGGACCCAAGGTAGGCTCCGTTCTCCCGCCACGTCTCAAAGCTATATCCTTATAGTTAGCATACACGTGTTTTCAAAAGATACAGCTGCTACACACTCATCAATAGGCACACACACACAGATGGTCATGCATTGGATATACGATGCAACAAAAATATCTTCGTAAAGGTTAAAAATGATAAACTGATTCAACGAGGTAGCGATATTGATTCATTTACATGGCCATTTTGGAGGGAATATTTTGTGCTGCTATTGTTTTCTACTAGGATGTGTTTTGTATTAAATGTACCCTCGTCAATAGCTGTTAGTTTTAATTAATTATGGTGCGTCCAATACTAATCTAATAAGCATTGCCAAGCGTCGGTTGATGATCTTGCACCCAAACCGGTTCTCACCAGACGTTTGTTTTGTTACGTGTGCAGCGTGGCCAACCAGTGTGTGCTAAAACAAAAACCACACACGCACACATAGTAGAAATGTTAGCATTTAAACCCCCTGTGATTAATCGTTTAGTCGACAGAAACGCATTCTCCTTCCAGCTCCTCAAACGTGAACATCGCTGACCTTTTTCCTCGCCATTTTTACTTGAATATCTTTGTGGTCAGACAAACTAAGACACACAATGGCATTAAAGTACCGTGGGATCTATGGGAATCTGAAAGGCATTTGTCACTATTAATGTGATGTTTTATAGAAATAAATAACCGATTCAAACCGTTGATTAATGCAATATTCAACAGTTTAATCAAACTATAATTTATCACATTAACGTTAATGTAAAACATTTTTATTCCGATGCTAAATGCTAATGATGGATGGCTATAAACTCTTTGTTCATGCAGCCTATTAGAACAACTAGATTTACTATTACAAAACACGTTAAAGATTTTTATCTTAATCAATTAATAGCGTATTATAAGTACATAATGGGTGTGCATTTGCAGAAATAACGAGGGAGCCATTGACTGCAAGAAAGTGAGAACATTTAATCTGCTAAACATTTGCAATGAAACATATTTCAGTCGAGGGTAGCTGTTGTTTTTTTTTTTTAGCCCTTAATGTGCCTGTTTGAGCACATTCAAGTATGTTTGTTCTGCATTCAATGGCTCTCATTCTTCCTTATGCAAGGATAGACATAGAAATTAATTCTGCTGTGATTCTAATTACAAAGACACATTTCATGCCAATTGATTCCCAACATAGTAGCTCCCACCCCAGTTTGTAAAGGAACATGTTGCAGCCAAACAAAAAAAACAACTCCTTCACTAGTAAATCTGTGTGTTTGATAATTTTTTTTGCTTGATATCACAGGGATTCTGAGGATGCGGTCTACGGGCGTGATGGTTACGACTACGATGGCTACCGCCTGCGTGTTGAGTTTCCGAGAAGTGGACGGGGAGGAGGAGGCGGCGGTGGTGGAGGTGGTGGTGGCGGCGGAGGTGGAGGACCAATGGGACCCCAGAGGGGAAGACATGGGCCCCCCTCCCGACGCTCAGAGTACAGGGTTCTTGTGTCAGGTGAGTGATGTGCTGCTCCCTCTGCAGTCTGCTTCGTCTCTTTACATAAGTGTATAGATGAATGTATGAGTCTTACGCCACCTTGTCCTCTTAGGCCTTCCTTCCAGTGGAAGCTGGCAGGACCTGAAGGACCACATGCGAGAGGCAGGTGATGTATGTTATGCTGATGTGTACCGTGATGGCACCGGGGTAGTTGAGTTTGTACGCAAAGAAGACATGTCCTACGCTGTCCGTCAATTGGATAACACCAAGTTTCGCTCTCATGAGGTACGTAAAAGGTTGCAGCTTAAAGCAAACTTAGTGAGGAATGGCTGTGGGAAAATAACAAGGCAGTAAGTAAAGGTCAATGTTTGAATGGTCTTGCCATGTTGCTGTGCATCATAATTCAATGCTTGCATTTGTGCCGTGATGTTAACGACAATGGTAGCTTGTTAAGAATAAGCTTCAATGCTCGGTGTATTTATTAGAATATTTTTGTTCCAAGTTAATGCTTTAGAAATGATTTAGTGTAGAGGTTTTTCAACATTTTTGTAACTTAAGGCACACTTAAAAATGCTAAGAACAATTGTGGACCCAAAAAAATAGAATAAATATAACATGACCAAAAAAAAAAAAAGAAGTATGTGTTATGCCTGTGTTAATGGATGCTTACTTTTGGTGTGCGTGTCTGTTTTAGGGAGAGACTGCCTACATTTATGTGAAGGTGGACGGTCCTCGCAGCCCCAGCTATGGTCGCTCTCGCTCTCGTAGCCGTAGCCAAAGCAAGAGTGGGTCACGTCGCAGCAGAGGGTCTCCACGTTACTCTCCTCGCCGTTCCCGCTCCCGTTCCCGCTCCCGCACCTAGATCCACCGTAACTAAAGCAATGGTGTGCCTCTGAGCCGGAGAGGAAATCGTCACATCACTCAACAAATCCTATATACTCACCACGGATTATCTCATGTTACCTGTTAACACTGTCTTATTGTGTGTTCCCTATTCCCCCAGTTTTTGTTGCAATTTTTAATTTTTTTTGTCCATGGCCCCGTTGCTTCTTTTTTTCGCTTCTCATCATCACTTTGCTGCTGACCATCTCTCACCCTACCTATGCTTTTCTTCTACATGTCCTTGTCGTATGGCTTATTTTCTTTTTGTTTTTGAAAGATTTACCTTTCTTTAAAGTATATACTACTGTCCTTTTGACCCTCTTGTGTGTCTCTCTGTAGAGTTCAGAGGAACAGGATAGGATGGGAACAGAGGAAACAGTTCATATTAAGATAAACAGGAGGAGGAGTCAAATATGCCACCAATGGTATGATGGCTGTGCCTTGTCAACTGTGAAATCTGCATTTATAAGGCTATTCAGTTTTTGCCACTTGCCAATAGAATGCCGTTGTTGAATGTTTTCAGTTGTAATACGTTCTGTATACCACTTTGTATCTGGAGACCCAAAGCTTGTGTTTTTGTTTTGCTTTTGCTCATCTTTTAGTCTCCTAAGTAATTCTTAGCTATTGGGGACTGATTATAGGGGTTGTTCCCTGTTTTTCTCAAAGTAAACTCCCTCATAGATGCATATATTGACATTTTATTTTAGTTTTTCTGAAGGTGTGATTCTAACTTGCCTCCTTCTCTTTGGTTCTGCTGGTATTCTGAAGGTTTGGACTGGGCTCAGTGCCCCCCCATTCCGGAGCTGGATCAGGATTCAGGATCAGAGCAGGATTAGGATTAGGCTTCAGGATGGATACATGGATAAGGAGCATGGGAGCATTTTACCGGGAGATGATCCTGACCCCCGGCCCTGTCCACATAACCCCATCAAACCGGAAATGGGGAAATATTCAAACTAAATTGGCTTTTAAATAATCAGATTTTTTTTTTTTTTCCATTTTGTGTGGGACCCCAGAGACACAATTGCAGACGGCACTGTGACAAGCGGTTATTCTTCAGATTTTTTTTTTTCTCAAAATTATAAAAAAGGAGAGCAAAGCTCAGCTCAAAACCAGGAGGAGGGCTGGGAGGTGCAGGATGGATCAACACGCTTAAGGAGAGTGGTAAATAGTGGGTGACCATTAACAGGCGGAGGAGGGAGGGAAGGGAGGACTGGGACGCAACGAGGGGATGTGACCTTAATGTGGTTTGTATCTTTTTCATAGGTCAGTCTTTTGCTGCAGAGGATGATTTGATTGATTTTTCTTAAGTATAATCTCCAAAATCCTAAAGCTTTATTCTCTTTTAATAAAACTTTCAATAACATAAGTTAAGTGTTTGGTGTTTTTCTTTCCTGGTATGTCAGGCAAAAGGGCATAAAAATACCTGAACATATACAAATTGTGTTTGGGGTAGTTGAACATGGAATTTACATAATACTAGTTGTTTTTGGACTTCATGCCTGATAGTAGTCTCATTTTTTATGAGTATAAAGGTGTACAAATGGAATCCCTCAAGTACAATTGCCTCTAAATTAAGAAGTTAATAAAAGTGTTTTGATAGCAGCACAGTTTTCTTCAACCAAACCAGTAAGAATGAACTGAATACTTTTTTCTACAATACAAATAGTAAATTATTAAACCAGAAATTACCCCCATTTACTTGGTGTTACCAGCATAAGTGTGATAGTGCTTCTTCAGCAATAAGGCATCTGTCACACAGTAGAAATTAATTTGGATATCTTGAGTTAAATTAAGAGTAATACAGTTTGTTTGAGGCTTAAAATGTCATTAATCTTGATAGACTGGGTCTGTGTATGTGTCTGAGCCCCCAATACTTTAACCCAGGTCTTCCTGAGATGGCTGGTACCATAAAAGCAGCGACGAAGCAATGAAGTCGAAGCAAATTCCAGCTCCTGGTGTTAGCCTTTAATTTGTCTACCATGTGCAGTAATTTCAATAAAGGTTTCGATTATCAGAGAATTTAAAGTCCAATGTTGGATTGTGTATTCTGGCAGTCTACTGAATAAATCAATGTAGTTCAGGAGGTTGGGGGTTGTAACTACTGGATCAGATAAACTGATACCCGCTTGACTGCGTGTGTCATTGTATTTTTTTCTATTTATTATTTTGTAATGGTCTGATTTTTTTATTTGCGCATTGCATCATGGGATAACAATGGCCTTTCTACGCACATTCAGTCCGTGGCTGTTTGGCTCTAATTTAGCACATTGCACGATCTCCAAGATAAGCCGCACAAAACCATCGATCAACCCCGATCACCTGGATCAATCACTTCCGCTGAGGGCACAGAGGGAGGGAGGGGAGGAGGAAGAAGGGCAAAACAGTGCATTCTGGGTGGATATAAGATGCAGTCAGTGTCCGCGAGTGAAAAACGCCGTCACCAGGGTGGAGGCTTCCCCGCAGCCAATCAGACGTCGGAGGTGATGTGAAGGGCGGGGCGGGGATGCACGCTTTCTTTGCTTAAATCAACGAGGAGCCGAGCAGCTGCCCGTAACGTTCACAACTCTAAACTAAACAATTTAACTTCGCCGAGTGACGGTAAGTGTTGACTGCGTGAGTGTGTGTGTGTGTGACAACCTGTGTCGACGTGTGTGTGTTGCCCACAACATCGTGTCGGCAACGGGTGATGGGCAACAACCGAGGCTCTCTGTTGCTCGCATGCTAGTCTTGACCGTACCCCCCCCCCCCCCCCCCCCCCCCTGTACGTATGCGCCTTCCACGTACTTTGCCTGGCTGTTTGTGAACTCGGAACACAATGAATGAATTATAGATTTGGGGAATTGTGGATGAATATGCGCAGAAATCATTATTTAAGCTTTGCACGCAGGGGTAAGACACCGTTGTAGTGCTGTCAGCTGTAGTACAGTGTAGGTGCAGATGTGTGGGCTGCATCATGTCATCTACCATAAGGTTAACGTGGAGAAATGACCCATTATGTGCATCTGAAAACCCATTTTACCGAGGTGTCTGCATAATTGTATTAAGCATGATCCATAATGGGAGTTATTCAGGTGACATGGTAACTCTGCCTTATCAGGCCTTCCATACAGGTAAAGGGGTTGGAAGTCAGTGTCATTTCCAGTCTCATTTCCCTGTCTATTTTAAGTCATACGATGTCTTACCTTTTCTTTCTCCCTTTGCAGACAAAAAAGGCCAAAATGTCTGACAAAAAGGCAGTGATAAAGAATGCAGACATGTCTGATGAAATGCAGCAGGATGCAGTGGACTGTGCCATGCAGGCAATGGAGAAGTACAACATTGAGAAGGACATAGCTGCATATGTCAAAAAGGTACATTAGATCAACCTTCCAAAGGAGGATTTATTTAAATGTGTTGAGAAAGGCCGTGCGTGTTAATTATTTTCTCCCCACCTCCAGGAGTTTGACAAGAAGTATAACCCCACTTGGCATTGCATCGTCGGGAGGAACTTTGGCAGCTACGTGACACACGAGACGAAGCATTTCATCTACTTCTACCTGGGCCAAGTGGCCATTCTACTGTTCAAGTCAGGCTGAAATCCAAACATGCCCTCGGAAAACTACTTTTAATTCAGCCCTTCATACTTCTGTGCCACGCTGTACATTTGCTACCACCTTTCTGCCGACTTGCCTACCTCCTGGTTTCCTGCTTGCTTCAGTCTGTTATTGTTTCCCACCTGCAACACTACCACCATCGCTGGATGGCGCTTTAGTCATGCCTGGACTGGTGATGTACCGTTCATAGAAAATGCCATTTAGAACTACTGCTCAATCAGCATTTTCACATCTGACAGACTACTGACTCATGATTTCTGAATATTATGTTTTGCTTTGCATTGATGCACGGGCTTTGTACATTGTTTCATATGGATATGTTGTATAATAACTTATTTTTCATTGAATTAAAACAAGCAACAGAGTTTTTGTTGAAATGCCTTTAATTTTCAGTGTTGACTGAGATTTGAAATATAAATTCCAAGACTGTTGCTTACAATTAATAAAAGACTACATGCCAAGAGATTTAACGTTTTCTACATGCTTGAACATTCCTGTTTTCCACTTCAGTTGTGAAGTTTACAATGTTTGTGCTGTATATCTCTGGAATGTGATTTTTCGTGTGCAGTTTGGTATTGTAATATTTTCAAATTGTGGAGCACAACAACTTTGACACAGTAAAAGTGGTTCAAAATGTATATGTGCCTTGAATTTGCTTTAATTGCATCTACTAGGATCAAATGACTGGACATTTTGATTACAATATCATCACCCATGATGCACCCTTTGTTTTTTGAGGCTACAGTCACATTTTCCTCAGAATGCGTTCTTGTGTTCTCCAGAAAAAGTTTTCAGCAGCAGGGGACAGCTCGATTGAAACAGTCAGATGTGAATTCTTTGAAAGACTGTCCACAAAAAAAATAAGTATAAAAATTGAGACTTAAGCATTGAACACCGCCGGAGGTGTTTGAAAAATAAATTGTATTAACCGGCATTCAGGGTGTTAAAGTGTTATGCAAATGTTCTGGGAACATACAGTAGAGGGAATTATAATAACGGGAGAATTTCAAGATACTTGATGCTACATTTGAACTCCTATGATAACCTGACAACCACTGTTAAAAAGTAATGTATCTGATTAAAAGTATCCAAAATATGATGCACTATTCTAGGTTAAACTACAAATGATAAAGGAACCTGATTTAGTGCTACCTCAATCAACCAAAATGTCAAAATGCCACGTGCACATTATTTTATTTTTATACAAAAATCTATACAGTGTGGACCAATGCCACAGCTAGTTTACAACCATTCATTTATGCCCTTTATACAAAAGCAACAAGAACATGTGCAAAATAATCTCAAATTACATAAATATATAAAAGAGGCATTTGTATTTCTTTATTTTAATTTTCTTGTGATGTATTTCTAAATATCGTAATTTACAGTAGACTCTTTATCCGTCTCTGCGGGAGACGATGTTCTTGGTTTACGCTGCAGGGGGCAGTAATGAGTCTGACATTTGGATGTCAAGCTTCAAAGGAGGAGCGGGAACCACCAAACAAGAGATACACTTCCGCGTTCAGAACCATGGCTGCTCACACCGGGTTGTTACCATCGGACCCTATGAGCCGTAGTGCTGTCCCCGTGTTCCCCGCGGTGGCCCTGTCCGCGGAGGCCGCCCCGTTCACCCCGCTCGGGGCGGACGGTTGGCGGTTCGGCTCGTCGTCTGACGCGGAGAAACAGTTCTGTCGCTGCGCCGCAAAGCTGCGAGCCCTGCGAGCGGACTCCAGCCAGCTGAGAGAGGAGCTCAACCTGTTGTTTGACCAGCTCCTGTCCGAAAACTACAACAAAACCTTCGACCCCAATATCAACATCCGACCAGAGGTAACTCATTCAACGTAACTTAAGGAGAGCTACTAAGACAGTTGTGTGATCAACACGTGGGTAACGTTAGTCAATTTCTCTCCTTACTGAAAGTATCTTGCCAACTATGCAGTACACCCTAGCAACCCCCTAACGGCCTAGCAACCACCCATAACAGCATAGCAACCAGCAGGTCACACCTTAGCAACACATCCAGCACTCTAGCAATGTCCCACAACCATCTGACAACACTCCAGCTAAAACAAATGGCAGTTAAATATTATTTTTCTATATGTATCAAGCTCAAATGTGATGTCTTGTTGCTTTTTTTCCATCCCAGGACGTGTGCAGTCTGCTGAAACATGTCAGCTCTCTTGTGCCACTGGCTCAAGAACATTTAGTCATCAAGCTGTGCCAGCTAGTACATAATCTACTCAATCAGCTGAAGGTAACAACTATCCTGTAACCGTAGAACTTACTACTGTACTGTTACTGGGCACAAATACACTGACCGTGTATGAAATCACCTTACGTTTCTTACATTGTCTTCTCACTGTTTCTAAAGGTAATAATGGATGAGCGGACATTGGATGTACTGTTAAATTATGTGACCAGTGCGTTGAAAGTGTGCAGTACGTGGACACACCCGGATGTCCTCCTGGCTCTCTCCACCATAGTGTATGGGAATGGACCTCAGTGCCACCAGGTACATATTTCATGTTTTCTGAAAGTGTATATTAACTGCTGAATACGTGCACTGAGATTTTTTCTCTCTCATTCTTAGCACCTCAGTGATTTGCTGAGTGAGGATGGAGTCCTCCTACTTTATAGTTCTCCTTTTCAGCCAAACATGGAGTTACGTCGCGTTTCTCTTACCTGCATGGCCAACATCTGTCTCAGGTAGGTTTGAGCGTGCACATACATTTAGCCAGCAGAGGTATTTTTCATTTTTGCATGCGAGTATGTGTACCCAGTGTGCCGTAAACTCCACTTCAAATGAATGATAATGTCCCTTCATAATGTTTTAAATAAGCATCTGTCTAACAAGATCACCATATCAACTTAATAGATAATGATATGTCAATGTTGGGTTTATAGCTCATTTCCGCTGTAAGTGTCCGGGGGGAAAAAATCCGTTATTACAGGTTTCGATTCTTGACTGTAATGTAATGGATGTTTTCACTCCAGGATCCCTGGTCAGCCAATATTGGATGATCAATACAGAAGTGTGTCTTTTAAAGTCTTCCTGAAAACTCTACATTCACCCAAACCTCCCAACACTGATGAGCTCTTTTATTGCGTGGTATGGATCTTTTTGTTTGTAATGAAAATTTCAATGGAGGAAAAAAATACGCTTAATCATAGTTGACCAATGCCTCCCCTTGTGTCCTCGGTGCAGGTGATCCAGGCAGCACTGAAGGGACTTCAGTGTTGTCTCTCAGGTGGGAAGTGGAAATTTGTTGGAGAGGAGCTCGGGTCTGTACTGGCTGCACTTAAGGTGACAATTTGTCTATTGCCTTATTATTTATGATGTGTGTTATATTGCAATATGATGATGACCTTTACATGTTTTTACAGAGGCTCATGTTCCAGGGAACTCCAGGTGTGAGTGTCGAGTGGCCAACTGTGCTTTACCCGACACCTCTTCCTCAGTACGAGGGTCTCTCACAAAAACCCGCTGAACCATTAAAAACCTCTGAACCGCCAAAGGATGCTGCTGTTCCAGGCAAAGCCTCAGGGGTAAGAGAAGTCTTCATTTTTGTTGGTGTATATTTTCAGTAAGGGGTGCTTCAAAGTCAGCGATGAAACCAAGGACGAAATTTTGATTTCAAAGGTGGGGGGACACAAGTATTTTTTAGTAAAACTCTAACTCTTTCAGTTCAGTGTGTTTTCTAGTAGTTCTTCTAGTTTTCTATTGCTACTTTTAAGTCTACTGTTCCCTTTTTTGGTTTGACTGGTTGTAAAGAATGTAGCAAAACATTATCACCCAATTCTAATCCAATAGTAATAATAACAACAATAATAATAATAATATATTTTATTGATCACATTATTGAGAGCTTTGTAAATGATGAGGAGGATCTTGAAGTGGATATGCTGTTTATTGGGAGCCAGTGAAGGTGTTGCAGGATGGGTGTAACACATTTCTTTGAGTTACTTAGACTTTGACTTCTAAAGAAGTCTCTTATGTCCACTTTTCTTTTTTTAGACATCCTGGCTGCGTCTAATTACCAAACACATACGCATGCACGCGCGCACGCACATACACACATGGACACCGATTCAAACGTAAATGTAAATGAAACCTCTGATATTACTATCCTTCTAGCTGACGTGAACCAGGCAGAACAAACTCCCAACGCATAGTAGCGCACTCCTGTAGGCAGGGCAGTTGCTAGGAATTCTGGGCCCCCTGAAAGAATATCGGTGTGGGCCCCTCTACCAATTCATTGCCACCTACTGGGGGCTGTGTGTGGGCCCTAGCCGGCTGTTGGCCCTTAAAATTGTCATCACCTTTCCCCCCTATACGACGGCACTGCCTGTAGGACTCCTGACCGCAGACTAGCGGACCGTCGGTGTGCAAGATGGAGTGACAGCGGGCACAGCCAATCACACAAGAAACGGCAGAGCCAATCGAGGAGCTTGTGGGCGGTCTAAACTAAGGGAAACATTCTTCAGCTTGAGCGGACGTTTTCCGCTTGGTCCTAGTGCTTGACCTGTCTCTGTGTCTTTTGGGACCAAAACTTCCCATGTTACGTCCGTGGATGAAACACACGTTTTTGTTGAAATGTTATTAATGTCTCTCTTCAGAACAAAAAGAGGAAACCCAGAGGAAAGGGGAAGAAGACTGAGGAGAGCAGAGGGATGAAAGAGAGGAAAATAATCAAGAGGCGGCGCCTGCACTTCACAAAGGAGGAGGAGGGGGGAGGGCGGGAGGCAGAGGCGAGGCTGAGACCTTGTCTAAAACCCCTGGTCTGTCTCTCTACCCATCCTGGAAAAGAACCAGTTCCGACTCAGAGTTTTCTGACCCAGAAGGCAGCGCTCAGGGCAAATTAAGGTATCGAAAAACACTGCCTATCCACGTCTATGTCTATCCACCCAGTCACAAGTTATATTTGAGTAACACAATAAAATTCATGCTTTTTTAATGTCATTTTTTGAGCCTCTTAATCCTGCGCCAACATATGAGAAATGATCTCTTTCAGGCTTAACCACGGGCGGGTTCGTCAGGGAGCACTGCACTGCCTGCTGGCAGTGATGAAAGGTGTAGAGAAGAGGACACTGTATGGGTACTGGTCCTCCTTTATGCCTGACTCTCCGATTCGGGGGCCGCCACCTCTCACCCTCATCACAATTATACTGAAGGACCCCTCGCCAAAGGTACACACCGTCACCCGTGTTACAATTCATGACATGAATGACTGTAGCATCCGTGCAGTGGCGGCCTTTAGGGGCCCATTTCAATACTATGTATGAGGCCCTATCCCATGAAACATTTAATTACCGATATGTTTGCGCCCATGTGTCTCTGATGCATTGAAACCTGAAAGGTATTGAAATTGCATTGAAACGGCGAAACGTAAGCTCGAGCTGACCCACTCTTAACAGCCTTCTTAGCGACCAAATGCTCAGTGATCAAGCCGCGTCAGGGAAATTTATATCCTCCACTTTTCGAAATAATAAATGAGGGAAAAAAAATACCACAGCTGTACGTGGAGAAGCGTCCGTCCTCCCGCTTGTCCTGCCGACTCTTCCTCACATTTCTGCCCGAAAAACAGCGTCCATCACCGGCAAAAAACTTTAACTCACCGAGTGTTTGCATCCTATGCATCCGTGTCTTTCCTCTCCTTCCAGGTGCGTGCGTGTGCGCTTCAGGTGCTGTCGGCCATGCTGGATGGCTCCCATCAGTTCTTGGCTGTGGCTGAAGATACAGCGTCTCCTCGTACATCTTTCACCCCTTTCTCCTTCTTGCTGGCTACTGCCATCAGAGAACTGCACCGTGCTCTCAGCCTGGCTCTGCTGGCCGAGACCTCCCCTCAGACGCTCACACAGGTTGTAAAGGTACGGTGGCATGCACACCTGTCCTCTGTTATGTAGTGCGTTTGTAGAAGCTTTATTGTACACTGTTTGTTGTCCTAATATGAAACTGGGCATCTGTGTCAGTGTCTGCTGTTCTGGCCTTGGTTAACACGTTGAGCTTACATGTACAGGTGGGGAAAAGTCAATCTTGGGGTATATTTTAACAACACATGTATTGGGAACTGGTCCTAACGGCTTATCCCCACCTTTCCTCAAAGTGTCTTGCTAACCTGGTGGCGAACGCTCCCTACCACCGTCTCAGACCAGGTCTGCTCAGCCCACTCTGGAAGCAGATGCGTCCTTATGTGCGCCACAGAGGTCTGTAATATGTCAATGCACTCGGTTGACTCCACACAAGGATGTAAGAGAACAGGTCAGTAAGTCTGGCTTCTTTTGATACAACTTCTCTCTTTCTTTAGATGTGAATGTTCGTGTGTCAGTCCTGACACTTTATGGGGCTTTGGTGACAACTCAGGCTCCTCTCCCTGAGGTCCAGCTCCTCCTCAGACAGCCGGAAGGCAGCGGAAGCAGCACTGGCTCCTTCACGCCGCAGGACTCGGCTCTCAGCTGGAGACAAAGAGACGGGGTGTCCTCTCCGTCACGCACGCCAGTCAAACCCTCCCCGCGGAGCTCTCAAACCAACTCCCCCCACGTTCCACTCACACCGGAGGACAGCTCCCCACCATGGCTGCTTCAGCTGTGTGTGTCGCTGGTGACTCAAGCCAGAGAGGACCAATCGGACAGCGAGGGGGCGGGAGGTGGTGCTGTGCTAGAGCCCTCCCCTGTCCGACTAGAAGCTCTACAGGTGAGACATAATGAATGATATAGACCGACAACACAAAGCCCCAAACAGGCATTTATAAAATCTAATGGTGTTTGTTTTTGTTTTTAAAAGTGTGTCCTGTTTGTTTCAGGTCATGTGCCACCTGGTGCGTGGCTACTTCTCTCTAGCCCAGACGTGTCTGTGTGAGATTGGGCAGTTGAGCGCTGTCTGCCTTGGGGAGACGGACCCCTCCATACAACTGCATGGAGCAAAGGTAAGCCTTCTAGTTTATCTTCACAATCTGTAAATGACTTTCACACGTCTGTGTCTCTGACTTTTGTCCCCTATCTACCCTTATGTGTCAGCAATGCACATTGTGAATTTCATATATGAACATGTGAAAAGACGCATCAAGACGGAATGAGATCTGTGTTTTTTTTTTTGTTGTTTTTTTATTTAGTTGCTAGAGGAATTGGGGACGGGAATAATCCAGCAGTACAGAGCAGAGAACAATGTGCCTGAGAGATTGCGGGTCCCTGTGAGCCAAGTGAGTAAAAGTCTTTATACTCTATAAACTTTATCAGGGTACGCCTGTTTTGAGAGATTGTGTGTCCTAGTGCTATTTGTTCCCGTTTGTTTCCCGAAAGGAGAAGAATGTAGTTTTAATGTCCCTTTGGAAACGGCCAAATCCCCCAAATTGTTTGAAATCAGTATTTCAACCGTGTGATTAGAAAGCTTCAATTCCAATGAGTTGAGATGTATGAATGTCTTAATTCCATACATATGTGGGCATGATATAGGTGGTGCTGTTTTGGTCGGATGTCTTGAGGGGTCCGCTCAACAGTGCGCTGCAGAGCGAACAACATCCAACGCTACAGACGAGTGCCTGCGACACGCTGTCCTCCATCCTGCCGCAGGCCTTCGCACAGCTGCCTGTGAGTTCCCCTTTGATGTTTCTTCACATTCCACATTAACATTGAGCTACATCGAGTTGTAAGTGTTCTCTGTGATGTTGTTTTTAAGGACAAAACCCAGCTGATGTGCATCACTGTGCTACTGGGGCTGACCTACAGTGAAAACTATCTGGTGAAGATTGCGGCCGTCAGGGCTTTAGGAGTCTACATTCTGTTCCCGTGTCTGAGAGAGGTAGCGACACTGAGCAGCGGTCTAACATTCTGCCCCTCAGGCATCTGTTACACAAGTATACAAGTTGTAATTTCTCTTTTCAGGATGTGATGTTTGTGGCAGATACGGCAAACACTATCCTGGATTCCCTCGATGATCGAACTGCCAATGTCCGCGCCAAGGCTGCCTGGTCTCTAGGCAACCTCACAGACACACTTATCGTTAACATGTAAGAAATCATGGATGCAAAGTGCGTAGAAGTAGAAAACAATCCAATCCTTTGTGACAGTAACATCAAGAAATCTTCATCATCACTTACTCAGCATACTCAATACAAGAAGAGCTTTCATTATGTTATTAACAAAGAAATGTTTTGTAGCTGACTGATTTTGATAAACCCAGTATAATACAGAATAGTATAAAGTCTGTTATTAATATTTGTAATTCTGCAATGTGTTTATCTCCTATCTATGTTTCAGGGAGAGTGTAGGTGTGGATTTCCAAGAGGAGTTATCAGACATGCTTCTTCTCAAGATGTTGCAGGCAGCCACCCGAGCAGCAGTCGACAAAGACAGGGTGACGGCACTCACCCAATGAACTTGGAAGGCACAAATATTCAGATCTGATTAGTCTTGTTGTTGTTCTTTTGAAGGAGATAATTATTAGGAAGTGGTTTCAATTTGGATCAGTTTGGGACACAAAAAATGCTGTTGAGCTGCAAAGAGGAGACAACTGAATATTCACTTAACATTATGTTTTTTTAAATCTAATATACTCCTCATGATCTGCCCTGTGAAGACAGCACTTTCTAGGCTGATTTTTTTTATTTGACGTCCCCAGGTGAAATCGAATGCCGTGCGTGCACTCGGGAATCTGCTTCATTTCCTGCGTCAGAGTCAGCTGACCCGGTCTGTGTTCCAGCGCCCGCTGGAAGACGCAGTCCGAGCTCTGGTTAAAACGGTCCAATCAGAGGCTACTATGAAGGTCCGATGGAATGCCTGCTACGCCTTGGGAAATGCTTTCAAAAACCCAGCCCTGCCGCTGGGTAAGTGTTAATTCATTTGCTTGTTCATTCTGCCTTTGCCCTCCCTATGAATGGGTCCCCAACTCCGCTCTGTAGCCATGTTTAAAACCATCTTATTTGTTATACATTTGTCATATATTTTTGCTAAGTTTACTGTCAGGAGACGACTAACTTAGGATAAAAAGGAAGGCCATGGAGCGAGGATTGAGGAGAGAGGAAGGATATCTGAGGAGCTACAAGCGAGGGTACACAAGAGCAGCCTTCACAGAAGTCTTAGCAGCTCACAGGCCTCAGTGGATATCAGTTGTTCGCTGAACGCAATCAGCAATGATGAATGCAGACTCAAACGCCATCAGTCGAGACTTTACATCTGATATGGATTTTTGTTTTAATGGTTCTCACATTTCAAAACTTATCAATTGATTCCTGTTGCTTTCTTCCTCTCAGACTCAGCCGCGTGGTCCTGTGAGGCATTCTCCGCCCTCTGCCATGTTGTTACTTCCTGTAAGAACTTCAAGGTGCGGATCAAGTCTGCTGCTGCCCTGGCAGTTCCTGCCAACCGCGGCTGCTACGGGGACTCCAAGCGGTTCAGCAGTGTATGGAGCTCTCTGGCCAAAGCGCTGGAGAACAGTGAAGACACAAACGACTTCTTAGAGTACCGCTACAGTGCCAGCTTACGACACACGCTCTCACAAGCACTTCTCCACTTGCTCAGTGTCAGCCTGTCGCAGGACATGCCTGCACTTGGGGCATCGTTGTCCGGGGAAGAGGGGAGTGGCATCAAACAGCATTTGATCAAATATCTCAGAGCAGAGGAAGGAGGAGAGGGAGCAGAGGCAGAGAAAGAGGCACGGGGGGACAGTTTTACCCCACAACAGAGAATTGGAGGTTTGCAGCACACGCTGAGCCGACTTAAGGAGTTGGAGGCTGAAGGGGAGGGACGGGGAGAGGAGGAGAGAGGTAAAGAGATGGTGGTTCATTTCCTGGAGGATTTGTTCAAGACCTTTGAAGAGCCCTAAAGAGTCTCTTGGATCATAAGACTGCTGTATCAGGTTGGACAGGCAGACGGTTGACGGAGAAACATCCAACCACAAAATAACTGGTGACTGATGGCGGAGGTTATATCACAAGCTTTGTCATAATGAGATTTTAGGACACCAAACTAAACCACAAAATCCTGACGACATATAGGAATGTTTACTCTTATTTTGTACATTTCAAGGTATTTTGCTTTTGTTTAGTTTTTTTATGTGTATTATTGCACTTTTACTCCATGGATGAACACTAGTGACAAATACATATTTTGGGATTAGGACTGAGTTATAATTTATTGTTAATCGACTTTCAGTGGAATCACATTCTGATGAACATTCAACCAACAAGTATTGTTTCACAAAGTTTTGTTCAAGTAAATTAATTAAGATGATCAAAATCATAGTTTTTCAATTCTTAGGCTGACTGAACGGACGAATAAATTATGTGCAAGTCACTTATGGTGACGATGAAATGAAAGAGACGGAGGTGATGTCTCGCTGTCTTCAGGCACACGCCTTAAATCTTAAACAGATGTCCTTTGTAATAATCTATCATAATAATAATAAATATTTCAGTTGTATTTACACTTTAATAGTTTTTCTGGTGGTCTGTTTTTTTTTTTTTTTTGTAAGGTAAAATACAATATATTACTGGTATGTCAATTTGTCACTTTCACACGCGGGGTGTTAAACGCAGACAGCAGGGGGCGCCAGTGTTCAGCGCAGATGGGAGGAGCTTCTAATGGATGACCCGGATGTTGACTAGTGACGCCTGGATGCAGACCGACCACGCTGCAGCAATGGACGCGTTCGAGTTGTTTCGAAAACTCGGAGCCGGAGCTAAATTTGACCTGAAAAGGTTTGGTCAAGACGCCACTCGGTTTAAGGTAAACTTTGCGGATGTGGCTGATGATACACTGGACGAAAAATAATGACTGATAGCACCACGAGACTCGCTTTAATATACATTTAACGGTCTCCGATTCGTACTGACGTAGAAGTACACTTTTTTATATTTTAGTCACATTAAAGATTTTATGTCACAGTTCTTTAGATGCGTGGTTGGACAATATGTCATACACGTGTTTTATACACAGGTGGTGATTTTACACGTCTTGTGTTACAGGTTGCCAGATCTCACGGAGGGGAAGCGTCCTCCAACGATATTTCTGCGATCGATTACTTTGGCACAGGAACAACCAATGGATCCCAGAGCAGTTCTAAGGGACAGGATGATGATGTTGGTGGCGATGGGGAGGAATATGAGGTGGGCAGTGACGGTGGAGGCAAAAGGAAGAAAAGGAATGAAAAGAAAGACGTGAGAAAAAAGACGAAAAGCAACCAGCTGGAGGCTGAAGGTAAGAGATGTTTGCTGCTGACCAGATTATTAATAAATTATGAATTATGAAGTGAAGGAAAAAAGTTGAAATGGAAAAAGAGCAGCTGCTTTTTACACTCTTCTGCATGTCTGAAGCTTGTGGTGGATCACTGAATAACACCGAGGGAAACGGCATCGCCTGGACCTCCGCATTGGACAGGAAGATCCCAAACCTGCCGGGTGACGGGAAGGAGAAATCGTCCCTGAAGAGGCTGAAGCATCTCCATCAGGAAAAGGTCCTCATACAGACGCGATGTGATTCTGACAAATATAACTGTGTGCGACTTTATCCTCTATCCTGTGCTAAATCCTTTCCCATGTCATTTTAGATCAATCGTATTCGCTCTCAACACCGCATAAACGTGCATGGCTGTGACGTGCCCGACCCCGTGTGCACGTTCGGGGAGCTCCAGTCCGAGTATCGTCTCGACTCGCGGGTGCTCCAGAACCTCAAAGATGCCGGGCTGAACTCCCCGACGCCAGTACAGATGCAGGCCATACCGCTCATGATGCATGTGAGAGCAGACACACCCATTCAGTGGTTGCTAAGACACGTACAGACGGTGGTTATGTGAGAGTTTCTGGTGTCTCCCTCAGGGTCGTGAACTCCTGGCCTGCGCTCCCACGGGATCAGGAAAGACTTTGGCTTTCTGTCTGCCACTGCTCGCCCACTTGCAGCAGCCTGCCAACCTGGGCTTCAGAGCTGTGGTCATCTCCCCGACCAGAGAGCTGGCCAACCAGGTACAAAACACACACACACACACACATTATTATCAAGCTGTCCAGTTTTTTTCATGATAAATCTGCATATTTATTGATACCAAGGAAGGAGAAGTGAAAACGTGGGTTTAATCCCCATTGAATTCAGTGGGAGTTTCCTCTACTTTTTGTTAAATGACCAAACACGTTTGCAGGCATTTTCAGTCAGTTTCGTTGCGTTGTGTTCAGACCTACAGAGAGCTGCTCCGCGTGTCAGAGGGAGTCGGATTCAGAGTTCACATCCTAGACAAAGCCTCTCTGGCAGCCAAGAAATATGGACCACAGTCAAACAAAAAATATGGTACGTTTTGGAAAATGTTTTCACAGAAGAATGAAATCTGAAACATCCATTGCCTTTGCCTCACTCTTTACCTCCCTTATTTCTATGCAGATATACTCGTCAGCACTCCAAACAGACTCGTCTTCCTTCTTAAGCAGGATCCTCCAGCTCTCAATCTCAGCAGGTAACACTGAATTTGCTGCTCTTTTGAAATAGTTTTTTTTTTCTTTAACTGTCTTTTGGATAGATTTACAGCAAAGCCATTACCTGTCTATCAGAGGAATTATATACAGTTGTTGGCAGGAATGTGTATCATAAAATAATGTTTTTCAGTCCAGTGTGGGGATCTTTTGTCATGTTTTACTCTTCTCTGTCCTCATGTCTGTCAAATAAAATCAAACACAATGAAATCTGGGGTGAAATGTGAGATTGATTGTCTTTTGCCGGTGTTCAGTGTGGAGTGGCTGATTGTGGATGAGTCCGATAAGCTGTTCGAGGGCGGTAAGACGGGCTTCAGGGAGCAGCTTGCCGCAGTTTTCCTGGCCTGTTCCGGTTCAAAGGTGCGCAGGGCTTTCTTCAGCGCCACCTGCACGCCTGACGTAGAGCAGTGGTGCCGTCTGAACCTCGACAACCTGGTGTCTGTCAACATTGGACATAGGTGACAATTTACTTGTGGAACTCCTTCCTTTGATAGATTTAAATTATCTCTTTCTCACACTAGAATGAATAATCTTTCATCCTCTCAGAAATACAGCAGTTGAGACGGTGGAGCAAGAGCTGCTGTTTGTTGGGACGGAGAACGGCAAACTGGTGGCCATGAGGGACATCATCAAAAAAGTAAGCACACTCCAGAGAGGCTATTTTTCAAGCTTTTAAATAATTGAGGTTATTAAAATTCAATTCATACAAGCTCAATTTCTTAAAGGATGTCCTCCGTGCCATTTTCAGGGTTTCCTGCCTCCCATGCTGGTGTTTGTGCAGTCTATAGACCGAGCACGGGAGCTTTTCCATGAGTTGGTGTACGAAGGCATCAATGTAGACGTGATCCACGCAGACCGAACGCAGCAGCAGGTCTGCACACGTTACTAATGGTCCTCTCTGTCACTGGAGAGCAGCTGTATTTACGTTCCTCCTCTGTTGCTTTTCTGTTTCAGAGGGACAACGTAGTGAACAGTTTCCGGTCTGGGAAAATTTGGGTGTTGATCTGCACCGCTCTGCTCGCCAGAGGAATCGACTTCAAAGGGGTCAACCTCGTGCTGAACTACGACTTCCCCACCAGCTCTGTGGAGTACATCCACCGAATTGGTACGCTTTGAAGTATAATAAACCATTTCACAACTAAGATCATCATGTATTAGTTTTAAACAATTAACTAGTGGGCAAAAATGTGTAGTAGTTAATAAAGTTATTATTTTGATTGAAAAAAGACCAAATCTTTGCTGATCACAGCTTTACAAACTTGAAGATTTGCTTGTTTTGTTAATTTTATATATTTGTGAATGAAATACCTTTTGGGGTTTTGACTTATTTTGGTGTACTGTGGCAATTTGTATTTAAGGCACATGTCATTTTGTATGACATTTTACAAGCAAAATAATTAATAAAACAAAAAGTCAGTTAATAATGTACATATATTGTGAGTTGCAGCCCGTTATTTCCTTTCACATATTTCTCCTCACATATAAATATCTTTGCTGTTCCTCAGGTCGGACTGGTAGAGCCGGACATCAAGGGAAGGCCGTCACCTTCTTCACAGAAAATGACAAGCCGCTGCTGCGCAGGTACGTGAAAAGTGCAAACTGACATTCTTTGCAGATAAAAATGTACATGTTGTTTTTGTGTGTGAGACCCTGGAAATCCAGTTTATATCAAAGTCAGACTATGGTCATAAGACGGCAAATTGACCTACCTCGAAAGAAGCTCCCAAAATGTTCCAGAATTTACACATTTCTCTTAATATATTTGTCTTTATATCTCTTTCTAAAAGCATTGCCAATGTGATAAAACAAGCTGGCTGTCCTGTACCAGACTACATGATCGGCTTCAAGAAAATCCACAGGTAAAGCAGACCATTATATATTTCCACAATAATTAATACATTTAAAGGCATTTTCACTCTTTAATTTCTTTCAAAATGTATCATGTTTGGTTAAACGGTCGTAACAGTCCACCTGACTTTGTCTGTTTAGTAAAGTGAAGCGGAGGCTTGAGAAGAAACCCCCCACAAGAAGCACTATTTGCACAACTCCCATCTTCTTGAAGAAGAAAAAAGGCAACACACCAAATAGAGGCCTGAAAGGAGAGAAGCAGGCAGCGGAAGGCGAGCAGAAAGGGGAAAATGGATCTCAAACAGCAGCGCAGCAGCAAAAAGGGGAAAAGAAGACAAACGGACAGGCGCTGAGAAGAAATAAAACACTGAAACAAGGGGGAAGAGGAAAGCCGAAGAAGGCGTCTCACATGACAGGATCAAAGACCTCTGGAGCAAAGCTAAAAAAGTAATAAAGACATGTGTTTTCATATATGGATATGCTCTACAAACAAATGTTGCTAATATAGAAAGTCTCATTGTCTTAACGAGATCGTTTTTTTCTGTGTTCACCAGGAGAAACGGGAAGAAAAATAAGTCCCCAAAGGAATAAGTGTACCAGACTGATACGAAGAAGGAAGTGGATTTTTTGTACATCTTGCCGTCTGGTTCACTGCTCATTTGTGCTTTGAGAATGACACAAACAGTTTATATATACATATTATATCTGTGTATATACATATATATAGCTTCTTTATCAGTTACATTTGCTCACCTGCAATTTGTGATATTGACATTTTAACAAATACTTAGTCAAGAGAAATGAAGGCTTTAAAGAATGATTAATAACATTCAACTAACAAGCTAGCCTCATGCACATTGAACATGAAATGTTTCAAGGTCCTTGTAATATAAATAAAACTGTTCAACTCTTGGATGCAGCTGTGAGAGATAAAACTCATTCATGTACATCACAATTTTGGATTATTTTGAATCACTCCATTATATTTTTGAGAACATTCCTGCATATTATAACTTGAATGAAAGTTACTTGGATGCGGCTTACTGATATTTTGTTCAATGTTTCCTGTGCTAAAGGACATATCAGAAGAAGCATTGAAGCACCTTTGCTAAGTATTTCAGGGAATTTGACCAGCTCTTATGGCTGCCATTCAGATACTTCAGGGTAATTTGTGAGGTCAGGAACCTTCTTAAGAAAAATCATTTTTTTCAACTGCAGCCCTATATTATGACTTTTTTTTTGCTATACATTGACTTTTTTAATGACTTTGATGTTATACCATAACCTTTCTGACTTTTTTAAGATGCTATACTACTTTTACATATAGTATGTCAAACATGTCATAAAAAAGGCATAGTATAGCATGTTGAAAGTCAGTGTAATCATAAAAAAGGCATAAAAAGTCTATGTATAGTAGGAAAAAGTCCAAATATATCACTATATATAAGAAAAGATATAAAAAGTCATATTGTAGTTTGTTGAAAAAAGTAATAAAAATTCAAAATATATGTAAAAAAAAAAGTAATTAAAATTGTATTATGTTGAAAAAAAAATCAGTGTAGTTTATCAAAAAGAGTCATAAAAAAGTCAGTATAATTTATCGAAAAGAGTCGTAAAAAAAGTAGTATGTCGAAAAAAGTCATAAAAAGGTAATTTTACAGTTTGTCGAAAAAATTCAAAATATATCATGTTGAAAAAAGTCATAAAAAATTAATATAGCATGTAGAAAAAAGTCATTGTATAGCAAATCGAAAAAAGTTAGATTTCATTATTTCAATTATGGTACAAATATTTTTGAAAACGAAACTGAAATAACAAAAACGAATTCTTATAAATGACATTAATAATCAACATTAACAATATTTCGTCTTCAAAAATGAGTGAAAAATCCTGATGAAATCTCTTATCTTTCCTTGACCTCGTGTCGTTTTTATTCGAGGTCAAAGAAAAGTGGTTTAGGTAAAGACGTTACGACGTCATTTTTTGCCTTTCTGTCCAGAGCCCCATGGGTGTTTCAAGAGGAAGTGCCTTTCTCTAACTCTCGCGATACATCCGATGCGAGATCTCGCCCATGCATTATACTGCAGAAACCCCGTTCAGCCTTCCTTTCTCAACATGGCACCGAAGGTGAAGAAGGAAGGTTTGTCAATCTAATAATCTTGCATGAATAATTCGTACAATTTACACTAGTATCACACCTAAGTTTAATTAGATGTACCCGAAATACAACTATAAACAATCCGTGGTTTTAATTATATCAGGATATTGCTTCCAACTGTCTAAATACGTAGACAACGCGGACCGTCTTCCCGGCGTGTATACTAGAACGTGATGCTAAGCTAGTGTTAGCCTTGACGCTGCTCACAAACGCTATCTATTTACAGCCACAACTCTGTTCTGATATCGTCCTACAGTTTATCACGAAGATTCCTAGCTGATCGAAGTTAATTAGTCAACGTATCTCTAGTTATTATGTAATAGGTGTGTCTTAAAGCTGTTTTTGTGACGTTAGCACTTGATGCACCTCTGGCGTTTGAAACGTTTCTTTAGCTACACGTGATCACGTAGCGATGTACGTTAAACTACAGGAGGACTGGATGCAATGTAGTAAACTTTGGCCATTTCGATGATTGTAGATTATCGTCTTACTCTTATGTTTATGGGGCGGCGTTAGTTATGTGTCAGTGGAGCAAACTGATGTGTAATGTAGTAGATAATATGACGGTTCATCTCTCATTTTGGTAACGTCATTCGTCCTGGAAAGTGAGCTTCAGTGGTTTAATTACACTATAAATCCAATTTAAGGCACCCATGATATCTGGAGCTCTATACAGAAGTGAAGGTTTTAATGACTTTTGATTACTTCTTCAATCGAATAGATTCTGCTCAGCTCTAAACATAATGTAATACTGTTTAAATGGAATAAACTATTAAGTACACATATCAAATGGATAGGGACTGGAATTTCTAATGTCTTGTCGTTAATAACCAAATTACAAACTGGAGGCGCATTAACAGCTGACCATAGTCTAATAATGATGTCTCTATTTAAGCTGTCCCTGCCAAGACTGAGGCCAAGTCGAAGGCTCTGAAGGCCAAGAAGGCTGTGCTCAAGGGCGTACACAGCCAGAGGAAGAAGAAGATCAGGACTTCTCCCACCTTCCGTCGCCCTAAAACCCTGCGTCTGCGCAGGCAGCCCAAGTATCCCCGCAAGAGCGCTCCTCGCAGGAACAAGTGAGTTACAGTAACTGCATGTTGCTGGAAAATTGAAGGAATTAAACCTGGTGCATATGATGGTAAATGCGATCAAAGTATGAAAAGCATGATTCCAACTCTAAAACTACTGATGCACCGAATTCATTTTTTTGTCCATTAAACAAAAGCAAGTTTGTATATTAGATTATGTACTTGCTGATGTTAAAGGGCCTGTTAGTAGACTTTGTTGACCATAAGAGTGTGATGCTTTGGGACTTATCGGCCTAATCTTTTTCCTGCAGGCTGGATCATTATGCCATCATTAAGTTCCCCTTGACAACAGAGTCCGCCATGAAGAAGATCGAGGACAACAACACACTTGTGTTCATTGTGGATGTCAAGGCAAACAAGCATCAGATTAAACACGCCGTCAAGAAGCTGTACGACATCGACGTCGCCAAAGTCAACACACTTATCAGGTAGAAAGGCTTTCCCCGAACGCCACTTTCATGATGTCATCATCCTGATAATCAAGATATACGTAAAACTGTACGGAAAAAGGCTATCGACTGTAATTAAATCATTTCATTTAATTTGTTATATTTTAATTGCATCTCAAATGGAACATCTTTTCTTCAGTGAAAAACATGATCAGTGTTCAATAAGGTCTTTATACCTTCCTTTCATTGTTCAGGCCTGACGGTGAGAAGAAGGCGTACGTTCGTCTCGCTCCAGATTATGATGCGTTGGATGTTGCAAACAAGGTGAGCCTTCAATCATTCAACAGGGTAGAATGGATCTTGTGAAAGCTAGTTAAGCAACATAATTGTTGTATTTGCTTTCAGAAGTCATTAATCCTGTGCAAGTGATGTAAACTTTTATGTCTGAATGTTCATGATGCATTCAAAGGAACCACTGATGCCAGAGTGCAGGTACTGATGGATTCATTTTTGTTGACGGTCGAGTAATGAACGTCCTTTTCTTCTCCACAGATTGGCATCATCTAAACTGACAGAAGAGTCTTGTGGAAGAATAAATATTTGTATAAACTACAACCGATTCTGTGTGTTTTTGAGTTGTCATACATGGATACGTACTGTAAACGCTTACATTCACACAATATGCATTTTCAGTTTTGATTCAGACTAATGGGTAAATGACAATTGCTTAAAGCATGTGTACAGTGATGGATATGAAGCACATGTACGCCCCAAGTTGAAATTATTCCTACATTCACAAACAAAAACGGTAAGAATAGAACATTTAAGTGAATGTTGCCATTTTCTGGTGTGAAAGCTTGGGAGAGATGCAGGACTAGCAACAACAGAAGTAACTGAATATGACTAGAACATGTTTACTAAACTGAGCACATCCATATAGTATTGTAAATAAATACCACATTAACTCACAAATCGTACTTAGCATTTCAGAGGTAATCAAGACAGATTCAGTCGTTTAACCTACACTGGATTTTCCCATACCATGTTGATGACAAGGGTATACAGACCATGAATCAACTGTAGCTGCTTTTGTAATTAAGATTTACAATAAATGTCTGTTTAATGTTAGTCCGATTGATGTCTGACAATCTAAAGAGTGTCAGGCTGCTGTTCCTTTACAATCATGGCATTTTAACACAGTAATTCAATTGAAGCTGTTGCATATAATTTAATGAGACAGTGGAATACATTTCCTTGCATTGAACATTGATGTTTTATACATTTTCCATAGTGTGAACGTGAAAATAAACCCATTATGAGTAGGATACTGGTTTTAAACAGATCAGTTAGTCTTAATATGTTACATGTTGAATAATTTAAGATTATATATACTGAAAGCCTTGTACTGAGCATTCTAACTGACTGTAGTATTCCATTTCTATCAGATATGGCTATACAATTAATTAATTACTAAGTGCCAAATCATAACAAGTTCA
Organism: Chelidonichthys spinosus; assembly: GCA_029853015.1. Classification (NCBI taxonomy): domain Eukaryota; kingdom Metazoa; phylum Chordata; class Actinopteri; order Perciformes; family Triglidae; genus Chelidonichthys; species Chelidonichthys spinosus. Next base: position 14,632,933 of record CM056835.1, read on the forward strand.
GACACAACATTGGATGTTGCTTCGACTTAAAACCAAAGACCAGTTCTTGTGTCTTGCGTGCCATCAGCAGATTAAAGTGATGGGGTTTGGCCCTAAACTGGCAACAATAATGGCCCAACCTCACTTAAGGGGGCTGAGAGAAAAGAGCAAAACCATTGAGTTTTTCCTCATCTTTTTTTAAAATGTTTCAAAGTTATTGTTGGTTAACTATTACCTTCTCTGAGAGAGAGTCTGAGAGGAGACTAATTAATAGCAGTTAAAGAGTAATGTCAATATGTCATTTTTATCTCACTATTATGTCTGTCAGCTGTATATTCACCTATCTCATATTGCTTACATTCAATCACATCGTTGAGAGACTTGCAGCCTTGTGGTTAAGAGAGGAAGGTTCGGACCGTGCCTTTAACCAGGCCTCTGCAGATTGGACACTTTCGCAGTGATGGCGCACACTCTTTACAAACCACCAGGTGTCCACATGGGATGAAGACGATGTTGACTTCTTTATCCATACACACCTTGCAGGTGCGCTCCTCCTGCAGCCGCCGCAGCTGCTCCTCCATGGGGAGGTCTGCAAAGAGATATTTGATTGTCTTTAAAATTCTAACAGGTTGGTACTTTCCTGCTCATTTTATATATAGTTCATAATTCAAATGCAGTATTCAAACAGATCATAATCTCTACTTAAAATTGCTCCACACAGTAGCAACGGCAATAATTACACCTCACACAGAAATGATTCATTACACGAACTGAAGCAGAAATACATAAAATTGGCGAGATCTGCCCGACTGGGTGCCTCTTAATACCTGAAAGATCTTGGCTTGGTGATGCAGCTTCGTTTGATTGGGCTGGAAATGTAAAAGACAATGTCGTCAGCTCAACTTTTGGTTAAATGCACAATGGAAACGATGTTCTCCAGGGGATGTACGCCTCAACCAGTCAAGCTGCAGTTTACATTCAGGTGTGTTCAAACTATCATTTTATTCTATTAGACATTTGTGTGAAATTGTCTTAACTAGCATGTGAATCCTTAGCTATGGCCAAAACATGGTTTGTGATGTGACCTTTAACCACCAAATTCTAATCAGTTTATCCTCGAGTTCAAGTGGAAATAAGTGGCAAGAAATTCCCTCGTTCTGGGTATATAGCGTGTTTTCTTTTGTTCGTCATTTTCGGACTGAACAACTTCAACTATGTAGTGGAATATCTTTTACTTTTACTTACATGTCTGCAGTTTGTACTGTATGTTCTGTCTCCACATACCCATGAGATCTCTGAGCAGGTGGACGTCGTTTTTCTGGATCCAGTTGCGGAAGACCTCGGCTGCAGCGTTTCCCTTGGTGAGGACGAGCTCTATCAGCCTGGCGGTTTGCTGCTGGGCCGACGTCTGAGCCTTAAGACCGCTATACTCTTCGGTAGCTGCAGGTTCACAAGAAAGCATTAATCACATTCTTATCAGTCATGATTATTTATGTGATGATTAACTACATTTTGTATTTTGCACAAAAGGAAATAAATCTTACTGAATGGAAATTGCACTGACAAAAAACAGAACCACTAATCCTGTAGTTACGTCATTGTACTGAAAAATTGAGCCAATTTATCTACTTAACTATTTCTACACTTGTATTTTTCAGTAATATATTACTAATAGCTGTTGATAAACTAAATCCTGCACCCAAAGTAAGTATTTAACTGTCCTTCTACTACATTTAAAAGACTTGGCAAAACTTACTCAAATATATTAAAACACAAAGAAAAAGAGAGAGACTTACACAACACATTTTGCTCTCTTAAATGCTCCAGCACTGGTTCCACACTCTTCAGTCGCTGGATCAACGCTGCCTGGTGTCTCTTCACAAAGGTGAAACCATCTGTAAACAAAAGGAAATTCATGGTTGTGTGTTTTCATGAATAAAACCATCGCACAGATTCCATATCTACCATCTCCAGCCGTACCTGATGCCATCGCCTCCGCCAGCATCTCTCGCTCCTCCTCCCTTTTCTGATCCTCTGCACTCAGCAGGTCTGAAACAAGCTCCTGGACTGTTCTGTAGTTCTCTCCGCTGGTCAGAATCTTGCTCTGGACTGTTTGCTTGACTAGACTTCGCTCAAAACCCATCTCTAAAGCAGACTTAATCACAGGGGTGTTCATCATGACAGCGTCCTCTGATCGCTCCTCTCCTGGACCAAGGTGCACCACTGAGATGAGGAGAGTACAGACATGTCAGGCTGAGTGATACGACTTCCAAATGTTTCATCCTAGTCAGAAAAATGCCTGACTGTATGGAGTCTAGCGATCCACTTTCCAAAAATTAACTCTTGATTTGAAATAGTTTGGAACTCACCAGGTGGATCCACAAACTCTCTGGAGTTGCTGTCTCCATTTGTTAAAAGCTTTTGAAGATAACAGGAAAAAAAGAAGCACTTTTAAATGACTTGTTCTAAATGCTTGAACCAATAACATACTTATGCTGAATCTCTTCTGACCTGCTCAAACAGCCGAGGGAAGCGAGCCTGGATCTGGTGAACAAACTCCTGTCCCTTCTCCTGGAGCAAGTATTCACACCTGCAATTAACCAGAGGCAAAACAATACAAACATTCTTATAAACCATCTATTACACATGGAAATAGAACTATATAAAGAACAGCATTTACCGAGGGAACCATTTAGCATGTTCCACCCAAGGATCATCTCCGGACTCCCAGCATCGTAGGCCTCCATCACAGCAGAAACACTTCACATCATCGTTACGACCTTTAGGGCAAACAAAGAGCTTTCAGTGTGACGAGTGGTTTCATCCGGCTTATAGACAGGGTTATTCTGAATAAAGGTTTGCATTTCATATTTCACGTCCTCTTTTGCTTGAAAAAAGTCATAAGAAACTGATCACATTTGAATGCTGTGTTAACAATTTCATCTGTACATTATTATTTTGACCACCTGATGAATGATGAAATTCTCCTTCTAGCTTCATGCTCCCCCTGATCAGGTTACTGTCCGATAAGGAAAATCCCTGACAAGATTTTTTTTCTTCGATATTGTCCGTACCTACATAGTAGAAGCCAGCTTTAGCCAGCTGGTCAGGCCTGACAGGGATCCGAGACGGCCAGTTGACAAAAGTGAGCAGCCTCTCTTCGCTTTGCTGCATGGCAGGGTTCGACACATTACTGAGGGCCGAGGCTCCTGAAGGCAGTTGAGAAGTTACTCCTCCGGATGCAGCTCCCGCAGCTGCAGCCAACGACACGTTGTCAGCTCTGTCCCCGCGCACAAAGCGACAGTTTGGATAATGCCTCTGGTGCTCGGATACGGCTCTGTCACCCGGCTCCCAGTTACTCAACTGCAAATACAAACAAACACTTAATAGCTGATGAGCATACAAGAATGGTAAGGCAAAAAAAATTAATTGAAACAAACATAATCCTCTGAAAATCTCTCAGATTGTCTCTGAAAATCCTCTGAACCAAGCATCAGGTAAGAGCTAACCAAGATAATAATAACTCTTTAGCTTCCACAGAGCAGGTGTGTTTGTGCCTCTGTGATGATACACACCTGTCCTCCACAGCTAAAGCAGGCCACTCGGTCACCCTGGCCCAGGCAGTAGAAGCCTGCCTTGGCGAGCTCAGCCGGAGTTATGACTGAGACTGTCCAGGGTTGGAAGGAATCCAGACGGTCCTGTTCTCTGCGCATGCTGGGGTTGTGACATGTTGGTCTCTGATGGGACATGTCCTCTACACCCCGAGAGCTGAGCGGGCTGGAAGGTGGTGGAGCGGAGAAGCCCATATTCAGGTAGCCAACTGGCTCTTCACCTTGGCTTACTGTCGGGTTAGGGGCAGCTGGGCCTGGACCAGAAAGCTAAAAGAAAAAGATACAAAATGATTAAGATTTTACACAAGTTGCTTAATGCTACTGGAAATTCAATTTACAGTAGTCAAAAAATGACATTATATGGAACATACTTGTTTCATGTCATATAATTCTCCCCAAAAACAACTTTCTTCTATAAAGTATATATATTTTATCCTCAGAAACTTCTCCTGATCTTACTGGTATGGCTGGAGCAATGCGGAGTGGGGAGAAGGCGGAGTGAGAGGATGAGAGCAGGTTGGCTGTAGATGGGAGGCTTTGGATGAAGGAGCAGGAAGAAGAGAGCTGTCTGTGTTTTTCTGTTGGACAGTCCCCGGCCTGCCAGCCCTCTGCTATCACGTTACATCTGAAACACTGCACCCGGTCGCCCACACCGGTGTAGAACCAACCTGCCCTCGCCAGACTTCGCTCTGTGACTCCTGAAGCTGGGAATCGAGCAAAAGTAGAGATGCGGAAGAGCTCTGGGGATGAAAACGACATCATATTGACACACCAATACAAAAAATGATCTTGAATCTATATCTGATAAATGTTAGAATAAAAAGACACTGGTACCTGAGGAGTTATCATATTGCAGGTCAGGTGGAGGCCCATTGCGACACAACCCCATCAAAAACGGGTTGTTTTTGAGTTGAACAAGAGTTTCCATTTTTGAATTTAAGTTTAGAAATATAAAAGGCAAAGGAGATGTCCTTCAAAAGGGAGAGGGATTAGAGAAAACCCAAGGTCTCGCTTTCTCACACTCACTCACACTGCAACACAAAATAGTAAAATAGAGCAGGGGTCAGAGTAGGAGGGGGTGTTAAACTCAAACCAAAAGACAGGAACTGTGAAGACCTAGTAAAAAAGAAACTGAAGCTTTGTTAAGTGTGAAACTTGCAAAAGAAACAAAACTACCAGTCCAGCAACCACCATCATCACAGTATTGGATACAAAACTGCATGAGGTGCCCTAAAATAAATTTGTCATGTATTTTTCTCAACCATCCCATTCCCTATAGCCTAAGACTATAGTACACCTGGATCTCTACACAGTAGAACATTTAACTGCAGACACTTCAACATCTTTAGTTACAGTCCCAGTGGATGCATGTTCAACAAAACACATCCTGAGCCGTAAAAAAAGATGGCCTTTTTAAAAATTAGAACCAAAATGAAACCTCAAATCATAATCACAATATTACACTGTGGTCACATCACCCAGGATCCGTGTACACTTTATTATCTTGTATATTCAGCACAGACATTTCTATTACATTATCTACCCATTCAAACTGGTTTGCGATTATGTTCAAAAACATTAGAAATTAATAAATGTCTCAAGCGCGCACACACACAAACACACTGAGACCAAGGGATGTGTGCTCTCAAACCCCTCCCCCCATCTCGGACATCCCTTTTGTAGGTGTCTAAGCTGCCATAATTGAATAATAAAAAAACAATAAGAAAAATGTAATCCTCCTTTGGTAAGGATAGTGGACGCTCCTCTTTATTGTAATGATAGCAGGACCTGTAGAAATAATAATGTAGAATAAATAAATGTAGAAATTATAGTTTGAGTAATTCACTAAAGATACATTTCAAATAGTGTTAACAGTGCAAAAACAATAATAATAGTTATAATTATATAAACACAGAAAAGCAGTACATTCTCACATTTGAGAAGCTTGAAACAAAGAATATTTGACATTTTTCTTTATGAATTACTTAAATGATTAATCAAACATTACAGGGGTACTACTGGGATTTATTATTCCCTTTTCATTCAACTAGGGCAAGTCACAGGAGAGGTGACTTCTCTAGGTCTGGTAAACGCCCACGTCTTTCAATATCCCTGCCACCTGTTTTAAATGCAGATTTTCTGTTAGAAATACCGGTGGTCTAATAATCCCGAGTTAAGATAATGCCGATGACATCATCAGGGTTTTCCTCAGACTGTTGAAAGTTTTCCCATCGCCACGGATGAGTCATGGCATTAGCTATACTAACTTTTTCCACAGGTTAAGTAGCACTCTTAATGACAAATAAAGTGACTTTATTATGTAACATGGGAAATACAACTAATATTTGTTATATCTTAACGCTGCTGGTATTTTTTCCAGCAGGGTATTCTAGGTACTTTCCTCACCATGCTAACTAGGCTTCGTTAGGTTAACGAGACGGGTATCACCAGGCATTTCCTGTTTTAGCTCTGATTATGTTGTGGTTCGATGCTAAAGCTAAAGTTAACGTAGCTACGTCGCTTAATATAAAGGAGGGCATTGTATGGATTTGAAATTGGTTTCGGAAGTAAAACACCAATTAAAAACACTGTAACCTAGCAGTTGCCACATTACGTGACACTCAACGCCCCAAAAAACCTGTTTGTCAACGGACATTAGCTTGCTAAAGCTAGCGTCTGCTAACGCTATTAACTGCCAAACTTAAGCTACTCGTCAATCTGCGCAGCAGCGCAGCGAAAGGAAGACACGACTGTCTGATCTGAGTGACACCCAAACCAGAAAATAATACACAAGGCAGTCCAGTAACAAGTCCTTTCCAGTCGTATGGCATACTCACTGTTTCGCAATCCAGTCAGTCGCTACGGAAAGTCCCCCGTATACATGGCTCTTCTCGTCACGGACGTCACAGCACCGCCTCCCTCTACTTCCGGTTATCTGCGAAATGAAAATGGAACAGATATTTAATTTGGTTGGGAATCCCTCAGGTAAGTCCCTCAGGCAGTCCCAGAGGTTTACTGGTTTCGGCCAGCGTGCCATGCTGTTAAATATGTGAACCAGTAACTCATGCTGTCAGATAAATGCGATGGAGTAAAAAGTACAATATTTCCCTCTGAAATGTAGAAGAGACGAAGTAGCATAAAACCACATCAATTAAAGCTAATGTACTCAAAATACACATGAGTAAATGTACTTTCCACTGCTTTACATGTTTATACCTTTATACCTATATGTGTTCAAGAGCTCATGCTCAATGAAATAAAAAATAAATAAATAAATAAATTAAACGGTTAATATATTTAGAATATAATACAACACAAAAACACACTGCTCATATTCATATAGACGAAATACAACAGTTTCTTAATTACAGCACCAATTATTAATATTAATTAATAATATATTAATATTCTGTCAAAAGTACAGGATTTTTAACATTAAAGTTAAAATAATGGTACAAGGACAGACAACATACTTACATAGCAGCCTTGTTGAAGACCCGTCAGATAGACAATGACACATGTAAGTAGAGCCATCATCTCTAGAGGGTTAGTTTAGTATACCGGAGTTGTACTTCCCCTAAGTTCCTGTGTCATAACCACTCCTCCTGTGTCAGCCAGACCTCACATGCTTACTGTAGTTCATTTTACTGACCTTTCATACACCATGATCTACTTTCAAAAATGTTTTTTTTTCGGTTCTTTTTAAGTAAAGCATCTGTAATTTCTTCAAGTTTTCTACCCATCTAAAATGACGTTCAGATAATTTCCCACCATTGAGTGCTTAATAACTCAGCTTTAATGATTAAGTCAATTAAATACATTTTATTGTCAAAAGGATCAACTTCTCTTGGAAATCCCTACAGTCTAAAATGTTGCGGTCAAGAGCAGGGAACAATCTACAAGGTTTCAACTGCATAATAAATTACATGTCAGCGCACTTGTGTGTGTGATGATTATGCAAATTTTAATACATGAACCTGTTCCAGGCCTGCATAGTGTTATTTGATGACAAAGTTTTGATGACATTATGTTCGGATTTCATAAACTTACAGGATGGAAGGTTACAAACTGCCGCAAGCCATCAAAGGTACAACACAAATCTGCACTATAGCTGCTTCCTGCCATACTGATGTCAGTAAAGTAAAATTATATTGTGTTAATACAACCATACAATGGACAATCCACACTAGAAACCACTACGTGTAAGGTGTATTTAAATGTTTATTAAACAGAAACTCCTTTAAAATGATTACAGTGAGAGTAAGAAGAAAATATTTATATAAAGCACATGCATACAAAGGTACAAAACAAGTCTGATTGCCTCCAAACTCTCTGTAAATAGGATAATAAACACAATTATAATGTAACATACATAAGTGTCATGCATGCTAAGATAAATAAAAGGCTAGGTAGTGTGTTGCATTATGTGTATGAACAATAAGTCCCTCCAGGCCCAAAGTACTTTCATTTAGAAAAGGTTAGGCGACTTGGCTCTTTATTTGGGGATGTTGTGAATGGAGTCTTTACCTCTAAATACTGTATATATAAAAAGGTTAGAAGAAATGCTCTCACCAATAATTAAAAGCTTCAAATTCAGATAAAATATAAAACACACTGCAGCAAAAACCCAGCGGATAAAAAACAGATTATATATAATATAGTTTAACTAACAGAGGAGAATTAAAGAGCTCCCCTTATTGACAATTGCCCTCTGTATTACAGCACCAGATAGCACTTGCAGTTTCAACAAAATATACCAAGAACACAGCATCTGCAATTAGTATGTTGCTCTTTTCTGAGGAGGCATATCCATTTTTAAAGCACAATATTTTCCTCGCTCCCACTTACAAAAACAGCTCTTTAAGAGTGAAAAAACTTGAGCCACAGAGGAAAGTACGACTCTATAAAGTGGTAGCAAACTAATATGGTAAAGACGCTGATTGTTACAAGATTATTTAAAAAAGGATTCTAGTGATTTGCATGTTTTAGTGTATTTACAACAAATCACATTTTCACTGCCATGTAGCAAACCATGCTGAGCTAATCCATACAATATGAAAACCTATTAGCAAGGGTCTTGAAACTTGCCTCTGTGTCATTCATACTGTAGACTGGCTTTTAGAGTCTAACTGAAATGAAAAATGTCCTTTTAACCATTTTAGATCACATCCACCTGTTTAACAATATATGCCAAAAAAAATGAAAGAAAATAAATGTCTTCATATTTTTGTATCAAATACTTTTCCTTTTCTTCCTGGAAAAACAAAATATGACATGTGCTTACATCAGCTAGCTCCAACCAATTCAACCAATAATATAATGACATCCATCAATCAAAGCACAGAGATAGAGAGATCGTGAACTAATCTTTTGAATAAAATAAAATTCCTCCCAACATTATGTCCCACCTGCCTGTCCTGTTTCACTCAGAAATAGGTCACGTTACGGAAGCTGGATACATGACTTTAAATTTGTTGGAGTTACTCATAATCATTAAGTTTGTGCTTTTGTGATATTCAGCCTCTTTACCCATTAATTGGTGAAAATCAAAGATTGTATTTGCAAGAGGTTGTTCCAAAAATATTGTTACAATGTACTGTTTTTATGGTCATTTATATTTCTCTCACAACTAAGTAATGATATTTTGTAAATTGCATTTTTTAAAGAAACATATGATGATACAGTGATTCACCATAGTGTGCATTTTAAGATGTTGAAAAAAGGGAAATAGTTAGGAATGTATGAAGCCAATAGTGGGAAAAGAGAGAAAAATGATTAATTGAATATTTTTCATTTATGTTTCAGGGCAGATTAGCAGCTGCTGAGAGCTCAAATCTCTGCTGCAGACTAAGGAGCGATAACCTTCAGGCCCTGATGGTAACTACGTGGCACCGTTTCTTCAACAAGGGGTGGGCATAATAATATTACATCTGTACAATATCATGCCAGCCAATTAAAACACATCTCCAATAAATACCACCGTTGTCAAGCTTATATTCAATGCTGGAGTGGACAAAATAACTGGAACACTTTATAATAAAATGCAATCCAATAAAACAACAAAAACATAAAACAGTATGAACAATACCTGGACATTATTAACTGCAAATAAGCAAAGCTGATCGCAAGTTTTTCTGCAGTGTTTGAGCAGAAGTGGGCTAACACTTATAAAATGAAACTCAAGGGGGAAAAGAGCAGAAGAGCTATTTTACATAGCAAAGGTCATCTATTTGGATAGCAGAAGACCAGATGTGTCAGGAGGTACAGTTTCCCGGGGGAAACCCTGTATTGTGTTGGATTGTATTATACGGAACATTGTCAATTTACTGTATTTGTAAAGCAAGGCACTAAAAACACACTTTAGTGTAGTTTTAGTGCCCAAAAAGTTAAGACTCCATTTGCTGTAGCCTGTATTCCTCTTAATGTGAAGTGTTTTGTCAGGCTTTGATTTGTTCAGAAAGAAGTCTTGACCCAAAGATAAAGCTTATCCTCCTTATATCAATTACAAAAACATCAAAAGGTCTACCACACAGACTTATAAGTGAGGGTTTTAATATGTTTTTTTTCTTCTTCAGCTGAAATATTTAAATTAAAAACTCTTGCTCGTGTTCTTAATCTTCTACTGGTTTACCACAAGGGTGCGTCCTCCCCCCCTGGCCTGTCTGTGGAGCAGTGGTATGTAGCTGTGGTAATGTGAGCTTGGATTATTTTCAGCATGGATTTTTGGTTTTATGGAACAAATGTAGTGTTAATCCAGATCATTTATTTGATTGATGTCTTGCTCTCGGTCCCGACGCTTCTTAAGAACATCGCAACTGCTGAGATTAAAATCACAAATGACAGGCTGCTTAGAGGTAGTAGCACTAGGATGTTGCTTGTTTATCCCACAGCTATATGAGGCAACCAAGGGCGATGTCAATATATCTTCTACGCAACCTTTACGTTATTTGAACACGTCTTTCTTGTTGTTGTTGCATTTATGTAACTGTTAAGTAGACTTCATTGACTTGACACTGTGTTTTTAAAAGTTTGTTGCAAACATTATTACCCAAGTGGGGATAATAAAAGAAATCTGTGCTCTAAAATTAGCTGTGACGCACTTTACCAGAGACGTGGAGAGAATCATCTGAGGTCAATGACTAAAAAGAAAGGAGTGTTGTAAAAATATGGATGCTCTGTCGTGCTCTGTAAACCAAGGCCCAAAAAGAGGAGAACACCAGCAGCTTACCATCATCTGCGTGAATCTTGTTTTTTTTTTTCCCTCAGGGTGCGAGTAGTGTTGGGGATCCTTCACACAGCAGTAGCACAGTCTCTCAGTAACGTTGCTCTGTACCACTTTTGAAGCCAAAGATTCTCCAGAATTCTCAGTCATGTCATGAAGATTTCATTTCAAACCATATTCGGGGCATTGGTCGGGTGTGTCTATAGCCAAGTGAGCAGGCTATCTCTGTCCATATGCGACCCGGAGAGAACGGTCTCCATGTCCATCAGAAGGTCTGAACTGAGACCCTCGGGGATGCAAGGCATGAGCTCCTCGCCCTCGGACATCGGGAGCACAGGCATCGACTCCTGTAAGGTCATTGAGGAGGTGTCGCCGGAGTCCCCTGGAAGAAGAAGATAGAAATGACTGAATTGTGTTGAGAATTTAAATACAAACAGTGAGCTGGGACAAATTTAGGAATTTGGATGGGCATGTTCACAAAATGAATCTTTAAATCTCCTGCACCTGGACCAGTAGGTGTAAAAAAACATTCCCTGCAAGAAGTGTGTATGTCCAAAAAATAAAATGCACAACTTATTTTTTCCATCTTCCACTTCCACAAAAAAAATCAAACACAAAGAAATATGAAGCAGAGCCTCTACAGAAATACAGAGAGATAAAATAGGAATGAATAAGAATCATCATTTGGATGCTTGGTGAGGAGGAGCGTAAAGCTTGTAAAAATGTTGCAATCAAAAGTAGCTTTTCTCTTAACGCCATTAAATGTGTGTATTTGTACATGTTAAATAGCATATTTTAACTTCTTTTTTATTATTACTGAACCAGTTTGGCCCTTTTTGTCGATTGAAAAATAAATGACCACAAATGACTCTGCGCTGCCTTTGCAAAGTTTGTAGGTTATCTTTTTTTTATTAGAACAAAAAAAAGTGCGCTATGGTTCTTATTGCTTAGAAAATTAATAATTTAAAGCATTAAAGCTTAATAAGCCAAAATCATGCCATTATTACTGGCTAAATATGTGACATTTACTCTATGATCTTAAAAAAAAACATTCCCATTGGCGGCACTGTAGATTTAGATCACATGTCACATCAGGACACCATGTTCTTGTTACATCTGTTTTTAAATGGTGTTTGGAGGGAGGATTTCCATTTTGCCACTGTGGGAACCCCAATACCATCTTTCTGACTTTGCTGTTAACAAGTGTGTGTGTGTGTGTGTGTGTGTGTGTGTGTGTGTGTGTGTATTACCAGTGTCCATGTGATCCACGGAGCTCAGCATGTGGTCCTGACGTGCGGGGTAGGCTGCTGACACTCAGGCCACTGTCGGTGCTCTCGTTGCGAGAGTGAGCGCTGCACGAGAACACACACGTAAACATTCCATTATATCTGATCATCATCTGTTAATAAACTGAAACAACTGGTGGCTGGCACTACTTTCTAACAGATATCCATCTATATTATTTGGGTAACATTGTTGCGTGGCCAGTCTTTAGATTACTTTTACTCAAGAAAAGTAGCTTTTCAATGGTTATTTCTACACCGTGTTACTGCTTTTCAAAATGTTGTCCCTTAATGACCACCGCTCCGTCACAACAACAGTAAAAGGAGAGCTACAGTACAGGACGATCATATTGAATGTGCAACTCACCCATTAAGTGTGGGTTCATGGTTCGAGACTCTGATCCTGACATCCAGAGAAGGGACAAGCGTCTGTGCGTTCCTGTCGTGGTCTGTCCCACCAGGCATCTGGTTCCGTCCTCCTGCCTCCTACAACACAAACACATGCTTGAATGTCGTCACGTAAAACACGTAAAAAAAATGATTTCACTACTGAGTCTGAACACTAATACAACCAGATAACACAAAACAATAATGTAGGACAGCTTGTGCTGTGCGAGTTTTTGGGCTGTCGCATCCAAGAACAGTTTTATTTGACCTCTGACCTGTGTGATTTGCGGAGGGAGGCCTTGTTTGCATCTGAGCCTTTCCTTTTCCTGCCTTTGCTGCAGCGCCAAGCCAAGGATGCCAGGGTTCATCTTCTGGCCTGGAAGATAAAAATTCATAGAAAAAGAACATTTTGACGAATTAAGTCATTTCATTAATTACATGTATGGGGAAAGCTTGTCAAAACTTTGCGATCTTTCTTATTTTTTGTTGCAAAACAGCAACTTGTGATGGTGGAAATTGGAACAAAAAAAAAGCTTCTCATTGACAAACAAGAATTGTCAATTCAGGAGACACAAATTTGATAGTGTGCTACCTAGACGCGGGTCGACCCATGCCGTGGTCATATTTATGTGATCGATGTAGTACACCTCTCCATCTGCAGTCGCAGCCTTCTCCCAGCCTTCAGGCAGTGGACCTGAACAGCAGTGAAAGTACACAGTGAGAAGGCAAATGGTGGATGGAGTGCATGGAGTGTTAGGAGTAGAAAGGTAAAAAAAATGAATAATCTGGCCCACGTCCTTTAAGGTCTACGTAGCTTCTAGATTGTAGAGGTCCAATAATAGAAGTTAAGGTTAGTGGGTAAATAGTGACAGCATAGTATGTTCTGTAGAGAAAAAGTAAGAATATATTAACCTAGGTGTGTTTTGCTTGAATGCAGCTGGTGTGAGATTGCAGAAACACTACATTAAATCAGTATAAAGAATGCAATACTGCTATTTGTTTTAAAAAAAGAGGGATTCTCAATGCTTTACTCTTAAGCCAAATTACAATATAAAAATTCAACGCCAACATCTCTTTGCAGAACCACTAGATAATCCACAGATGATTTGTGATGGATCACACACATTACTGACTTCTTCAGAAGAGCGTAGTTCCAATGAAAATGGTTGCGTGGCCAGGACATTGTTTCTGATTAAACACGCTTCAAACTCGTTTTTCTTTTTTGGCATTTCATTTGTTTTCTGACTCGCTGCAGCCCGAAAACAAGAAGAACAGTAAGACGAAACCAAAACACTGAGCTGAAAGATGTTAACTGTCTGTCGAACCAAAGGATTCATCACTACAAGCAGCCTAATCTATTATAAACATACATGTATTGATTGGCTTTAATGGTGTTTGTTTATTGTTTTACTTTTTTTTTAATGCCTCGATGGCCACAAATGAAATCTCACTCGACCCCCACTGTACTGAGTTGACAGCAGAAAGACAGATATTTCAAACCGAGGCACTCCTTTGCCCCCACGGTTTAAAGGAGAGTTAACCATTTTTAGTCTTAAAACAATAATCTTAAAACAATAATCTTAAAACAATAATCAGGTGCCCAGGTCTTCATTGTTCATTGTTTTTGCTTGCTTGAAGCATTCTTCCAGTTCATACTGGACATAATAAGTTGTATAAGTGATAGGAGGTATAATTCACCTTCCTCATTCTGTGTAAAAATGTATTCAAAAGTTTCCTCTTTGTTTTTCCCGCACAATGTTTCCTCGTTGAGCTGCAGTGGAGGGACAGTGACTTAAAGAGGGAATGTTGTACTAAAACTTAACTTAAGATATCCATTTGTTTTGGTTCATTTGGAGAGCCTCATGTTAGCTGCAGATAAAAGTCTGCCTATGTTTTTACAGGATGAATTGAAGCCTGTCACAACGTCCATACTGGCACCTGATTATTATTTCAAGATGCTGACCAAGTGATTGCATCATCACAGGCCTGGTACCTTTGATTCATGTCATCTCTGTCTTCTCACATTTCTTTTCAGCTCTCTATTGTTTCGGTTTTATAAAAACAAAATGAAAAAAAAAAAACGTTTTTTTATATAAATTAACCAACCCTTCAACATGTTTACATGAGTGGAATAATTCATATCCAACGATGCTCCAGCAAGCTATAAAACCTTCATGTACATTTCCTGAGATTCGTGAGTTCTCATAATCTAATCTCATAAATACATCAAACCTAAGTCCCTTTCCTCTTTTACATCCATTTCCATCATTGGGGTGACGTCAACTAAGTTCAGCCTTTCACACTTTAACCTACACTATCATTGTGTGAATGGGATAATTCCCACCAAAGTCACCAGAGCCATGGATGTAGAGACCAAAAGAGAAATCCCAAAGAAGTCACGCCCAGCAAAGATCTGACCCGCCGTTGATGGAGTTGGGCATGGGGAGGAAAAAGTGGAGTAATACCTGTCTCTGGATTGATGTTTTGTGGTTGCGTAGTGGGTGCTGGGTTGCTGAGGGAGTGGGCGTGGATCGGAGTGCCAGAGATGGGATGCTGAGCTGCAGCTGACTGAAGCTGCGAAAGTCGAGGGTCGTGCCAAGTGGTTGTCTTATCCAGGTGACTGCAAACACACAACAAGTCTCAACGTACCTGCATCTGTTAAACCGCTGCAACCTGATGGATAAGAACCGCGTGGCACGCTTTAACCTCGGACCTGCTTTACCTGCAATACCAGTAGCCTTTGACAGGAGTGTGAGTTGTCAGGCCATGCGCTCTCATGAATGAAGCTGGCTGAAACCACACAGGTTGCAAAACTAGTTGGAACATTTGCTGTTTGCATGCAACTGATTAGTAAGAGTCCCGGTTGTATCTGCACTGCTGCACTTTGGTTTTCACCACTTTCCTTTACTTCTAACTATTTTCTTCCTCAAGCAAAATATTTAAAAAAAGGGTTATTTCCTTTAACAGGACAAAATAAGTTAAAACAAATCTCAATAAATGCCTTGAGGTACATTGTAGATATAATCAGTGAATGAGTGCTTGATTAATCAGTTTAATCATTTGAATGATCAAGCATGTAGCAGACGTGTCCTTAGGCTTTAGGGAATTGTGAGGGGCACTATTTTAGTGAGGGGCACTATGTCCCTATTTTCTGACCATTTATAGGCTAAAAATAAATCATAAGTTGCAGCCGAGTGACAGACGTAGAAATGTCGATGTTACAACAAGGAGGGAGCCGACTCTTTCTAAATAGAAACCCTTCAAGTATTCTGCAGCACGACAGACCAAACTCATTGATAAACCGAAGGTAGGCCTTACTTGAGGAAGTAACGTTGGCCAGTAGGCGTCTTGGCCATTTCCCAACCGTGGGGGAGTGGCACGTCGTCAGGTATGATCGGTGCCGCCGCTACATCTGCTGCTTGGGTGGAGAGGGAGTTGACTGGGAGGGAGGCAGGGGAGGAATGGGCGCGGACGTGATGAGGAGTAAGGGAGCCACACACACCTCCATCTGAACTGGCCTGACGAGAAACAAGCAGGGTTAACAACTCCCTCAACAAGCCACCAACAGCAATCAGAAGCACGAAGCGTGCAGGAAGAAAAGGGCTTGGATGGTAAGCAGAGAAACCACGGTGCAAACAAGTATTGTTACGTTTATCGTACGTTTTCGCTATGAAATCTACAGTTTGAGCCACATTTACCAATCTAAGAGACGCACTCAAGGGGGGTTTGCAAGTCACAAAACAAATAAACCCGAAACCAGAAAGGCAGCTTTGTTTAGAAGATTGGATCAAAACGTGACCTGCACAGGCACATCCATGAAAATCTACGCACTGTAGCTTTAACATACTGTAACTGAATCTAGCCAGATCCATTTTTATGCCAATTCATACACATAATCTCCCCAGAGTAGGTTTCTTTCTGAGAAATCATCCATCAGAAACACCTAAAATAAGAATAACTGCAGTAAAGGCCATTTTGGTGAACTTCAAAATAGCCAGCCTGCATGTGAGTGCGTATTTTTATCTACTTAGAATATAATTAGTTGAGTATTTGAGGAGTTGTTGGGCATGTTGGACAGTTGCTGCCTGAACTGCTGCTGCATCTGTCAATAAAACAAGATGAGACTTTACTGTGGCAAGAAGGGAACCAAGGAAACAAAATGCTCAACACTCGACGATTATTATCCAAGTTGGTTATTCTCTGAATTCATTTCGAAATCTGCCATGCAGTCTATAAGATGTCAGTAAGAAATTACCAAAAGTTCCCCAACTCTGATGTGACATCCAGTGTCTGTAAGTTTTGTCTGCTCAACAGTCAAAACCCCAAAACAACCAGCGGACAATGACACAAAGCATGGACAACAAAACCCCATAACCCGAAAAAACTCCTTAAATGTAGAGTTGCTGCCGTTTTGATAATCAGATTAGTGATTTATCATGCACATTTGTCAATGCTAGATCTGGCGGTTTTTATGACGGTAAATTGAATATATTTGGGGGTTTTGGACTAGTGGTCAATTAAAAGCAGACCTCACTTTGGCCTGTGGGAAATTGTAATGGGCATTGTTCTCTTCTCCACAATTTAATAAACCACACAATCAATTAATTGTCTTGATGAATTCATTGTCCATTCCAGGACACTGGATTGAGTGTTATTGATGTTTTGCTTATAAGTAAGGAGACATTACTAGAAGGAGAAACAACCTTTTCCTATATTTACACATTCACACCACTAACTGCTGTGTGTCAGTGTGGATTCATGGTATTCCTCTGTGTGTATTGCAGGGCTAACGTTGCTATACTCCATATTAGTTGGTGTAGTTTAGTGTGTGGTGCTCTGTGAACCAGCATGGTGCAGTTACTTGTCTGGAGTGGCCTCGGGAATCCGGCTGCCTGAAGAAGGAGTCCGGCAGTTTCCTCATCCTCATGGGCAGGGAGGGCGGCTGTCTGGCCGTCTTGCTGGGGTTCATCACGGCGCTGAACAGGGCCTCCAGCTCCGTCTGCGAGTCCCCGCGGACGTGCACGATCTGCTGCCCGGCCGGAGGCGCGCCGCGGTGCGCGTCCATGTCGCCAAAAAAGTTTGGTGTCGAAACGAAATCTGTCGAAAAAAAAAAAAAAGTTCAACAGCACAAACAAAACAAGGGAATAAAACGCCAGATCCGTTAGCAGCGGACGCGCCTGAGCGCCGGAGTTCTGATCGGGGATTTGTTTACACTTTTAACCCCCCCGCCGACCCCCACCCCACTTGAACTTTTGCGTCCATGTCGCTTTCGGACGGCAACCTCTCGGAAGTTAATCAGAAACTCAATCACATGGTGAAGAGGTCGAAAGAGCGCGATTTAAAGCGGCGATCGCCGACCAAAAAGAGTAAATCTGAGCGGCGCACAACACGTTACATGCCTCCCACATACCTTCAAGCAGCCAGACCGTCTCCCCCCTCCCGCACTCTCCCCCTCTGTCTCTCGATCCCTCTCTCTCTCCGTATTCCTGCAGGGGGAAATAAACTGGAGAAATCACAGCCGGGAAAACACTCAGGCGGACTCTGATTTCCGATGCGAGCGTTGCCTCAAAAACTCCTCTCAAGTGGGTAAAAAAAAACACACACACCATCCGCTTGTGTGTGAAACTAGTTGGAGAAAAGTGATTTCAGCGAGACCTCCAACTTTTTTTTTTTTTTTCACATCCACTGTTGAGTCCAGATTCATGTGATAGTGCTGAGGGGCGGGGTTGCAGGGTTTAAAGCTGCCGCAGTTGTAGGGGAAATCTTTTTTTTTTTTTTTTTTTTTACACTGTGCAGACATCAACACAAGGCTTAGAAAACAACTTTATTATTTATTTATTTTTTTTTCATTTTAAACACCGAGAAGGAATTTTCAGCCCACAAAATGCACGAGTGATATCAGAGTCAACTAACAGTCTTTAGCCACGCTTTGATTCCCCTCTGTGCAGTTTCCATTTCTTCTCCTGCTGAAGGAAAGAGGGCCAAGTGCGGACAGAGGGAGCGAGACAACCAGACATGGGAGAAAGGACACTGAGAGAGTCATTTTTATTCGGGCCTGGATCTGGTCTGGGTTTTTTTTGGGAGGGGGGAGTGTTGGGGAGGGGTGATTGGGAAGTTGTACAGAGAAAACATCCGCCCCTGATGAGGCCAACCCAGCCGGAGCCTGTTTGTCCATGCAGTAGCGCGCAGCCACAGCGTCCTGCCCCCTGGTGGCAGACATGCGCGCGGTGAGCCGGAGCTCAGCTGGCCAACACATTGAATTCAAGAAAGTATGTCTGCCTGGACTGGTGTTAGGCGTCCCATAACTCATTCAATCATTGAGTCATTATAATCCACCGGAGTCAATACGAGGGATAGTGGACATGGAAAGTCTTACAAATGGTTAGAAAACTTATGAATGGATATTTAATAGGACAAAACATATACATATTGAACTAGTTATGGATACATTCAATACATGTTACCCAACGGATAAAGAGATTAAATAAACAATGAATGATAAACGACCAAATCATTTTTTTATTACACAAATGAAGCCCCTAACAAGAAGCCATGATTTCTAATTCATGCTGTGCAGTCAAACACTGTCCACATTCATTCATTATTTTAACATCAAGTGGATATCCAAACATTTTCAATTATGTGGGTTTTCATTTTTGGAATTTTTGAAAATGTGTATAAAATAATACATGTTGCATCAATATTATTTCTATCTGAATGAATGTTTTGTTTAAATCTTTCATTCAGTGTAAATATCAGGAAGCTTCAATGCATGATGACCTGAAACAGAATATAAAGGCCGACTGTACACACACAGAACACACATTGATATACTTCACACTGTGTATATTGTTGTGTTTGTAAATATTAGAGTTCTATCCCTTTTTTACAACCCCAGTGATTCTTGGTTATTCTTTTAATAATTGCTTCTTTTTGTATTTTCTGCTGTTAGTATCTGGTTAGATGCTAAACTGCATTCTGCATGTTTGGCCTTCTGGCTGTGAGCAAGTTGAATCTAATCCTAAGAGTTAATGTCCTGTCAAACAATGTGGAATATATTAAAACGATTTTAACAAGTCTCTTAAAGGACGATACAGTTTTAAAAGGTGTATGTGTAATAACTTGTATTTAGACAACCAATACTTTTATTTGATGAACAGATGATGAAAAACAAATATTTCTTCTCAATCAGCCACATTAGCCTTGATGATTTTCAACATATTGGGGTATTTTTCAGACTGTAGTTTTCTTTCTTGTACAGTAAACAGTGTGTGTGTGTGTGTGTGTGTGTGTGTGTGTGTGTGTGTGTGTGTGTGTTGTAACTTGAGCCCTTTCATTATTGGTAACCTAATTTTAGCTGGTGACTCTGGAGTCTCTATGTATCTCCTGTTTAGCAGAACTGTACATACAGATTCCAATTTATTTACCGTATAAGAGGTAGACAATACGATTTTAAATCTGAACTCATTGTCTTTCTATATATTTGTTTCACTCTGTATACACACCAGTACTATTCAAAGGCTGTGTTGTGAATACAGCCGTAGCTAAATCAATGGACAAGGCCATGTATTTTTATACATGAGGTTAAGTTATCGTTGATAAAAAAAAAAAAAAGGACTATTTATACTGAAATGATCAGTTGTTTCTCTGTGTGGAGAATTCAGATGTGCCACCGGAAAGAAGGTCAACATAGGCATAATTGTAATGTAATACAAACCAAAGTGCAGCAGATGGCACTGTCATACCTTTACACCTAGGTAACACATTTGGTTTTTCATTCCTCTCATAATGATTCATAAAAACAATGCAGCTACTGTTTTACTGCAGTGGAGCAGGAGCAGATGTTGTGGAGGTGATGTAGCTGTTTCTCTGGTCTTGGGATTATTACCTCTGCAGGACTTCTTTTCTAAACTTAATCAACCCCAAACTGTTTTTAATCCCTTTTCCCTTCAAAATCAGGGGTCATCACCAGACCAGTGATGTACAGGCAACTTATCAGGAGCCTATTCACACCTCCAAACAAAGCAACTACAGTGGACAACTGGTCTATCTGAACAAATAGGTACTTTCACAATAAGATTCATAGCCGACTGTCTGCAGCATGCAGCTGCAGCCAACAGGCTATTAGCTTAGAGAACTGGAGAATATGCAGGGAAACAGCTACCGTGGTTTTGTCCTCTTCTAAAAACCTCTAATGTTATTTCTGGTTTGTTTAATCCATGTGTGATGGCCGCACCCACAGCCGCACCAGCAGACCAACACAAGCCATTTCCATTCACTTCCACATTTATTTCTTTTGAGTAACTTTGCCTCAGAGTTCAGGCCTGTTTCAATGAACTCTTTTAAGGTCCAATTATTTAGCTTTTTCTCATTTTTCTGTTAAATAAAATCTCTTTTTTAATATCCAAAGATCAGCATCCTGTGTTCTACTGCTCACTTACAAACACCCGAAATGTAAAAACAACAAATTGTTGAATTGTTATTTTAAAAAAGTATGTTAGGTGGATTTTATTTCCTTTGGAAAGAGCAGTGCAAGTTGTTTCCATGGTCAGCAATTTGGAAAACATACTTTTTTTGCTTCCATTGTCACTCTGTCGGAAAAATATGAAAGCAACAGCTGGTTAGCTTAGCGTAGCATTAAGAATGGAACGCATGTTTCCCCCCTTTATGCTGAGCTAAGTTAACCGTCTCCATATTTAGAGACAAAAATGAGCAAGAAAGTGAAACAAGTGCATTTCTGAGGACGTAATTGATTTTGATGAATTATACCTTCACAAGGACACAAGCAGAGAGGCCTATCTGATAAATAGTCTGAATGTCTGTGTCTCGCCCGGCAGATATAATGTGTCATTCACATGCGTACCCTTTACGGGAGCATGTAACAGAGGACAGATGTGGGGGCCCCCGAGGCTGGGGCACCAGGCTTCTCACATTCCTCTCACTGACCACAGCTGTAAACTCACACAGGTTTCAGAACAACAGCAACGTTTTTCTTTGGATCTCACAGCAAAGATTTCCGGGGAAGCGACGAGGCCGGCCGGCCGGCTCCAGCTGGACCCTGACAGGAATGTGCTGTTGCTCTTTTCACTTTCCTCGCTGCTTAACTGCCCTGTTAACAGAAATAATTGGTCTGACCCTCTGGGAGGCTGTTTTCAGATGTATGAGTCAGTGGTCAGAGAGAAAAGGGAAGGGGTTGGATAAATGAGCACAAGAGGCTGAGATACCTACCCTCAGCTCTCACGCAAACACGTGCTCCCACCTCAAAACAAGCTGCCCATTTCCCTTTTCCACACATCTGTTTCTCATGGCGGCAGGATATAACCTGTAAAACAACAGTGTCTGGTAATAGACACACTGAGGGGGAAGGTATCACTCCCAACCACAAATCTGGAATCAGCACATTCAGCTCCTTGTCAGAAACATATCCAGGCTTTTATCACCAGCCCGTTTACAAATTTGACTCGCTGTTACGGGGGACGTTGTCATGGGAATTTACATGAAAAAGTGGGAGTGACTGACAGAGTTGGAGAGGCAGTCAGAGAGGAGAAGTTTGACAACTGAGAGGAGGGAGCAGATTCAGACGAGACGTGGTAGACGGGTTGACATGTGAGGGGAAAAGAGCAGACTCAGTGGAAAAATAAAAACGCTTAAATTAAGGAGTGTCTGCTGGTGACGGAGAGGACAGAGTTCAGGAAATAATCCCACAGTCAGACGACACTGACATGATGTGGACAACAACTGTCATCTTGCTGCTTGTGCCTCGTCTGCTTTCCTCCGCAGTATGTATGATATGCATGACAGAAATGTTTTCACCATAAGTCGGTCTTCGGGAATTTTTTGTATTATATGTATAATCTCTTTTGCAGATGACTTTATGAATTGCTTAAATAAATGCTGGTGCAGGCAGGGAGATCAAAGGGTTTAGAGTCGGGCATCATCGATGGATTATAATCTTTCTTTTGTTTTATTAGTTTTTTATATTAAAATCGGCAAAATAGAGTGTGTGTGTGTCTTTGTATCCAACCATGATGTCTTATGCCTTAGTAATATAGTTAATAATTTCATATCCACCCGAGGTAGAGGGATCAGAATCAGACACAGTTACACCTGTAATACTTACTGTAGTTCTCCTTTGATTGCCAGAACACGGAAAACAGAACTAATTTCAACCAATCAGAAATAGTCAAGGAGGACTTCTTTGATGATTTTGTCAAAGGCCAGAAACATCCCGCAGGGGTCAAAGGTCTGAACACGTGTTCCATCCCATGTGACATCACCGTCAAGCTACTACGAGATGAGAAACATTCAATCTGTGGTAAAATAAATTATATTTCTTTGTGGTATCGTTACATCTATCCTCATCATCTGTTCAAATCGTGTGTGTGTGCGTGTGTTTGTGTGTGTGTGTGTGTGTGTGTGTGTGTGTGTGTGTGTGTAGGCCAGTTACAGCAGTCTCTGTTGGTGTTTGGACGCAGCACCCGGAAGCTGATCAGGGATGTGATGGAGGAGCAGCAGGGAGCGCTGGACATCCTCAGCAGTCAGGTAGAGTGGAGCCTCCTTCTCTCCTCCTGGTGACAGAGGTTGTAATAATTTGATTGGCTGGGCTGCATGTACAGTAGTGTCACATTTCCAGGTCACAGAGCTGATGACCAAAGTGCAGATGCTCAGCTCCGAGGTTCAGAGGAGCAACACTGAGATGTACTCCGTCAAACCGGTGCAATCCCACGGTAACTCACACAAACACTTATATATATAAAGATTCCACCAATTTTACACATGAATACCAATTTACTAGTCCTAATGAGTGACTCTGGAGGAGCTTCTTCTGGATTAAATAACCTTGGTGATCTCTGAAAGCCTTCTAACAAGCAATAGTTGCATTATGTGAAGTGTAGGATCATTGTGATGGAATGTTTAATGATGGAACTGGCATCGGAAGTAGGAGATAATCTCAATTTATAAAGGAGCCGTTCATCTTTCAGTATATGTGAATGTTTAAATGACCAACTAATCAAAGATCCTAAATCCTTAGCTGTGTATCCTTCCTGATGTTTAAAATGCGTTGGCTTTGATCAGGACGAGACTGCAGCGACATCAAGGACAATCTTTTGTCAGTCGTCCCCAAGATCCCCAGTGGTATTTACATCGTCCACCCAGAGAATACAGACTCTTCATTTGAGGTATAGAGGCGCGCTGACACTCCAGTCATTCACAGTCTGTCACTTAATGGCCAACCGCCACTCAAACTACGACATGTGCTGCAGGTTTTCTGTGAGATGGACTACATGGGAGGCGGGTGGACAGTGATGCAACGGAGGACTGATGGATTAACTGACTTCAAACGACCCTGGGCTGATTATGCCGACGGCTTCGGAAACCTTGCAGGTTGTATGAACTTACTTAGACAGTGACATAAACATGTTTCCTGTTTCAAGCTTTAAAGCCAAAATATGGAGGAAGTTGGGGCGTGAGTAACTGCTAATGTATTCCAGGTGTGTCAGCTCACTGCTCAAGTAGATCAGTTAACATGCAGACCACTAACCTATACACCACTCGGTCTAAAAACACCCTGTTGTGATTGTTGAACTGTGTTCTTCTGAGTTCCCATTCAACCACAAGATCATTGATGAGGTCCAACATTGATGATTGGTGTTAAACCCCAGCTCACAGTCGCTGTTACAGTGTTTTATAATGACGTTACATCTATTTCATATGCTGTTTAATGCTTATTTAGTGCTACACGTTTTTTCATTCTGCTTTTAAGTGTCTTGGTAATATCTTGGTAAAAAATGTTTTTAAATGTATGTCATCTTTAAGATGGATTTGAAGATGCATCCATTGATAATACTAACTGCACACTCTTTGTGTAGGAGAACACTGGTTGGGTCTGAAGAAGGTATTTCATATCCTAAACCAGAAGGATACTCGGTTCCAACTTCACATCGCTCTGGTGTCCCACGACGACGTCACCTCTTACGCATCATATGATGATTTCGACCTGGATAATGAAACCCTGTTCTTCAGTATACACCTGGGCAGATATGCAGGCAGTGCTGGTGGGACTTAATAAATCAAGACAGTAATAAACGTTCACAATTATTCCATATATGTCTGCACATCTGCCTACCTGTGTACATTTCCGTGCTGTTGTGCAGGCGATGCGTTTCGTGGATACGACCAGGATGAGAACCAGGACACGGCTCCATTCAGCGCCTCGGATGTGGACAACGACGGCTGCAACCCTTCCTGCTCCATCGACGGCCGCACTGTGGAGAGCTGCAGCACTCAGCAAAACCAGACGGGATGGTGGTTCAACCAGTGCGGCCTGGCGAACCTCAACGGCTCCCCCGAAGACCCAGAGCAGAACCCCCAGAGGACGAGCATCCTGTGGGACACCTGGAGACACAATGGAGTCCCTCACACCATCAAATCTGTCACAATGAAAATCAGGAGGCTTTCAACCAATAATTGACAGAGAGGAGGAGGTGAAGGAGAGAGGAAGAAAGCACCTATTGTATAAGTTGCACTGCATCTTTGTAGAATCTGTAGTTTTAATAAAACAGAATGGAAGGAATAAAAGGTTGTCATTGTTTCCCCTCATTGTAACCATCACCTGTTCTGAAAACATTCCTTTAAGGGGTTTTTGCTTTGACTCCAATATGCATGAAATTATAATGAAATCTATAACAAAAACACCCAAATCCTCAGAAAACTATAGCAAGAAAATGAAAGATCTCTCTTGTATTTATAGAATTGTATTTAATCAAGAATGCATGCAAATAAAATACAAGTTTACTCAGTTAATTTGCATCTCCCACAAAGCTGCACAGATAATCGGAAAGATTAAACTGTTATGGACACAAGGAGTGGAAATTGGAGTGAATACGTATTTAATGAAAACCACTAAACAACAATAAAATAAGAAAACATGTCTAGAAAAGGTCAAGTAATCTATAAGTTGTAAACAAAACAAAACAATGGTAGTAAAGGGCATAAACACTCAAATGTTTCTGCCATCTTTTTGAAGGAGTAAAGGAGAACAAGTGAGAAGGCTTTTATAGAAGCGGGAGAAACCCCAGCTGAGAGTTTTAGGAGCAGCTGGGAAATGAACACCACCGTTTCCCTAGAAACAATTACACTAAATGTTCTCTGGCAATCGTGCTGCTGCAGAAAGATCCGGACAGGTGGTCAAGCCTTTCACGTTGAACGAGTGTCAGATATATTAAATATATATATAAGATAAGGATGAACAAACACTCGCTGGTCATGTGTAGGCACAACCCTTATTCTTGTCTGGGAAGTGTGAACAGCAGTTACTCTGCATGTTTCTGAGTACAGTGAGTTACAATGTGACGGGCAGCAGCAGCTGAAACTGAGGATCCATTCCAGTAGGGGGGGCTGTGCATCTCCCACAACAGAGTGAGTTAGCTGAGACCAACAAATATGCTCTATGCAATACAATCCCTGCAGGAATTTCATAATAGATACAAAGAATGTATCCTTTGAAGCAATTTCAATCATATGAAATTAACTAGTTGGAGTTGATTTATGTTTTATTGTTTCTATCAAGTTTAATATGTTGCTTCACTGAATCATTAGAATATAATTTGAAGCTGTGTGCCTGGACTTTTCCTACTGAATGCATTTTGGGAGTGATAGTTGACTTCTCTGCTCAGTTGTTATTTTCATAGGTTGGATTTCACAGGTTTGTAGCTTTGATGTTTTTTTTTTTAAATCAAAAGAACCACATTTTTTCATTGTTGTTCATCTTTTGTACTGAAGATTCAAGGAGGAGAGTTTCGTGCTGAATCCAATCTGTGAAGCGCTCCAACCATCAGAAATGTCACCAAGCGTTCCCTCCTCTCCAGGTGAACGTTGGACATGTCATGGCTGTAATGAACACCTGCCAAGGCATGTCTGGTTTCTCACAAACAGAGAGAGAGAAAAAAAAACACCTTTGTTTGGATCCATTACCAAATAATACAAGTTTCACCTATATCCAGTCTCTGGAGGAATCAGTCCAGAAGAATTTAGGACTAGATGCCAGTCTGTTGAGCCTTTATTTTCCTCCTGGGAAAATACAGTATGTCTATCCTCGTCTGAGGGTCCTGGAGGTAAATATAGATTTTCTCTGCAGGTCTCACTTCGAGAGACTCAGCAAATAATTGCTGTCGATCAAAAGGCCTTTGGCGCTCAGCTGGAGCATCTTCCTGCACTTTCTGACCCTCGCGACACTCTGAGGAAAAAGTGGTGTAGAACAGTTTCAAAGTGTTTCTACCATGCTGTCTTCGCGTTTTTGAAAAAATGTCTTGCTGGATGACCTCTCAGGTTTTCCATCAGAATCCGTGGACTCCAGTGTCCTGACAGCCTGCTCTGTCACTTGGCTGTTTGCTAAAACAAAGATGGCTGAGGTTGTGCATGAAGGGGAAGCAGATGAAGGCGTCCTCCTGCGGAAATCTCCTGCCTCCTTCTCCAAAATGTTTGGATCTAGAGGACTTTTTGTTGTCTGTCCACCAGACTCAGTCTAGTTAAATTCTTCCTGGCCTTCGATAGGAAACACTTGAACTGTCTTGGAGTAGGCGTCCGCCAGGTCAGGGGTAGAAACAATGATAGAATGCAATTAAGCAGCTTATATTTATCACACTTGAGGTATGAAACAATACTTAAGGATTATGTCTTGTCACCCGGACAGAGACATTAGAAAGGACACTAAAGTATAAGACGGATATCTCAGACCGTGTGTCGGTTTTTATGGTTCGTGCTGGCTCGCTGTCATGTTGCCATTGGTTACGGGGATATTTGAGTAGAGTCATCGTTAATGTTATTAGTAACACCTGTGCTTTTCCAACCAAGACACGTTCAAATGCCTGCTCTGACAAAGGCCCTTTCCACAGTCACAGCTGTTTTTAACATTTAACAGTTATTTATTTGAGCAACGTCTGCAGGTTTGCAGACATTTAGAAAGTGTGCTTAAAGGGCTCAAAAACACTGAATTCAGAGTCAAAGTCTGTGAGAAAGTCCCTTTAAAAGCAGCATTATATTACTGAAGTAAAGTATAACTTAAAACTCTACTGAAGTATAAGACTAAAGTAAATTCATACCACCTCTGTGTCGCTAACACTGTCTCTTTCCTCCAGAGATCAGGATGCTCATTTTGGCACCAACATTTCCCTCTTCAATCTCCCCTCCTTATATCTGCACAGTAGCATTGACAGATGACTGTGTGTGTGTGTGTGTGTGTGTGTGTGTGTGTGTGTGTATACACACCCTGTCAATATACACATACCAGACCACACAAAGAGCTAGAGCTCCTACACTGTTATCACCAGAATTAGTGGCACTAAAACACACAAACTCGACAAACAGAAAATGACTATCCAGCTCCACTCATTGCCCCACAATAAGAGTGTGTATGTTCGTGTTGACAGTGTTTACGTCCAGACCGGGGGGGTCTGTTCTTTTCTGAGGAGCACGTCTTAACAAAAACTCACACTGGTGACATTTGTCAGAGTTTACCTCCTTTCCACCCTGCCATCCTCCCCATGAAATGTGACGCCGCTACGTCACGAAACGTCCAAAGTGACTAAACCTCGGCAATCAGGGCCTTAAAAGGCAATTTTCACTGCCACAATTGTTCATCAGAGACCCTGCGTTATCAGATCTTTGAATGTCGACATGTTGGCGTGATGTATCACATCTGTTTGATGTGAACATGTGCTTGGAAACAGAGAGAGAGAGGTAACAGAATCTGGGAAATAGCCAAGGACAATTAAGAGGTATCAACTGTGTACTGTCCCACATACAATGCATTCAAGTGTGTGTGTGTGTGTGTGTGTGTGTGTGTGTGTGTGTGTGTGTGTGTGTGTGTGTAGGGTCGTTTTCCCACACTGCAAGGGAATCAGTGGAGTGTGGGAGCTCACAGGAAGCAAAGTCTACAGGGAATTTAAACCCTGAGGAATCTCATCTGCTGTTCATCAACCATCAGTCACTCCTGCATGTATGCACACACACACACAGACACACACACACACACACACACACACACACACACACACACACAAGAGAGAGAGAGAGAGATAAAACCCAACATGTACTCTAAACACTGCGGTTTAAAATAGCCTTTTACAGCTGTTGGCAAAGCACAATATTTTGAGAGTTTTCGGTTCTTGTTTATCTACTTAATCTTTGCAAATGAGTCTGTATTCTCCAAACTTACACATGGGATCATTTCAGAGAAAATCAAGAATTTGACTCAGCTGTAAAAGTTAGGACAAATATAGCCACAGATCACCAGTAACCTTTAGTGTGTTCAGTCAAAACACTGAGCTGCCCTCCACATCTGTATAGTTCAACAAGTCGTGTAAATAAAAGTATAGTGGGACCCAGAAGGATGCATTCTTTCTCAAGGACACAGGGAAACAGAGGGGGGAGGGTGACCGAGCAGGAGAGGGGAGAGAGAGCCATGCCACAGACACTTGATTGCTCCTTCACATGAACCAGGACCCTCTACTGTGAACCACCGTGATGCACCACAAACCACCAGGGCTTCATCATAACAGCCGAGCTGCAGGATCCTCCGACAGCCCCAGGGCTCGGAGCCGCGATAACCTGCTGATGTACGATGACTTTGGAGAGGAAAACTGCTGCTCTGGTCGATGTCTCGGGTGAGTCTCTCTTTCACATCTCCTGCTCAGCCAGATGTGCACGTAGTGGGCAGGTGTGTTTCTGTGCTCATATATTAAGGAGGCAGGTTTTGTTGAAATAGTAGTAGAAATATGGATGACGTATAGTATTATTGGTAGTGATATATTTCTTTGCTATTTAGGTCTTGAATTTTTATTTTAATATAATACCGAGGGCATGTTGGAAAATCAAAACAAGTACTATGTTTGTGGATATTCATGCTGTGATACAGCATTTTAATGCTGGAAATCATAAAAAGAGAAAATGAAGAATAATAAATGATAAAAGTTCTCTTGAAAGACAGACATAATGCATCCATGTCTGTAGCTACTTATTTTGACAGTAACAGTGTACAGTCATTATTTTTGCTTTAACTATACATGCTTCACAAATACTAACAACAAATTAGTGATAGAGGCTAAAATTAGTTTTTTGATTACACACAATATGCTTTAATGGTTCCTCAAATTTTTGAGGATTATATTTACTGCATTATTCACTGTATGACGTTCACAGTTGGATCTCAGCCAGTATTTGATCATTAATAGGACAAACGTGCAATTTTAATTAGATTGGGGCTATAATACATTACATTACTTCCAATGTTGCAGTGGGGGAAAAAAGAGAATATTTTCTGTGAATAAATAAAGGCTCTGCAGTTGTGCTTATGGCACTCTCTTTATTGTTGTTGTTGTTGTTGTTTTATTTTATTCCGAAATGGTTTGTTAAAATAAGATTGAGATTGCAGTTTCTATCGAACTGGGAACCTAAAGTCTAATACTATAACTATAAAACATTCTTCTGATTAGTTTGACTGCAGAGGCACTCAGTGTGGTTTCATATTTAATATTGTCAAATGCACTGTTAGAAATCGCAGGATATTCAGCTTTTCACCTCTAAATTATGTTTTGTCAGTTATTACATAATCCCCCCCAAAAATTACATTACAGCAGATAACTTAAAGGTGCTGTATTATCTTGTGTCACCGCACCCAATAACTATAATTTCTGATTAAATCCTATTAACAAGAGGTCTTGTCTGTATTTAAGTCCGCATGTGAACGATCTACCCTGTGTTCATGTCCCCTGACTCTGAGGCAGCCACAGCAGCTCTGACAGACAGCCCATGGCTCCTCTCGCTGCTGTTAAGCGACGCCAGGCTCTCCGTGGTCCGGCCTACATGTTCTCTGCTCCCTCAATCAGCCCGTCAGAGGTCGAGCAGCGCTTCCTGGAGGCAGCTGAATACGGCAACATACCAGAGGTGCGGCGCATGCTGCTCCAGGTGCCCAACTTGAACGTCAACGCTGTGGACTACATGGGCCAGAATGCACTGCAGCTGGCTGTTTCCAACGAACATCTGGAGGTGACGGAGCTGCTGCTGGGGAGGGCGGATTTGGCCAGAGTGGGTGACGCCCTCCTGTTAGCCATCAGTAAGATGCATTTGTGTGGCCAGCCAGTAAAAGTAAACAGCCTGATGAAATGGAGCTTTAACTCAAACTTTAGGGCACTGTGACACAGTCAAAGTAAACTCGGCCAACAGCCAGTCTCACCTTTCTATATCATAAGACAGGCTTCAGTTGTACTCAGCCTTTCCTATAAAATAGAAGTGTGAAAACACACGACTACAGATAAAATCAGTCAGATTTGCCTGTTGTAAGGTTGAAACAGCAGAGAAATGAACGCTATATCTGGGTTTATTTGGCTGTAAGTGGATACTGAGCAACATGAATTTGCTGTTGAATTAAAGCTTCATGGATGTTTCTTTGGTACTTTATAAGTATGAGATTCATCTAAAAAAAAACAAAACAACTAAAACTACAACAGCAAGACAAACCATAACAGTGTGTGTGTGTGTGTGTGTGTGTGTGTGTGTGTGTGTGTGTGTGTGTGTGTGTGTGTGTGTGTGTGTGTGTGCGCTAGGTAAAGGTTATGTTCGTATCACAGAGGCCCTGTTGTGTCACCCGGCGTTTAGAGACGCCCATCGTCTGACAGGAAGCCCGGCTCAAGCCGACATGTTGGATGACTTCTACGCCTACGATGAAGACGGAACGAGGTACGGCACTTACAAGGCAGAAGCATCGCTGAAAACTTCATGCCCATCGACAGCAGTGTAACTGCAGCACCGGCACCATAAATATCATGCAGGACCTCCTGAATAGCCTGACTGTTTAGAAAGGATGTCAAATATTTAGGTCCACAAACTTCCTGACACTTTGCTGGTTGCCTGGCAACATCTCCAGGGCCACAACCACCCAAACAGTGCATTTTTGTTCACTATATCACTATATAGTCAGTAGTGGGTGGTTTAAAAAGAAAAACAAGATGGCAACAACCAAAAATAAAATGACGACAGCCAAAATCTAACCATGCACAAACAAATGTGTGACATCATGGTGAATACGTCCAATTCTTCTAATCTGTCATTTCCCAAAATAATGAACACACACAAGAAAATAAATACAACGTAGTAGTTGCAGTAATGATGGCGATAGTTAACATCTATGTAAATGTGCTCTCCATGTTTTATGTGTGTACATGCCGACAGGTTCTCTCATGACGTGACTCCGGTGATCCTGGCGGCTCACTGCCAGGAGTACGAGATAGTCCACACCCTGCTGAGTAAAGGGGCTCGCATTGATCCTCCCCATGATTACTTCTGCGACTGCGACTCCTGTAACTACCAGCAGCAGTTCGACTCCTTCAGCCACTCGCGATCAAGGATCAACGCCTACAGAGGACTCGCCAGCCCTGCGTACCTCTCCCTGTCCAATGAGGACCCGGTGCTGGCAGCCCTGGAGCTCAGCAACGAACTGGCCATGCTGGCTGACATTGAGAAAGAATTTAAGGTACAAAGGTTATGAAAGAACCTTTAGAAGGAATCACATGGACATGCCCTGAACACCAGCTTGTTGTTACATAAAAATATATCTGCTAGGTCGCCACCAACCAGCTGCCAGTAAACACATTTTATGAGACCTAAGAGAGGAAGCAGAAGCAGATGGGGGTCTAGGTCTGGTGGTCCCTGTTGCATTGTTTCTGAGGAAGACACTGAACCCCAAGTTGCACACTGGTTCTAAAAAATGCTTAGGATGGGTCCAATTCAGAGGTCAGATTTCATGTAGGTAGCTTTATGGATATGACAAGTGTAATAAAGTTTAAGTTGACTTTACTGGCCTGACTGTAGGGAAGTATACTACAGGTGATGTACAGTAAATACATCAAAATGTACTGTAAATAATTCATCATGAAGCCAACTTTTCTTGATATGTAGGTAATTTTACGTTTCACTATAATAACCAATACGTTGTGACATCTGCACACTTTTCCAGCTGATGTCAGTGATCTATTAATGTCACTCTAACGGTGTTTCTACATCAGCCACCCCAGCATAATACCATGTCTCCTTGTCACTGCGTTCGTAGCACGACTACTGCTGTCTGTCCAGCCAGTGTAAGGACTATGTGGTGGGCCTCCTGGATCTCTGTCGCAGCACCGAGGAGGTGGAGGCCATACTCAGTGGAGAAACTGACTCTGATGACAGCTATGATCTACCAGGTCGCCCCTCCCTCACACGGCTGAAACTAGCCATCAAATACGAACTCAAAAAGGTGAGTATGCTTCAAAAAAGGCAATGATACGGAGACAAGACAAAGGCAGGGTTGTTCTCAAGGTTTGTTCTCAAAAACAGTCTTTCTTAATGCGATCAAATAATCCATCCATTGTCTACCGCTTATCCTGTATTCAGGGTCACAGGGACCAAATAATCCAGCCAATAAAAAGTTGTCTTCCCTTCAATATGCAAAATATATCAACCAAGAACCCCCTCCAAACTAATTCCTAAAAAGAATCATACTCACCGGGAGTCCGGGTGGGAATCAGAACCTTTGCTTGGTTTGCTGCTCAGTTGTTTCCCTGCTGTCTTCGGTCAAGGTACCGTCATAAAAACAAAGCCAGAAGGCTGCCTCGCTCCAACCTTATTCTTCCTCCTCACAAATAAATCCAAAATTGATACTGTCATGGTGTGTTTTTGGTATATTGTTGTGGAGTTGCATTATCCTTGTTTGAAAAGGGTTCCAGCTCTCAGCTACATCAAAACATGATTGTGTCAAACAGTGACTGAACTCAAAACCATGAGGTAAGAAAAGTCTGCAAACAATTTGTCAAAGGGTGGAGATGAGCTGGTATATATACTGCAAGACTAATCAGGGAAATGTGGAGCAGGTGAGTGACTGGGCGGAGATGGTCAGGGGAGGGGAATCAAGACATGACAGGAAATCCATCCATCCATCCATCCATCCATTGTCTACCGCTTATCCTGTATTCAGGGTCACGGGGGGCTGGAGCCGATCCCAGCTGTCATTGGGCGAAGGCATGACAGGAAATGGATTCCTAAAATGGGTTCAAACATCCACAGTTATTGATGCCAAATTAATACTTTTCACTCCTCATTTTATTCCACTAAAAACAGAATCTGCCCGTGGGGTGAAACAACTAAACTAATGATATTATGGGAAAATGTAAAGCTGATTCTCATTAAAGTTTATGAGAATCTGAATTTTTAAGATATTTGATGGAAGCTTCGAGTTGATCTGGACTGATCTGTCTTACTTTCTCATTTTCTCTTGATATTTTTTCAGTTAATTGATGAGTTGATCTTCAGCTATTTGGTTGATTTTAGAAATGATTCAAGGACAAATAAACCTCCAGCTCTCAAATATGATGACTTGCTGCTTTTTTCTGTTTTATGACATTGAAAATTCATTATCTTCAGGGTTTGCCTTGGGGGGTCTATGATGATTCTTTCTCACGGCTCATTCCTCTCATAATGAAAGGATCAAGTCAAGCCAATGGACTATTTCCTGCATGTTAGAAGCAATAAAACCCTTTATATTCTGTTTCCTTCCCTGTGATGTCTATCTACTTCAGTTTGTGGCACATCCGAACTGCCAGCAGCAACTGCTGAGTATCTGGTATGAGAATATGCCCGGCCTGAGACAACAAACCACTGCTATCAAGCTGCTGGTGGTGCTGGCGGTGGCTATAGGACTGCCTGGACTGGCCGTGGCTTACTGGATAGCTCCGTGCAGCAGAGTATGTAACATTTATGCTGTCACTCACACGACTTCCCAAGTGCTAGACAGTAAACGTTTTTCTCATCCTGCTATTGTTTCGTCTCTCTTGCTCAGGTTGGAAAAGTAATGCGAAGCCCCTTCATGAAATTTGTGGCCCATGCCTCATCCTTCACCATTTTCCTGGGTCTCCTGATCCTAAACGCTGCTGACCGTTTCGGAGGCACCACCCTGTTGGCAAACATGACCCACCATCATCTCCCCGGAGGACTCAAACCAAACTCCGACCCGCTGCTGCTCTACCGCATGACCACGACGCCCTTCACGTGGATGGAGATCCTCATCATTTCGTGGGTGATGGGTGAGCATCGGACAACCGCGACGAAAGGAAGGAAAGTCGTGTCCTACCGTGTATCCCATCATGAGACGTGTGTCCCTGCAGGTATGATCTGGGCGGAGGTGAAGGAGATCTGGAGTCAGGGGCCGGGGGAGTACCTGGTGGAACCGTGGAACTTCCTGGACTTTGGGATGCTGGCCATCTTCCTCGCCTCGTTCAGCTGCCGCTTCTCCACCCTGAGACACGCTGACTTAGCCCAGACCTACGTACACGCACACTACACCACCCTGATTAACGTCACACTGCCCCCTGACATAGACTACTTTACATGGGGTGAGCATGCTCACACATACATGCTTCATACACATTTACTTAATGTATAAACAGCTGCAGTGAGTTAGTATGAGCAGCATGTACGGGAACAGAGATGACGTCTGTTGGCTTTGAACTTTGTCTGTAAAAACTTTTGATCTATTCTGCTTCAATGTCCCTCGTTTTACTGGGAACAGAATAAAACAGACCTAATTGAGACTAATTAAATTTACAAAAATAGTTTTTGTTTAAGGCAAATCCTGTTAACTGCTGCTTAGTTCAGTGTTTCCTGAGATTTTTGGCTTGTGACTCCTTAAAATACACTACTTCTAAACGTCTGTATTTGATCATTGTTGGAGGCCAGATGAGGTAAAAGTATAACATGAGAGACACTTTTATCATAACATGTTGAGATCCAGTGATTATTACATACATTCTCTATTAAATGGTTAACAGTGTCCTAATGTCACTTACTTTATTACTGCAGCACGTATCGACTGGTTGCCGTCCGATCCCCAGCTGGTATCCGAGGGCCTGTACGCGGTGGCGGTGGTGCTGAGCTTCTCTCGGATCGCTTACATCCTGCCAGCCAACGAAAGCTTCGGCCCGCTGCAGATCTCTCTGGGGAGGACGGTCAAGGATATCTTCAAGTTCATGGTCATCTTCATCTTGGTGTTTCTGGCGTTCATGATCGGCATGTTCAACCTGTACTCGTATTACCTGGGGGCGAAGCAGAACGATGCCTTCACCACGTGAGACGCCTGCATTCTAGTAAACACTTATATTTAAAAAGGCTGGAAGAGGTCGAAATATGGCCCATATTTAAAAAAAGACATGTTTTTAAGGAGCTCTGAAATAAATAAAATATATATTTGTATCTTTCTGATGCCTTTAATCTATCGTAAACAAGCTTTTATTTTTGGACACATAGTAAGAAAATGATCTAAAAGCTTTTCCTTTTCCGTTGTTTTTCTCACAGAGCATCTTTAACATCTCCGTTCTGGTGATTTATGGTTTGTTTGAATTCTAAAATAACTGTCCTCTTGTCTCCCTCCGTTTCCTTCTCTGTGTGTGTGCATCCAGCCTGGAGGAGAGCTTCAAGACCTTGTTCTGGGCTATATTTGGACTGTCCGAGGTCAGGTCTGTCGTGATCAGCAACGGCCACAAATTCATCGAGAACATTGGTTACGTGCTGTATGGGGTTTACAACGTTACCATGGTGATAGTGCTGCTCAACATGCTCATTGCCATGATTAACAGCTCCTTCCAGGAGATTGAGGTGCGTCATCAAAATATAAATCACCAAATGCCTCACACAAGCATTTCTTGCCTATATATATATATATATATATATATATATATATATATATATATATATATATATATATATATATATATTTATATATGTGTATTTAGAAAAATTAAAATAGTAAAATTTCTCTTGTGTTATCACTAAATATGAAGGTAGAGCCAGCAGCTGATTAGCTTAGCTCAGCACAAAGACTGGAAACAGGGGGAAAGTGTTAGCCTGACTCTGCAGCCTGGGGCAGTGAGTGGAAGTCTTACCAGGCAACCAGCAGAGACCAGACCAACAAATGGTCGACCACATTGTAAAACCACAAATCTTTTTTTTATACTTTGTTTTTTTTGTGTGAGGACTAAACGAACGAGATAATAACGTGTTAATTAGTGGGCTTTAGGGCGCTGCTGTTTCCCTCGTTTCCAGTCTTTGTGCCTAAGTAGTTATAATCATGCTGACGCCATATTGTTCTGTTCTAAATCAATTCCTTTCACTTCTCTTCCTTCTGCTTCTTTAGGATGATGCTGATGTTGAGTGGAAGTTTGCTCGGGCCAAACTCTGGTTCTCTTACTTTGAGGAGGGGAGGACGCTCCCTGTGCCCTTTAACCTGGTCCCCAGTCCAAAGTCTATGCTGGGACTGGCAACGGCCATCAAGTCCCTGCTCCTGCAGTATGTGGCAGGACACAGGGAGGAGAAAACTGAGACACAGCTCAACCAGGTACCAAACAAGTATAGTATATATACATACACACAGCATCTATCCTTACTCAGCTTGTACAGTAATAATCATAAAAACCATTATAATTAGTGGAGCTCTAAGGGCAGAGCCTGAGCACCTCCCAGTGGTTTAACTGCTGCACCACAGGTCCATTCAGACCTGAACAGTGTCGTTACTCTGTTCAGTCAAGTTCATTTCAGCTTAATTTTACAGCTCGGAGTAGGCAAACATTCAGGATTCGGTGCTTCTACCAGCACATCCAGATATCAGGTAAGTACTCGAGACAAAAACATACTTTTTTACTCCACATTTATATGCAAAAAGAAATTTGAGCATTTTTTCCATCTTTGGTTGCAGAAGATCATGAAGCGTCTGATAAAGCGTTACATCATCAAAGCCCGAGCAGACAAAGAGAGTGACGAGATCACAGAAGGTAAAATCAACACAGTGAACTGCACTTATAACTTATTTCAATGTAACATCTGGTTTGAAATATATATGCTTGCACATCTATAGTATAAATACTGTAGATTTTCCAGTTTGAAATACCTTGTGTGTGTTTTTCTTCAGGTGAGCTGAAAGAGATCAAGCAGGACATCTCCAGTCTGCGATATGAGCTG
Organism: Chelidonichthys spinosus; assembly: GCA_029853015.1. Classification (NCBI taxonomy): domain Eukaryota; kingdom Metazoa; phylum Chordata; class Actinopteri; order Perciformes; family Triglidae; genus Chelidonichthys; species Chelidonichthys spinosus. Next base: position 14,670,453 of record CM056835.1, read on the forward strand.
CTAGAGGAGAAATCCCAGAACATGGAGACACTGGATGGACTGCTGAGGAGGCTGGGAGATATGAGTCCACCTGCAACAGTCACCCAGACATGTGCATAAAATAACACAGCTCGGAGTTTTAAGTGCCTTTTCTCCATCGTTGAATGATGGTGATTAAACATCAATATGATAAAAAAAAGAATGTATGTATGTGAATATAAAATTAAAATGGATCATTCAGATTGCATGATTATTTATTTATCTCAAAATGCACACAGAGTACCATCGTAGGGAGCAAATCATATAAAGTGTGATGATTATAACATATATATTATAACGTCTATCATAATAATTTGGATGCAAAAACATTAAATTATATGAGTGCATATAATTTGCAAATTACTTTTAATTTTCCTGCGATTACAAATGCTTACCCTTACCATCCATCCGCCTCCCGTGTCGTCCATCTCACAGAAAACAGGCAGCACATATTTGTAATAGAAAGAATGATTGATTGATTAATGCACATCGGCATGTGGTATACTTCAAATAAAACCCTATCTTTTTAATAAAATGTACACAATTATAATAAACAAACTGAATCTTCAAATGCAAGTTTTTAAGTAGATTATTTGTCTTTTATTTCGACAGCATGAAGACTGACAGAAGGTAGAAGAAATGTTTGGGCAGGATTCAGTCTTTGACCACCAGTTCATACATACAGATGTGTGGACACTTCATCTCTGGACTCACAGCTGCAACATTAATACCATAATTAACACATAAATCACCAGGATTGAAATGTTTCCATGTACCTTACAGACATATTTCATATATTTACTGTATAACACAAACATAAATGACAAGATGACGGCTTTGATTAAATGACACCATCACGTAGAAATATAGGACAAGATTTTACCATCTACTGTAATTATAAACTGGTTAATAACACCTAACATGGTTCACATATAGTAGTCAGACGTGCATCATTCATATCCAGCCCCAGTAGTTTAGCGATGACAGTCACAGTTACATGATGAATATATTATCTCTCTGATCAGCAGCACGGCGTTTTACTGCATGCACTGTAGATCCCTAAAGTCTAGGTTAGATTTTAATGTTATTTGGTGATGACATCATTGGGTTTGTCACATGTACGTGATGTAGTTTTCAGGTATGAGGCCCGTTCTTCCCTTGTACGTCGCCTGAAGCCAACCAGGTTCCACAGACGGGTACACTGCAGACACAAACAACTCAAGTCAGCAAGTCTAGACAAAGACCTTCATAGATAAAATAACCAATTTACCTCTAATATAATGACTCCCATAACTTTCCAAGCAAATGTTAGACTTGATATGATTGAGTTTCCTGGTGATTTACTCCCTAAAGGCTGCATCGACAGTAAACTGCAACTGTTCCACTGTTGGGTCATAAAAATAAAGACTTGCTGAGCAGCCAAGCATCATTCAGACTTTATATTAAATCCTCGTCCAGATCACAAAGTCTCCAAATATAGAACTTTATTTCAAAATTTATTACAGGAAATGTGTTAAAAAATAAAGCTGGGACACATAACCATTTTGTATTCATTTTGTGATGTTAATCCTCAGACAAGGGGATCAACATCTGTGCTACATTATTATTAAGTTGGTAAAATGATCTTTCTAACTTTAAAGTCCCAGTGAAAAATCAGAAAAACGTATGTATTCCATGGAGAATGAAATGGAGTTTTCTTACCATTTGAGAACAGCGCCCCCTGTGGAAAACTGAGCTCATGGCTGTGCTCTGCCTCACAGGAGTAAAGAGCTTTTGCATCCCTAGCAGAAAGAGAGATTCAGTTAGTTAAGGAGGATTCCACATTGAATATGTTTTACTTTGCATTTGCTTGACAAAGAGTAACGATAACTTCAAGACTAAAAACAGCTCAGAACCAACATACCTTCCTGAGGAACAGATGTCTAATGCTGAGGAGAACACTGAACTCTCACGCTGCGGCAGTCTGACCGATAATCTGTAACACACAAACACACAATTAGCTCTGCATACATTTACAGAGATCCAGTTATTACGAGGAGTGAGTTTTCTTGCCAAATGTTGCAGGCAGGAGCCAATCAGAAATGAGTCTTCATTCCTGAAAAAAAAAACAGACACTCACAATGATCCTGGCCTCTGGTAACCGTTGCTGGATGTGGTATCTGCAGCGTGTTTCCCGGTCAGATCAGAGCCACAGCGGACGTGTGCAGGTTTACGTTTGTGATTTGGCTCATGTGGGTCAAGCGACATGAGACTCTGCACCGATCCATGACAGCTTTTGTAATCTGCGATCGAAACACAAGAGGATTAAAACCGAACACAAACAGGGAAGTGACTGATACTTGAAACTTTTGTCACCGTCATCACATTTTATCCTAAAAAAAAGATGTGCGCACCCTCAGAGATGTGTAGAGAGGTGAGAGAAGAAGATGTGGAAAGCTGGTAGGGGCATAATGACGAGGAGGAGGAAGAGGAGGAGGAGGCGGTCCTGTAGGTTTTTCTGTGCTGCCGAGACGGAGAGTTAGAGTCCGTCACTCTGGTTTCTGCGACAGTGGAGGAGGCGCTGGATGCATTTCTTTGATCCACGGAATGAGTGCTCTTGAGAGAAGAGGCGGACGACACCCTCTGAACGGGTCGACCCTCCCTGAGAGACGAGGTCCGCTCCACTGGAGAGTGCTGGATGGAGGCAGCGCAAGAGGAGGCGATGGAGGGAGATCCGGATTCTTTCACAGATGACAACGAGGCAGTGGAGTTTCCTTTGACAGACAGACTTCTCTCTGTGGAGAGTAAAGAGGATGTGGAGGAGGAGACGGAGGAAGTGTGCGGGGCCGGAGTGAGCTTGGAGGAAGTCCAGGAGGAGGAAGGCGTGAGATGAGTGGCAGGGGTGCTCTTTGTCGGTTGTTTCTCATCCTTCCGGTTTGAGGACGACGGGGAGCAGGAGGAAGACGCATGAGGAGACACCTGCGGTGCTACGGAGGACGAGTCGGGCTCGGCGGTAGGAGAGGACGGAGGAGACACCTGAGACAATCCATTCTTCTCAGAGGAGTGTGAGGACAGAGACTCCTGGCTGCCCATCGGAGTCGTGCTGGGGCTGCTACTGAAGGTGTCACCTGGACGGAGACATAATACATCATAAATAAACCACATAATAAAGAGACTGAATGACGATGACAACATCAACTTTAGTCCAACCCATGGCTGTTTTATAAGCCAATTAGCTCATCTGCGTATTATTGTGTACAGTCAAGCAATCAAATGTGAGGGGTTGTGAGATGATTTACTGAATTCTTCTACAGAAACCGACTCATGCTTTTTACCTTTATCAAATCTTTGCCTTTTTTTTTACTGAAATATTGGATAATCTCACCTTTTTGGGTCTTAAACAATTATCTAAATGATCCTGTAAGCTTGGAAACCGCTCATTTCATCCTCATAATAATATTGTTGGTTGTATTTTCAAGCTTATTATTTATATGAACTAGCAGCTATAACCTTCAAAAGAATGTGGGAGAGTAAATGTCATGAGTGACGGGATAAGAGGGCCGTATGCTGCAGAGAGACTCACTGTCGTTGTCTGCCAGGCAGAGAGTCGGAGGGTAGAGACGGGCCTTCCTCTTTCCAGACGACAGACAGATGGCCTTGTTTCTCCGAGGAGTCGACCGGGAAGATGGAGCCTGAGGCAACGGCACCGACAGGTCTGGGGCCTCACCAAAGATCTGACAGGACCATACATGCCTGTTAGGTATGTATGTTTGTGTGCAGGTGTATGTATATGTGTGTGTGTGTGTGTGTGTGTGTGTGTGTGTAAGCATGCCTTGTGGTGGTTTTCTATGATAATCTCCACCACGATGTTCTGAAACTTGATGTTCATCATGGCGGCCACCGTCTCCTCCTGTGACCTCATCAACGTGGGGCCAAAGATCATCCCCAGGTTGGACACGGTCATCAGGTTTTGGTCACTGTGAGAGGACACCCTGCACACACACACACACACACACACACACACACACACACACACACACACACACACACACACACACAGTTTGGAATACTTTTCATGGTGTGAGGCTGACGGCCTTATTTAACCGTTTGACAGAATATTGGAAATATGAAGATCTCATTGTAAATTAAACTATTTCTGGGTCTTTTTTTATTGAACCATGTTTATATGAACATACTTGTGAAGGTGGTTGGTTAAGATGTCCAACATTGCTTTGTTTTTTTCTGGTAGTTTGTGTACTAGAGCATGAATTGCTCTGACTCTGTACTTCTGGTCATCATACTCTGTGAAACAAGGGACGAGCAACAGATACACATGATTGAGTGTTAAGAGGGTGACATATTGTGTCTATCACACTCCGTGTACTTTGTGTTTCTTACTTGCGGCCTTGATGAATTCTTTATGCAGTCTGTAGGTCAGCACTGGTTCTGCCAGACACCTGCAAACACATTAGAAATCATGATTTCAGAATTAATGAGAAGTGTTATTCAAAAAAGCGCTGTGCTGCACGTTACCTGAAATAATTCTTCAGACCGCTGGTGATGGTCTTGTTGTCCCAGGCGTCTGCGTCCAGCTGCATGTCGGGGGGAGCTGTGGATGCTGGAGGGAAGTAGATGATGAGTTATTTATCTGTAGTGATGGATTCCTAAATACACCAGCTATCCATGGTGCTCAAATAAATCACCCCAACACAGGAAGATGACATCGTTTCTTACCAAACACACTTGTCATCAACCGCTGCACTTTGGAATTGACTCCTCCAATCCTGTACAGTCCCAGGGTGGTAATGCCTACACACACATACGGACATGTTTTAACTTACTTTATACATCAATACTGCAAAAAATAGATACTCATTAGAATGTTTTTTTCTCATATGAACATTTTAAGGTGGAGTACCTCTTGTTTCAACCAGCTCGATGCACTTCTTAACAAAGTTTAGGCCTGCCGTGTTGAGAAAGGCTGTAAAAACAAACACATTTCCCTAAATATCGGATACATATTAATAGATGTTAATAAATAAAACCTTCTGAATTCGCATACATTAGGTTACTTACTCTCCTCTTTTTTACTGAGTAAAGAAGGCAGAGTGTAAATCTGAACAAAGACAGAAAAAACATGTATGTTAGTGTGACAGCATGACATCTCAAACAAAGATGGTGCTGCTTCCACGTTATCATGTATTTAATGGTGAATGGATGCATACAGGTTCTTTTCCATCCATTGCCTCCATCCACAGCCGCCTGTTGGCCTCAGAGAGCGCTTGCAGGGTGGTGACACCATGTCTGCAGAGGAAGAGATCATTTCATCTGAGCAGCCGTATCTCAACTCCACAGGCAGTCGCATTACAGCTTTCCCACTCCATTTCCCCTCTCACCTCTCCACCACCTCGATGTCGAAGCAGAAGCGTTTGTCGATTGAATCCGTCTTCCTTCTGACACACGAGCGCAGCTTGAACATCTCAGGTGTCCCGTTCGCCACGCCGTTCTGATAACAGACATGTGTTGAACAAAACTCTGTTGTATTACATGCTTAAAATGATTACATGACAATAATTTAACTCAGGGTTGTATAAGTTGACGTTCATTGTAGATTTTAATGCTCATTCTTTTTGTTGGTGTAATTATGGTATAGTGGTATATATTTCACATGGTTTTTCATCTGCTCACCTGTCTGCTGGCTGGTCTGGCCTCTGTGTTGCTCATGGTAAACATCTTGGAGCTTTTTTCATAAGTGCAGTAGTATCTGGTCCACACGCTGCCCAATGGACCTACAACACACATTCATGTGTGTGAGTGTATGTGTAACAATACAAAGTATTTCTTCACAGCTTAAGTGAGAGAAAATATGAGTTTGTGTAGCTCACGTTTCTCCTGTATGTACAAGTATCCCTCCATGGTAAAGCAACTGGGGGCTTTGAAGTCTTCTTCCGCAGACCGGATTCTCTTCATCAGCCTCTCAACCTCGGCACGCGTACTTTCAAAGTTATTGCGAGCCTTTCAACACACATACCAAACTGCATTGAAAGGAGGCTTGTGTACATATTTACATGAAACAAAAATGCCAGATGCGTCCAAAACCTGGCATTCAAATACCCTGTCTTTATGGGTTAAATTGGCAGGTAGACAAGAGAAAATAAGTAATTCTGTTCCAGAGGTTTGCAGTAAACACACTTACATTCTGCAGGTTGAACTGGAGCTGCTGCTTGTAGGGTTCAAACTCACTGGCCAGCTCATAGCCCTCATGGTAGAAGGTAAACAAACCCTGCAGGAAGGCTAATAGCTGAAGATCAGAGGGAGAAACCAGCAGGAAAAACATTAGCCGGGGCCTCGGGAGTGTAGAGTATAATGAGCGGATTACAAAATGAATGTCTGTCATCTGCTCAATCAATCAAAATGACCTCTGTTGGTGGAAAAACACACACTCTGCTTGTTGATTGGCTCGCCGGCTTTATTTACTCTACAACAAAGAGTTTTCCTCTCTGTCAGGTGGGAGAGATCTCCATGCAGGAAGTGCTTCTACAGCGACAGGAAGTGGGCTTTACTGATATCTATCATTCAAATGTTTTGATCGCCAGCCAAATGTGTGTTTTTCAAAACGCTGTGTTTCCATGTCTGTATGCACACACACACACATGATCATTACTGGTTTGGCTCTAATAAGGACTTCATTGTTTACATGCAGCACAAAATAGACTCATCAGTCACATTTTCCTGTGATGAAACATTGTGTGTCGGTGACTGTGCTTTCCTCTGCTCACCAGAGCCGTGAAGGCCCAGTGCCTCAGTTACATTATGCTGAGGTTGCATAATGATGATAATGCATGTGTGTGAACTCACCGGCTCCACAAATTCAAACTTCTTCCTCTCCTGCACTTCTTGGATCTTGAAGACATACTGCAGCGAGGCATCATAAAACACCTGCCTGTCCTTACTCATCTGCGAATCCGCCTGCCACAAAAACAGAAACAACGCCTATAAATCACTTTCCGTTCCCTAGCTCATGTTGGAAGAACTCGGTGTTAGAAGTCTAGCGATTTACCTCGAGCAGCTGCGATTCCTTCTTTTTGGAGGACAGGCTCAGGTGTTTCTCCATAACAGAGTAGTACCTTTCTGTCTCCTTGTCAAACTGCTTCTTACCCTCCTGAGGAAGACAGGGATGAAGATAGCACATTAGTGATAAATAAAAGAAAACTTATATGTTAACATAAAACATTACATAAAACTGAGAGAAGGTCACACGTGAATATATCTCCCTTTCCCGCGTCCCTTACGTCTCATTTACTGGGGCTGGAACTACAAACACGATTCTTTACTTTGAGACATATGAACATGTTTTTATACAAAAACTACAAAAGTAAATAAACTTCTTAAATGCAAAAGTATGTATTGCCATTGGAAAACAAGCAGCCATACAAGAACTGAAAACATCTAACAAACCTTTCATTTAAATCAGTAAATATCCTACTGTAGCAGATATCATGGAAATAATAAATAATTGTCAAAAAACATCCCCAAAGTCAGAGTAATATTTATCCTGTGGGGACCATGAATGTCTGTGACAAATTTTATTAGAATCCATCCAGTAGTCATGGTAACGGTCATGGTCCGACCAACGGACCGAGAGCCCCCCATAGAGCGCTGCAGCTAGTGAGGCTAAAAATACCAAAATGCTACAATCAATGAGGCCACAGTGAGGTCGCAACCATTAATAATCTAAATGAAGAGACTCTGCCAACATATTTTGGACAACGGCTTCTTTCCAAAACAGCTGCAGCTCCAAACTCCACATGTCCATCCACTCTTGTCTTGCTCAACAACTTCGGTGTGAAGTCGTGCCTCTCACACGCTGCTGCTACATTCTACAAGCTGCTTCCATCAAAACCCAGAAATGTGCTCCGATTTCGCTTTCAGGGTCAGTCGGGAGCTATTTTTTTAAACCCTGTCTAGTGCATCCAAACTGCTGTGTTTTTATTTCGGGTCTGAGAGGGAGCGAAGAGAAAAAGAAAATAGATAAACCAATTTACAGGACCTGAGACAGCTGCTGAAACCAGACACCAGACTTAATTTGTGTTTACACGGCCTCACTGAGTTCAACTATCTCTGTCTGTGACTCCCCGTCTTTCCACACAACGTCCGTTCCCATGACCTACTGACACCGGACCGTGGTCCATCGTTTATCTGAACCAATTAGATTCTCGGACTGTGAGACTAGAACGGAGCCGGGTGATCTGTCTGATCGCCACCTACAGCGTTAGATAACTATGGCATCCAGCATGCTCGAACAACGTGTTAGAACCTCAGCAGAGAGTGTGTGAAGTTTGGAGTATCACCCCGTGAGTCAAAGCTAACTGGGTCAGTAACGTAACGTCAGCTTTGGTTATTCTTCGATTCTAGCAACAGCAGGAGTACCTTAACAGCCCCAATCTGCTCCTTACGAAACCTCTCCAGCGGAGAGATCAACACGTCATCTGCGTTCTGGATCTGAGAGAGGAAAAAACCCACAACAGTTAGCTCAGTCTGTGAACAGTAAATACTGGAACAACTCGCTGTTGTTGCCGGCTGTTCCATGAGGACTGCAGTGGTGACGTCAGTGTTTTACTTAAATAGTGTTTTGTTGATCACTTAATAGATGCTTGTCTTTTTATTTTTGTGACAATTTTGTGCTTCAGAGACACATTTCTGACATTTGAGACTTTAGACATTAAACACTGAGAAAAAGGTCAAATTCTTTCCTACAACTAAGAATGTCCTGGTACTGCATTCGGGGGATTTCAAAATATTTAAAATCAGACACCAACATGAATGTTGCCAACTCTACAAATGTGTTGTATATAAATGTGTGCTATTTTGTGGGAAAGGGTTCAAACTGAAATAGCCATATTTTCTCTCAGTTGATATATTACACCTGTGTTTTATTTGCTTTCTGTTTACATGCCAAAATGTCATAGCAACATCCTGCAAAAACCTCCTGTCCAGTTAATGAGCTGTGAGTTATGAGCTGCTTATTATCCAACAGTATGAGCATGATCACTGAGACTTTTATGGACTTTGCTCATATGTGTTTTCCAAGATTGCAACTGTTTTTATTGCTGTATATTGTTTTGTAAGGTAACCTTGAGTGTCCTGAAAGGCGCCGATGAATAAAATGCATTATTATTATTATTTATAAGTCACGGACAGCCAAGCTAAAGGCTCCTTAGCTACATTCAGGCACAGCGTTAAAATCCTAACATCACATATTTTACATTGCTGACAATAAGCACTAAACACAAATTACAACTGAGGCTGAAGGAGATGTTGGCAAATATGTTTCGTCTGATCACATACGCAACCTACTATTTTTCCAATCTGTATGAGAAACTTGTGGCTGATGTTGAGACTTGAGTCAAGCAGTAAAGAAAGCTCCAGAGCCGTTATCAGAGCTCTGGTGTTTATACAAAGTCTCAGCCCTCTTTAGTCACGAGTCTAAATATTGCAAGCCTCTGTCGTGTCATGCTTTGTACTGTCTAGTAGATTTATACATTAGACCCTGAATAGCTTCCGAGGCCTGCATCGTGACTTTACTTTCACTTCACTTTAGTGCAATGTCAGTACCCTTTTCTATGCACTCATCCTCCACCACAGCACAATGTGCAGGATGAAACTGAACACTAAGAGACTGAAGGGCATTGTCGTAATAATAGTCCTTTCAGGGTGAACAGGCAGGCATTTCTGAGGAACCCATTCACTGGAATTGCCCTTTAACTCAATAAGGACCATATTAGTGGAGGTTCAGACCTATCTGCAGCATACAATTAAAACACACACACACACACACACACACACACACACACACACACAGGACCCTTTTATGGACTTTCCCAGGCAGTCAGGCCTCTGCTCACAGGCTCACAGGGGAATTGGCAGAATAGGTTCCACATGGTTCTTTGGTAACCAGAGCGTGCACAGAGCCACAAACACACAGCATTGTACTATGCACATACATTACACATGCGCACACAAGAGTGTGCCAGACTCTAATCACTCCCACAAAAAGCCCTCCGGTTGATTGAGGGTCTCTACGTCAAAGACGTCTTTCCGAATCGCCATGGAGCGCGCACACTACCACTGGCACAAAGGTCACAACCAATGTGTCAATCAAACTTGTGGGAAAATTAGGACACAAGGCTTGAGGAAGTCAGACTAGATGCCCCGACAAAGACTTGACCTTTCAAACTAAAATGCTGGAAACTATTGGTTCAGACTTTGCTGATAATAATTTGTCTCATGTTCTATTCAGATCAGCACTGTCATTCAGACATAGACTGCATATAGGAAGTGGACGCGGTCACCGTAACATCACCCTTTGGTTTGTGGACTGCTGTTTTGGTATTTTGGTTTTAGCCGTCACCATCTTGTCTTTTCAACAAGTGGATGCAGGATGGAGCCGAGTACAGCCGGACACTAAAACAAGACATTCTCAAAAATATTACAAATAACTTTCAGGAAACAACACAATGTCAAAGAGTTAAAGTTGTAAGACGAGAATGACTCCCAGACAATGGTGTGGGCGTGACCTGTCAAACACAAGGTAGCACCTCCCAAAAGCATACCCTGCTTTATCTTCTATTTTGATGTAAATGGGACCATAATTAACTAAATGCACATCATGGTGTCTTGAAGACGATTCAAAACTAGTGATTAGTGTAACTTGTGACTAGTGAGCCCACAAGCTCCTGTTTGTTTACTAAGGTAATGAATCAAGTAAGAATTAAGGTTGTTTTCAGATAGATTTCAGATACATTTCTATACAATCAGAGTTAGTTTTGCAGCCAGAGGAGTCGCCCCCTGATGGCTATTAAAAGGAATGCAATTTTAAGGTACTTCCGCCTTTTTCAGACCTGGAGGTTGGTGCCAGAATTTAGGGCAAGATGCCTTGAACAAGGAGAATTATTCCTGTATTATTTCTTTCTAAAGCCCTTCAGAAGGCTTTGGTTTCTATTCCTGAATAAATATATTTGAATCACAACCATTGTATAAATAATATATAAACTTATATAGTGAAGGATGGGGTGCAGAGACAGAAAGAAGAAATGCCTGAAAATGTAAAAGATTGATAAGTTCTATTCATATACATTCAAGATTTGTTGTTGCTACTTAAAGCCAACAGAGTGTCCTCAAACACACAAACACAGACATTTCTTACCAGTCGTTTCCTCTCCTCTTCCATGGTGCTCAAGAGCTGAGAGAACTCCTTTAAGGACTGAGCTGTAAAATAAATGTTATACCTCAGATGTGGAGCATGTCTGATATATTTTACAGTCACATTTTATGGTTCTCCAGATCACCGGAGACATTTTCAACTCACCTATACTGATCTCATCATCAGTCTCAGCGTCACCAATACATTCAAACTGGAACTCCTGCAGAGACTGAGAGAACCGTTGAACAGCAAGAGAAAGACCTGCGAAAAACAGAAGGCAATTCAGTCATTTAAAGCAGGTACACCAATCGTATTATTGACTATATCCTTATTATGCACAATAATGCTCTTGGCGTGAGTTTGAATGCTGCCATTATTGGTCCAACACCATGCACCGCCTCCATTCCCTTCAGTCTACAAGCAGCATCACTTATTCCATCCTATAATAAACTATTACTGTACTTTCCTGTGAGCCTCTCACACACTGTCCACTGCCAAGACATGAGGCGTCAAAGTCTGGTGTGAGAAAAAATGTCTTGACTTGACTCAGACTCAAAAAACTCTCGGGGTTTATGCGTTCAAACAACATTGCAATAATGCACTTAATTACGTCCTTTTATTCTCTGAGGTGCGTGAAGACTTGGCAGCGCAAGGCTGCATTCTCTCACTTACACACCCACAACATGCCAGCAACTGTAAGGCACTATTTCACCCACACCACCACATTATACACATTAAAATGTCCTTTAGTAGCTGTTTAGAGCAAATTACTGCCTGGGGATGAGAAAAAAGAACTGTGGTCAAATCTATTGCATGAAAGACAAAAGTGCTGGAAACTTGAAATACTTCCATATTGTTATTCAAAAGCACAATATGTGGATTAGAGTATTACTGCTATGTCCTGCAGCTGTAAAAGGTCTGTTTGTATCAGGGCTGTTTTTGATTATCTTCAGCTTGAAGACAGAAACATGTATCAGTAAATTAAACACTAGTAATATCATTAGTATACATATTTAAACAACCATTAATGTTTATATACACTTCCCAAAATCCAAAATGTGTTCAAATGTCTTACGCACAGCCGTCTAACTGGTTTTGTTTTCTCACTTATTTTTATAACAGTCTAAATTAAACAGTTTCCCGCGCTAAGAGCAGTGATGTGAGACAAAAACACAGAACTCTTGGGATCAGAGGTAAGGAAATGTGAACCTTAATAACACTAATAGCAATATCACTTGTGATAATATGGTATTGTGTTGTAATTGAGTTGCCGATATTCTGTACATAGTTTGACCTGTGAAAACAATGCAGTAATGAGGTTGTTTCACCCCCAGGTCAGGCAGCGTGCTGGGTGTGAGTCTGGCAGGCAGCAGGTGAGCCACAGAAACCTCCAGCAGCTACAAATCATAGGCGTGTTTCAGTCTGGAGGCCGTCAAAAGAAACCAAACGAGGGGGCGGCCTTATTTTTGATGATATATGAATACGACAAACCGCAACAGTCATACACCATATATATGGTATACATATACTTTAATGTGACTTTGATAATAGATGTCCTGATGTTGTTGTTTGCTTTTTTTTTTTTACATTTTCATCATAAAAAAATGCATTTTGACAGGGAACCTCATCAAAACACGAACTCAAGATCAGGTAAGTAGATCAGGGAAGTCAATATGTGGTTCAGTTGATTTAAACAAGACTAATCATCAACAAATTTCACTGTTTCATGCCTTTCAAAAAGTGAGGGTTTGCCACTTTTGTCTGTTTTACATAATAACATCGACGTTATTCAAGATTTGTCCTGTTAGTCAGACAAAACATTTTGTAGATGTCACCTTGGCCTCTGAGAAGTGTTTTGTTTAAGTATTTGATTAGTCCTACCCACAAAGTAACCTACAGATAAATGCATAATGGATGTTATGGGTCGGGTTAGTTGGGGCTCTGGTGGATCCATCCTCTCCTTTAGTCAGTTTTAGTGTGTTTGTCTTTTCCAGGTTTTAAAGGTTGCATTACAGTTAAGTGATTTATCAGATTGTTCTAGCTGTTCTATTACCTGCCTTCCCCCACCCGGTCATTATGTCCACATAACCGAGTATTATTGACCCTGGATATATCGTCTCCATATCTATATATTGGGTAAGGATATTGTGATATTTTGATTTTCTCCATATCGCCCATACATAACCTTGTAACTACCTATAACTGTGCAAGTCAACGTATTAAACCATTAAGTAAAGTCATAGGCTAAAATGACTAGACTGGCTCTGTTTGAGTCGATGGCCTTAGGTTGACCACGAACAGTGTGCAACTTCAATTACTGCCCTTTTACCCCTTAAAACACGTCATTGATCCCCGCGTACTTACTTCTGAGGGCAGATACGAGCATGTTCCCATCCTTGATGAGGTCTTTTATAAACCTGTTGGTGCGCTCCAGCTCGATCTCATGGCACTGCAGTCTTTCCCTGAACTCCGGACTGTCCAGGAAAGAGTCACTAAACTCCAGCGTCGGCAGACCCATCGATGAATTAACGCACACGGCTAATTATTAGATACCTGCGGGAACACGCAACGCAACCGTCAACTGTAGGATTTAGGACGGGGTGGAAAAAAAGGTGGGCTTCAATGGGCTCAAAGAAAATTGGACAGAAGTTTCTTCCAGCTCCTGTTTTTTTTTCATGCCTTTCTTACTTTTTTCCCCTCCGAACTTCCGGACACTGACGCAGAGAAGAGTCTTTGACGGAGAGGGTTACGACAAGCTAGCGGACTCTCTGTACCCTTACCGTCACCTTTTAAAATCAATATGCTCAAACGTAACGGCACTTTGACCTCTTAGTTGCCTTTTACTTTGAACAGAAATACAGCCAGTCGCGGATAGAAAGCAGGAGAGCCTGTTGTTGGACGAACCAAAGCGGCCGACAAAGACTCCAGCGCTAACTCCTTCCACACACGGCTCTAAGGGCTTGTTACTATGGGAACGGGAGACTCCTGGCGGCGCGCGCTGAAATCAGTTCACAGTCTGCTGCATTTGTAATAATAATAATAATAATAATAAAAACAGCAATAATAATATTAATAACAATAATAATCATCATAATAATTGCAAATTTCTTTAAGTTATATAGGAGTTTGTATCATGACGAACTGACCATTCAACTGATTCAAGTAAAAAAAAAAAAAAGAATGTTGAGGAGACAACAATCAAGATATAAATAATATATATATATATATATATATATATATTAAAAAAAATTAAAAAAAAAAATATATATATATATATATATATATATATGATGCCCTGAAGTGATAATAGTGCATTATATGCAAATATAGACAAAGATGAAGTCAAATGCAAGTTTAAATGGTTTTTAAGTTAAAAAATATATATTTTCAGATATCAGATGTGATCAGATATGAATATCTAATTACCAGCTGTTGCGAAATTAATTAAAATGACTGCAGGAACATGCTTACGACAGAATACCTTGGAATATATTAGGTAACATTATTTATGGGCACTTATAAAGTTCCCTTTCTGAAAAGTGACAGGCTAAAACAGGCCCTCTAACATGAAAGAAATATATCTGGTCTTCATGCCAGCTGAACACTGGGAGGCACAGAGCATCGCTGAGCGCTGGCCAAACACTCCAGGGCAACCACTGAATACATAACAGTTTAGAGTGAGTGACTAAACACAACTACGAATGCATTAAATCATCATTATACTGGCGTCTTACTCGAGTCACTGACAAGACGTGACATTTTAGAAGCGTTACCTCAGAAAAAGGCTCAGCTCAGCACTTATCGCTTGTGGCGAGGTGTCTCGCTTGTTTTGTTCTCCAGTTAAACCAGCTCCTACTTCAAACCCTTTCATGCTGGCCTTTGTTCAAGCCCCCCGTTGGTGGCCCAGCTGCTTTATTGTCTCAGTCAGTAACTACTGTAGCTGTCACTCACTGGGTAAGAATTGAACACCATGACTACTGCAGTAAACAAGCGTTAAGTCTGTGTAGTCTTATACACAAACACACAGAGAAATGTAGGCAGCATGAAGGGAAACGCCGCAGAATGATGCCACAGATTGTGTTTTTCTACATGTAAGGTAAGCAATACAGTCAAACACTCTCCTGGGAGCCGTTTTAAGTCATTACTGTTGGTTTAAATTCAGATTGTGATGTTTTAAATCCTGGCAAAAACTGTTTCTACATTCCATCACAGTACTTCCTTCTACTGAATACACCAAACCCTGCGGTCATTTTGGCAGCATTTGGTGTAACAGACATCGAAAACAGAGCAGCTGATGGTGCCAAGAGAACAGCTGGGAGACAAAATGTTCATCAAAAATGCCAATCTACGAAACCCCCGTTACCACCATGAGTTCTTCCTTCCTAGTCGGCCCTTCAGGGGGGAACCGCCGACGGTGGCAGGTAAAGGTTTGCTGCTTCTCTGCCTCAGCATCACAGATCTGGGATCAGTTATTTTCACAGCAATCAAAATAAATGAGCCAGAACTGAAATCACCATATTTATGAGGATTTCAGGAAATGTTAAGTGAAGTTAGTCCAGCTGCGATGTGTTAAATGGAATTACTTAAAGGAAAGGAATTTGAAAACAAAATGTATTTTTTAATTCCCCTAAGAGCTTTATTATTTCCTTTTAAAGCACACTTTAAACCCTCTGCATGACCTGACTTCCCCAGGATTCCTCCTCTACCCGGACACTCCCACCAAGATGGAGACGACATCACAGGAAGCTTTCTGCTTTAGACGTGTCTCACAACATGACAGAGGCAAAGGTCAGCAGCCTTATCTCAACCTGGAGAGTGAATTCATTTTATCTGTCTAGAGATAAGCTGTAAGGGAGTTTCCTCTGCGTGGACATATGAGTGTTTCGGTGATCAAAATAGGTGTTTAGCACATGCATGCATGTCTTTTTATGAAAAAGTTTTGGGCTGTTTGTGTGAGTTTTTGTATTTATTTAAGGCTTAGTCAGTCAGAAGCCATTTTGATGAATAATAATAGAGTAACCATTACTTCAAAAGAAAAACATCCATATAAGGTTAATAAGGTATTTTATTCCACTGTATATCAAGAAGGAAACAACATTTAGATTTTACTGACCTAAATACATTTTCATTAATTGCTAAACATTCCAGCAAAATACTGGAAGAATTAATAAGAGTGTAGCCTTCAGTCTTTATGTAAATTTGAAGTCTAAAATGATTATTAAGACTTGAGATTATGGAGTCACAGAGCATTTATCAAAATGAAAGACGGCTCTCGAAGCTAAACTAACATGAAATATTTAGACACCAGACACACTATAAGGTGGTGGACCAGCACACCAAATAATAATGATATTAAGTTTTCCTTCTCCTAAGTGAGAGTCTAGGACAGAGTGGTGTCATATAATGAACTTGAAAAGATGTGATGCTCCATGAGATATGTCATAACAGTGCATGAAACGACCCTTACCCACGTTATGATTACCCTTCAGGAGACCACGTCGCCCCGAACACACAGCAGGAGTCTCTCCGTTCTCATCCCACATCCTCGACACAAACCGGAGGAAACAGCAGCAGGAACTGGCAACCAGGGAAGGACAAGCAAGAAGGCGACAATCATCAGACAGCGGTGAGCGAACGAGACACGCCAGAGATGCAGTCTCAGTATCAGAAGGACTTCCCTCCTCCATCCTCCTGCCGCAGGAGGCGAACACCTGCCGCCCCACAGCCGGACAACATCGGCATCAACCCCGCCTTCAGGTGAGAGCAGCGTCGTCAGCATCACAGTCTGCTGGTGCTGAATGGAGAGAGCATGCTAATCAGTGTCTGCGTGTTTTGGTTCACAGGATCGACTTCAGCACGGTGCAAAGAGAGAATTACCCCGGATGGCCCGTCATGTGAGGGCGCCGGCCTCGTCTGGACAATCAAGTATAAATAAATAAATGTCAACGGTAGTCATAATTGTGTTCATATTTTTGTCACAGACTTCACCAAATGTCTAATTCCATCAAATGGCTCTCAGTTCTAGCTTGTTATTATCATAGTTCATAGTAACAAACAAACACTATAATGCATCACTTTTCTATTACTTCAGAAATAATTGTGAAATTGCAGTTAGAGGACTGTGTTACGGGTGTTGAGTTGTTCCTTCCTTAAACACATCCTATGTGTATGGAATTATTTAATGTATTCAATATGCGCTCAAGTACAACCAGGTTTTTTAGTTTACTGCGTTACATCAGTGCTACTAAGCTCCGTTCTTTTCAGCACTAAGTCCTTTCTCAGGTTTTGCTTCTTCTCAGGGATAAAGTGATTTTCCCAGCAGCAGCTCAATCCGATGAGCTAATGGTCTGATGATGTGTCCAGTGACTGGAGTCACTGGATAAGATTTAATGAGCTAACGCTAAGACCAGACCTTAGTGATGACTTCAGACCGACTTACGGTCAGTTTGAGAGAAAACAAGTCTACCCAATGACTCATAACTGAAACTGCAGGAGGAGGGAACAAACATCTACAGAATTCATTTTAATCAAATTTCTGAAAGAAATGCTAGTCTCTATATGATTTTTATATAATTTGCTTGTAAAGGCAGCATAGAAAGCTAATTTCAATCACAATGCTGCTGGAAAAAAAACACTTTGTCCCCAAGAAGAGGAGTGAGTAGTGCTTTTGAAAAAGTCTGGTAAAAAACACAAACTCCATAGGCTACCAAATCAAGAAAATAAGTTGCTTTTTAGACGGTGGCCTTTAGTTGAAGCTATATTTATTGTATTACACAGCAAATTTGGTCATAGCAAAGCTGCAAAACAGGACAAAAACAGATGTAAAGGCTTCTTTCCCAGAGCAAAATGCAACCCATAATAAAAAAGAGGGTCGTTTTTTGAACTATAAACAAGGAAAGCTACACCAGTGTTAAAATCATTTTTTTAATTTGTTTTTCTTCCTTTGTGTATCGCCAGTATACGCACAAAACCTCATCGTGGCTTTTTATCAAGTATGATGCTCCAAAAATATTCATTGGAAGAAACATGTACGACAGGCTTCATTATAGAACACCTTAGAACACATGTGTTTCCACACTGCAATATGCATATGCATTGTTCTTACGAAAATAGACTATTTATTAAATGTATGTTGTAATTATTACACTGTTTGTGATGCTCAATTAAACTACAAAAGCATGTACTAAGTCAGATTTCTGGAAATAGTGAAATACACAAGAGAAGCTGAAAATGACAGCTCCACCTTGATATCTCATTAACAGTGCAAACGGAAGAACATCAACCCAGAAAAGTACATTCCACGACCCAAACATAACTTTATAATAAAAGAAAAAAGTAATCTGTAATTGAAACGCGGATTCTTTCCATATTCCGGCACCATAGTGCAGTCACAACGTCCTGCACTGCACACATGGCTTTCACATCCTCCATTTGAATGTGCAGTCAGGCTGTGGATCAGTGAGGTCAGTACTTTGGAGTTAAATCAAGTTTTTGTTGTAAATATAGGCTTCATCTCCTGTCCCGGTGCCTGCTCCTGTCTCCGTGTCTGCGCTCATCCCTCTCTCTGCCTCTGTCCCGGTCGTCTCTCCTCCCTCTGCTGCCCCACTCGGCCTCTCTGTGACGGTTCCGGTCCTCCCTGTCCCTGGTCCCTTGTTTATCCCACTCCCTCCCTACACCTCCAGCGCCTCCCCGTTCCTGCACCGGGCCGACCCCGAGGTTAATGGGTTTACGAAAAGGCCGGTCCCTTCCGCCGAAACGCAGCTGTCCGGACTCTTTCTTACCCCCCTGCCCGCCGCCGAGCCTCCGAGGGACCCATCCCTTGAGGGTCCTCTCCTGTTCGAAATCCACCAACACTTCGTGCTGGTCCACCACCACCTTGTTGGCGTCCCGGCGGGCTCGGACAACGGACCGCTCCTCCTTATATTCAACGAACGCGTACCCTTTGGAGAAGCCCGTGACGATGTCCCGGACCAGCCGGAGCCGCTGGATGTCTCCGTACTTGGAGAAGACCTGGTGCAGTTTGTCTTCCGTTGTCTGGGGGTTCAGACGGTACACAAACAGGGTGAGCAGCGGGTCTCCAACGACGCCTTTGTTGGTCTTGTAGCGGGCAGTCATAGCCCTCCATACCGCCCGGTCATGGGGGTCCACGTCCGTGCCGTCGATGCTGCCAGCTTTCAGCGGGTT